>MU225187.1:886261-898397 GCA_018584345.1 Thuja plicata | reverse complement strand
TGAAAATAATGCTTATCGATCACTCTACTGAGTGTTATCCATTATTCTCTGTCAGTTCGTATTTATTACTATTTTTATAAATACCTATAGCCAATCAGACATCAACCTTCATAATATCAAAGAAATTAGAATCTATTGTCATAAGCCAACCAGATTGAAATTCTATATATTTCATTAAAGACAACACAGGAGCACAATAACATTCTAATATATTCATATGTTGTGAGGACAATACTTAACCAAATTAAATATTTTTGGGATCCAAAACTTTATAGGAATATAATTTGAGCCTAAAGCCTTGATGTCTCTAATCAAGCCATAGAAAGGAGAGTTTTTGAATAGATTCTACCTCATCTCACCCCTTACTGAAGGTTCATCCCAGATACCTAAGCTTCATTCTACATCTATATTTTTATAAAGAAAGATTTCTATACTGACTTCTTCTAAAATTGCATATTTCTAACGAGATCCATGTTTTCTTGCCATAAGGAGAAATGATTCATTTTTTTATCAGTAATAGTGATTTTATTTTATTAAAAGTGAACCGGGAAAAGCTTGCCCCAAAACAAGAATGGTAACAACCAGGGGTGCCACCATCCCAAGAGTACAAAAAAACTACAAGATGACCATAAAACAAAAATCCCCCAGGCCTACAACATAAAAATTTAAGATTTGCTTTTGACATCCCCTTTAGAGTGAGATCAGAGAACCATATCAAAATTCTTTTGTTTCCTATCATTTTTCCCTTTCACTGTATGCCACCAATATTCAGATTTAGCAGCCTCCTTATTGTTGGGATAATGGAGAGGGGGTGTACTGAGAGGGGAGGGGTGAATCAGTACCCTTAAAACTTTTAATCAATTCTTTGTAACCATTGTTCTGTATTAACTGACTAAGTAGATTGCATAGTACACCAAACATATAGTATCACTGCTGAAATGTTAATGCATGTAAAGTAAACAATACACATACATGAAATTAAGTACTCATGACACTAGTATTTTGGTATCACAGAAAACCCCTGTTAGAAGGTAAAAACTATGGTGGGGGTGAGACCCACAAAACTTCACTACTGCAGTAAATAAAGTAGCATGTTAAAGCTTACAAAGAATGATCACTTCTGATGATCTTACCCTGTTAGGAGTAACAATGAGATTGATTATATCTACCTCATGTGAGGATTTTGCAACACAAAGTATGTGTGCACTCGGTTAAGAGATTTACAATAAGACGGTTAAGTCTACCCTGTTAAGAGAGTTTGGGGGTCTATTACAATTGTTAGAGAGTAACAGAAATTTGAGCTGAAACATATACAATCTCAATATTGCTAATACAGATCCATTAAGTGCATACAAAACATATCACCTTTATGTGAATGATAATACATTTTGCTCTGTTCTACTCAGTAGCCTTGCCTTAGTTCTGAAAAGTGATTTTTTTCAATGTACTCTCTATCCTTAAAATCCCTTGTATGATCTCTGATGTCTGTAGTATGGTGGCTACTTGATCATTGCTTGATCAACATACATTACAAAATTTGACATTTATACATCAAATGACATGACCTAATTAGGGCTTCATAATTACATCCCTACCCTAAGATCATTGGTGTACATAATTTACCTTGATCATCTAACATAGGAGACATAAATAATTAATGTTGTATATCCGTAATTAATGTTTTCCTCGATCATGTAAACTGTTATCTAGGTCGGCAAAAAAGTTGTTATATAGAGTAATGTGCCAAAACAAATGTTTATGTGGCCTCTGGTCCACTCGATTATTGTTGTCTCTCGATGCTTGGTGTTGTTTGTGTATCTAAGTTATATTGCTTGTTTGTTTATATTGTGTATCTCGGTGTTGTTTATTGCTCAGTTTAGTCTGTCAGCTCAGGTATCACTGTACTCAGTCAACTCTGGGCGTGATCAGTGCTCTTGGTTAACTCTACACTTCGGTGAATATACCAACTGTCCTATTGTGATTCTGTTACCATTTGCCCATTATGTCTGCTTGATAACTAATGACAACTTCAATGCACAATTGGATTAACATTCTCCCCCTTTGGCATTAGTATCAAAAACTTATTACTATTCATAATATTATACATAGTGACTCCCCATTTGTACACACTCGGTATATGTATATGAACTCCTTCAGATTATAGTATCCCCCGTACTATACTTATATACATATGTTTCCCCCTTTTTTGAAAATAATGACAAAAGGAATATAACTTACAGTTTGTCAAAAATACTAGGATGGGTGTTCTTGAGAGTTTCTAGCAGCTTCTCACATTCCTCCTTTAAATGCTTGAGGGTTAATAGCTCTAATTTTAATGAGCATGCATATCATATATGTTATATGTCACTGACAATTCTGGGGTGGCAATCAGGTTCTTTGCCAATGTCACATGTTTTTGCATCATTACCAAATGTGGTAGTAATGTTGTATGTAGCTCGGTTACTTGTTCTCTGATTTTCTCTTCTTCTTTCTTTAGGTCTAGTCTCAACCGTTGGTTCTCAAGTACCTTGGTGTAATACATCTACAATGCATGTTGCTCGGTTGATAGAATATTTGTAGTGGGGTTTAGATCTTGATCGATCTTCTTTATCTTTTCACTAATCTCAGTAGTGAAGTGATCTAATGTGCATAACTCTTGTAGAATTGTGATGGCTTCAGATATGATAGTTTATATTCCACTCACAAATTCAGACAGGGTTACCTTGTGTACTACCACAGCCTGGTTGATCTTCTCTGTGACCTTGTATTGTATCTTCTTCTCAGCTCTTTTATCCAATTTTTGCTCAATATCAATGTCATGTTTGTTAATGGCCTCGGTGAGTAATGCAATTTAATTAATGATGGGGGTGGATTCATTGATAGCTAAGCCAGGGACAAATTGCTAAAGAATATCCTTGGCAGCTTCTAAGACTTGTGCATTCTTATGTTCTTGCCATAATTTATCTTGTGCTACTTTCCTAGTGCATAATTCACCATATTTCTTCAATGTTTCTGGATCAAGTGTCCTTGGATCCCATGTTGGAACCTCTATGATTTCATCTAAAGTAACTTTGTTCTTGTTTCCTTTCTTCTTCTTCTTTTTCTTGCCTTAGACACTAGATGAAGGAGATAAAGTTAATGCTAATTGAGCCTTTTGCTCGGGTTCAGGATTTGCTTGCTCGATACTTGGTGTGATGACTTGGTGAGGTGCTTCGGTAACTGACTTTGTATCGGTAGTAGAATTATCTACTATATTATATGTGTTGTCTGTATTACCTTCACCTTTTGCTTCTGCATCAGTGGTATCTTTTTGTGCATCACCTTATTTTGTTCCACTACTATGCTTAGTTTGTGTGCCTTGTTGATCACCCTTGTCTTCATCTGTAACCTGCTCGGGTGTCTTCTTTTGTGCTTCACTCTCTATTTCAATGGCTTGTACTAAAATAGGTAGCCGACCTAGTACATTTAGTCAGGCGACCTCTGTTGTGTCTTGTTCATTCAGGGTCTCGGTTGCTCTAAATATCTCATCTTCCTTAGCTTTATCATCAGTATCATCTTTAGTTATGTCATTTGTGGTGATCTCTGGGTGACTCATGTTAGTCACTAGTTGAGGAATTTCATCCAATATATTGTTAACATCTGCATCATCAACATCTATTGGTTCTGTACTTGGTCAATCTTCCTTGGTATCGACTTTGGATGCAATGTTTATCTCTTCCTCTATATCTTGGATTTCCTTTGGTGGGTTCAATAGTTTATTCCATATTTATGTGCTCTCAATATCTACTTCCTTCAAATTTCCTGTTAGAATATTCAGTGCTCGTGCTTTCTTAGGAAATTTCTTGGCATATTACTGCATGATATCATTTATCTGTTCTATAGTGCAGTCATCTTTAATAAGACTAAGAGTTGCGCCTCTCATCTGTTTCTCATTTTTGAAGTGCATAAGTACATCTAGGTGATATCTTATCATACAACTCGGAAGGAAGGTAAGAAGAAAATTCAACTGGAGTTTGTTTGAATTTGATCGTCATACCTATGATTGCTTCTTCAAGTTTATCCTTGTTCTTGGTAGTCAGATCAGAATATGCATGTATCTTTGGATGTCCTAATAGTCTGAATGTTATGATTTCCTTTGCAATCTCATCAATAGTCTAAGGTGTCTTATTATTTACAAACTTGAATTGATCTGGATTGTCATCAGAATCATCCTTTTCATCTTTGTTACTTACAGATATTTTCCTTATCTCGGTACTGGATTCTCGATAGCACCCTTCTATTTTCGTGTTTGGTAAGTGAACTTTGGTGAGGGCCTTGTAATTTTTGCTACACCTTTCTTCAAAGGCTGGGAATCCATAGTCACCAATTGTGATCTGGTTTGTGATGGAGACTCAGTCTCTATGCTTTTGCCCCTTTTGGCCTTAGGTGCCTTATCTTGTTCTTCATCTAATTTGGTGGCATCAACATCATGTTCGGGTTTATCATCTTGACCAACTAAGGTATGCTCCTTGGTATCATCTACAGATTTGTCCAATTCTTCATCTGTTATAGCAAATTTTCTCTTCAATGTATTCACAATCTTTGTCTTTTTCTTGCTCATCTTTTGTACTTGTAGACCTATAGATATTTGGGTCTGGGCTTCATCAAATGTGCCAAATCTCATGGCAGATTTGTCAACAGGCTCATTCAACAATTTTTCAATGGCCTTAGATGCAGTATCAATATCTAATTCATATTCTAACAGAGGTAGCCATGCTATCCTCAATTGTTCTACTTTGATTAGAGTAGTATTAGTGTCTACTACAAAAAATATATCATCTTTGTACTTATCTACCAATTATAGTGAAATTCTAGTCCTGTTTTCCATCCTATCCTTAAACTTAGCAAAATATTCATTCATGAATGGTTCAAAATTTATTCCTAGGTGTGTAATCATATCACTGATTTGCATTGAAATTGGTCGCTTGGACTTCCATTTAACTGTACCGACAGATGAAACAAATTTTGTAGGTAGAAGAATGTGCATAGTAGTAGCGAACCAAATGTACATTTATTTGACCATGCTGATCTGATGGTCTTCATGTTTTCTTCTAATTGCCTCTGTAACAACTCGGATAGGTCATATTGTACTCCTTTAGTAACAATCTTATAGGCTATGTCAACAATTCTACAAGCAACGTCGTTCAGTCTGTTGGACAGGAAAAACATCTTTTGTTATCTTTTTGGGCTCATACAGCTAGAGCTCTCCTTCGTGTACTCTGCTTAGAACAATGTGGATCCACTCGGTCTTAAATACATTAAAAAAATTTAGGGCATTGGTTAACCCTTTAACCTCCAGATGTTTATGATCTTCTTTCAATTTTCCATCTATGCATAGTGACTGATAAGTTGACATGATTTCAAAATCCCCGATTTCATCTAATGTGTAGTGAATGTAGGCACGCACATCTTAGACTAACAAAAACCTAGGCGAGATTGATGAAACGTGCCTTTGTCATCCATTTGGGCTGCAACCTATGGATGGATCTTATAATGCGGCTTTGTGCAAGTGGAGTTCTTTACCAAAACAATCTTTTTATGCTTCTCCATCTTGGCTTTCATGGTTCAAGATTTTGATGCCATGATTTCTGGTTTAGGGCTTGCGTGAAAGTGTTCAAATGACTCAGGTAAAGTACAATGTGCAATGACTAACCTCTGTATGCTCAGAATATGATTGAATCTCTATAGAATGCTCGAAAATGCTCTGCTGCAACTTTGTTCTATTTTCTCTATTCCGCTTTGTGATCGCGGTGTGAACAAATGAGTTCACGTCGATTAAATTTATAGCAAATGACTTAGGGTGGTGCAATAAATTCTCTTCACCAACCGCTCGATGAACAAATATTATGCTTGGTTAACACTAACAATGTTTCAGCTCGGTGAGTATAACATATACTCAGTTACCATAGCAACTCGGTTGTCTCTTCACATTTTTACCGACTGACAGCTCTAACTTGGTACATATTAACCGACTCAACAAGATCAAAGTAATCAAAAGTATAATACCATAGTGCATCTCAATTCATGCTAATTTTACATATGTGAAATAAATATAGGAAATGATGTAAGATATAGCTTTGCAAAACATATCTCCTTACCTACTTATATTGCTTAGTTGGAGATGGTGGAGCCACCTAATCCATTAGATGAGGTGTCACCGACTGTTGTGCTTGATCCTTAATTATCATTTGATTCTCTTCTCCACATTTGATTTTTGATCCTCACAATTTCATCAATTGTATTTCCATTTCCATTAGTATTTATTCGGTCTACATAATCTCTGCTTAAGTGACTGACTTTGTGACAGTGAGAACATGCCATTCCAGAGTTTAACCAATTCCTGGACTTGGTTCACCACTCTCTCATACAATTTTCTGCTATATGCCCATATTTTCCACATGATGTACAACTACTCCAAGTTTTATAATCCCATGAATAAGCATTACCTTTCCTTATTGGTTGATTTACCTTTTCTTTTCCTTTAGGCTTCCAGATTTGCTTTGTGTTCTTTCTGCATGCTTGTGATGTATGACCATGCATGTTGCAATTTTGGCAGTATTTATCCATGTATGATTTCTTCTGTGGTTTGTTCAACTTGGATCTACACTCATGTGCTTGATGTCCATGCTTATTATAGTTATAGAAAATACCATTAAATTTAGGAGGGTTTCTAGGAATACCTTTTGCTTTGTTTCTGCAAACATTTGATGTGTGGCCTGGTTTTCCACTATGATGGAAAGAGGGCTTCTTGGGCTTCGAGCTTGAGTATACATTCCTTTGTTCAGCTTGATTTGATGATTCTCCTTGCTTGGTATACCCTAATCTGGTATTTTTGTTCAATATTCTTTGATAGTTCAGAAATTCATCCATTCTCTTAGTGCTTTCTTCCGATCTCTTAATCATTTCATTATGTTGTTGTAAAATCTTCAATTCATTTCTCAAATTTTCATTTCCTTCTTTCAATACACCATTATCTTATATTATTCTTACAAGTTCATTATTCACTCAGTTTGCTTCATGATTCATAGCAACCACTTGATTGGTGATCTCAAAGTAATGTTCAATAAGTCTCAATATCTCAGTTTCTTTCTCTTGCAAATTTTCAGTCATCTGTCTTCTGTCATCAACAACCATGTTTCTATCTTGTTCAACTTTTTTTGCATCATTCAAGACTTCAACCATTCTAACTATTTGTTTATCTTGTCCAATCTGCAGTGCTTTCACTTGTTCAGTAAGTTGTTGATTGCTCTCAGATAGCTTTGATATGATTCCTTTAGATGCATCAGATATGCTACTCGATTCAGATCCATATGTGTCAAATGGGTCATGAATCTCTTCTTCATGATAATAAATCTCACGATAGTGAAGTTCCATTTCCTTTCTCTTAATCAACATCTCCCTGAGTTTCTCTTTGGCTTCCTTGTACTCTTCAACATGGATCTGCAGCTGTAACTTCTGATTCTCAATAGTTTTATCAAGTGTATACCTTTCCATTGTAAGATCTTTTCTCTTCAGCGATTAAACCTTCAAAACAAGAGAACTATCTCTGATACCAATTGTTGGGATAATAGAAAGGGAGTGTATTGAGAGGGGAGGGGTGAATCAGTACCCTTAAAACTTTTAATCAATTCTTTGTAACCACTATTCTGTATTAACCGACTGAGTAGATTGCATACACCAAACATATAGTATCACTGCTGAAATGTAAATGCATGTAAAGTAAACAATACACACACATGAAATTAAGTACTCATGACTCTAGTATTTTGGTATCACAGAAAACCCCTGTTAGAAGGTAAAAACTGCGGTGGGTATGAGACCCACAAAACTTCACTACTGCAGTAAATAAAATAGCATGTTAAGGCTTACAAAGAATGATCACTTCTGATGATCTTACCCTGTTAGGAGTAACAATGAGATCGATTACATCTACCTCATGTGAGGATTTTGCAACACAAAGTATGTGTGCACTCGGTTAAGAGATTTACAATAAGATGGTTAAGTCTACTATGTTAAGAGATTTTGGGGGTCTATTACAATTGTTAGAGAGTAACAAAAATTTGATCTGAAACATATACAATCTCAATATTGCTGATACAAATCCATTAAGTGCATACAAAACATATCACCTTAATGTGAATGATAATACCTTTTGCTCTGTTCTTCTCGGTTGCCTTGCCTTAGTTTTGAAAACTAATTTTTTTGCAATGTAGTCTATGTCCTTAAAATCCCTTGCCTGATCTCTGATGTCTATAGGATGGTAGCTACTTGATCAACATACGTTACAAAATTTTACATCTATATATTTATATATCAAACGATATGACCTAATTAGGGCTTTACAATTACATCCCTACCCTAAGATCAATGGTGTACATAATTTACCTCGATCATCTAACATAGGAGACATGAACAATTAATGTTGTATATCCATAATTAATGTTCTCCTTGATCGTGTAAACCATTATCTAGGTCGGCAAAAAAGTTGTTACATAGAAAAATGTGCCAAAACAAACTTTTATCTGGCCTCTAGTCCACTCGGTTATTGTTGTCTCTCAGTGCTCGGTGTTGTCTGTGTATCTTAGTTATACTGCTTGTTCGATTTATATTGTGTAGCTCGGTGTTTTCTATTGCTCGATAAATTCTTTTAGCTCGGGTATCACTGTACTCGGTTAACTCTAGGCATGACCAGTGCTCTTGGTCAACTCTATACTTTGGTGAATATACCAATTGTCATGTTGTGACTCTGTTATCATCTGTCCATTATGTCTGCTAGTAACTAATGACAACTTCAATGCGCAATTGGAGTAACACTTACGCCACTCCCCATATGTATCTTTTGAAACTCTCCTTGCATCCACCATACAAGAACACTCAGCTTGAGTCATATTCTCTACATGCTCCAAATCTATCAGACCCTAATGCCTTGCTAGTCTGCATTTCTCTCTACTCTCTGGGGTACCCACACCATTAACTTGAGACAAATCCTTTGCCTCACCAACCAAGCCAGGATTAACATTGTGCATCATTGTAGGAATACCTTGAGGAAGTGCCCTTTTAGGCTCATGCACCGTTTCCTCAACCACAACTTGAGAGAAGCTCCTTTTCTTTTCAATCTTCTTCTCAACCATGTAGTTTTTTTGAGAGACATCTTTCCACCAAGATGCCTCCTTATTCATTCTATATTTGCCACATTATACAGCTATATGCCTTGTTTGGAAGCATCTTCTACACCTGAAGGGCACCTCTTTGTAGTCCACATATTGAACCCAACATCCCTCAACCATGTAGTTTTGTTGAGAGACATCTTTCCACCAAGATGCCTCCTTATTCATTCTATATTTGCCACATTATTCAGCTATATGCCTTGTTTGGAAGCATCTTCTACACCTGAAGGGCACCTCTTTGAAGTTGTAATTGAAATATCAGTAGGAATCCCTTTAGAAACATCTGTTTCAACTTAAATACGAGAAAAGGTAGAGTGAAGGAGATTGGAGAATCCCTCATCTATCATTCTTAAAAACCCTAAATAATTTCCAACTTCCTCTAAAAGAGAATCAAACCAAAGATGGAGTGGAAGATTAGGAAGTCTTTCCCAGAGCGTGTTGTCCTTAATTTTGTATTCACAGAATTGGGGCAACCCCGCGGAAAATTTTGAAGGATAATCTCTCTAAGGCATTTTCTTAGTGGTTTTGTTTGATTTTAGTTTCTTTTTCACCCTAGGATTTTGGCATTTTGAATTCCGCTTGTTTCGAGATATTTTAGGCCTCAATCAGAGTTGTATTTCAAGAGATATTGAGGAATTAAGTACGCTGCAGGTGGGTCTTTTAAGCCTGACTGAATGTCTTTATTTCTTGTTTAAAATCTTGATTAAGTGAGATTTTTTTTAGTCATTACATGTATTCAAGTGTGTTATTTGCTTGCAATTTATAATTAAAAACTCCACCATTACATATTTGCAAGGTAATATATACTTTTTAAAGAGATTATAAAACATTGATGGGCTTTTTGAGCTTCATTACATATTTTCTCTTTAAAAGTTTAAATGCTTGTAAATGTGTATGAGAAACCCATCCAAAAACAAGGTGGAATTTTTTTTTGAAGGCTTTAGATAGGTATTTTAGGGTTATCAAATGACTTGTAAAGATCTATTTAAACCCCGTTATTGGCTTTCATAAGTAAGGATGGCAATTTTAAAAGTCATTACATGTATGTAAATGACTTGTAAATGCTTTTCCAATGACTTGTCATTGCTTAGGCCCCGTTTGTTTCACAGAATTGGGAGTGACACTTCCCGTTTTTGGGAGTGACACTTCCCATTTTTGCAAATCCGATGTTTGTTTCTCTAAATTGCAATTCCGGATTCATCAAGCAAAATTAGGTTTAGACACCAAAATGAGTGGCATCATCTTCCCACTGAATAGGTGGAATTAGAAATCATATCCTGGTTTTGCGATAATAAGGTTTTGAGTCAAATTCCAATTCCCCAAGATGCAAAGCCGGGATTTCAAAACGTGATTTTGTGATAATAAGGTTTTGAGTCAAATTCCAATTCCCCAAACAAACGGGGCCTTAAATACAAAATGTTGATATGCTTTATAAAACTCATTGACGTCATTTGAGTTGTGCTTTATGTGTAATAAATATGAAAAAGGGCATCATTACTTATCAACAATGAAGTAACGTCTTGTGTTTGCTTTTAAAAAGCTCATAACTGTCCAAAACGTTGATTTGGGGCTTGCTAAATCAAGTTAAATGCCCGCCATTACTTCTTAAGGCCCGGTTTTATGTTTTGCAAGTGTTTGGGCACTTGTATCGTACCTTATAAAGCTCGTCTAGGACAAAATTGACCCTTCTTTGAAGCTTTAATACAAATCACATACTTTTTATTCAATTTGGCCTCTTCATCCGGGTTTTGTGTTGGAGTATTTCTATTTGTATTGTGATTTTGATATAGGATTGAAGATGCAATAATGGAAGAAGCTTTTCATTTGTTTTTGGCTTGTAACTCTGACATCTTTATATGCTTGCAAAGGAGGTTTTCTTTCCCAGTTTTCTCATTCTTTAAAGATAGGGATGCTCTTGTTACGTTGAAGGCATTCCCTTTTTCGAGTTTTAAACTTAAAAAGTGCATCTATGGTTGAAACTTTACTAGAACCAATGCAAGACGATTGAAGTTAATCTGGCGGTCGATCACTTTGAAGACTAATTCATAAATGTGATTATGAGAATTCGTCATCATTTTATCACTTGTCGTGTTTTACTGCGGTCTCACTGGCCTCGGTTATTTTTCCGCCTATGGGTCCACTTGTTTTTAGCAACCTAATATTTTTTTCCATACTTCACAACTTAAAAAGTTTTTTATTTTAAAAT
The DNA here is from genome assembly GCA_018584345.1 of Thuja plicata. Taxonomy (NCBI): domain Eukaryota; kingdom Viridiplantae; phylum Streptophyta; class Pinopsida; order Cupressales; family Cupressaceae; genus Thuja; species Thuja plicata. The sequence continues at coordinate 886,985 of MU225187.1, read as the reverse complement.
TTAAATTTAGATTTTTATATTTATTTTATAATTTAATTTTAAATTTTTATATTTCTATTATTTATGATTTAAAATAATCAATGATATTTAGAATTTTTTTTAAAAGTATTTATTATTTTAAGATTATTAAATAAATATAATATGGAAATAATTAATTATATGTTTAACATTTTTAAAAAATTATTGTTATTCAGATATCAATATTATAATATAATTTTATTACATGTTATAAGAAAAATTAATATTAATATTATTTAATTTTTCAATATATATATATATAAAATCAGAAGTTTTAATAAATTAAAAATTAATATTTTTAATAGGTTTAATTTTAATTTTGTTTTTTAAATTTAATTTAATCAGTAATTTTTAATATTTAATATTTAATAGTTTTTACTATATATAAAAATAATATTTCATTTTTTTAAAGTTAAAAAGTACATTTAAATTTGATATATTTATCAACTTCATAAGTTTATTATTTATTATTAACTATTTAAGTAAATTTATTAAATTATAAACAACATATAGTGGTTAGGGTTCACATGATGGTTAATATCATAGTTAGAATTAGGGTTTTGTTTAGGATTAGAGTTCAGGCCCCGTTTGTTTCACGGAATTGGGAGTGACACTTCCCGTTTTTGGGAGTGACACTTCTCGTTTTTGCAAATCCGCTGTTTGTTTCCCTAAATTGCAATTCCGGATTCGTCAAGCAAAACCGGGT
>MU225187.1:846344-871163 GCA_018584345.1 Thuja plicata | reverse complement strand
CTTGTTTTATGGTGTACTTGCAGGGGCACAAACTAGGTCAATCTGAGGGCCTCCATCACACACCTTTGCACTCCATGAATAGAGAGCTATGAGTCATCATTTGAGACCTCATTCTTGAGTGATCTTGAATATAATGACTCATAGAAGTGTGACACATTTTTATCACACACCAATGACTATGTATTTTTGTTTTATTTGAAGGCTTTTAACAGTGACATTGCACTTATGATACAGTCTATGGGAGGGCATACTTTACCTAATGCTTATGATGTTGTTGTTAGAGCTTAAAACAACTTGATACAAGATGGAAAATTACCTCCATGGTCTCCAATGTTTTATTGTGCGGAAATACAACCAGTTGTACCAGTTGTTATACCACCTATTGCTTTTGTTCCTCCATTTTCAACACTTAATATGCAGGTTGTAGCAGAAGAACATGCTGCTTCAGCTCCTATTAGGGAGATAAAAGAATAGACGCTAGAGCTAAAAGACACAAATAACAGCATTTTGAGAACCTTGCAGAATTATGGCAATGAGATAACGAACCTGAAGAGGTAACAAGGTCAATACAATAGGCCTCCACAAGCTTCTTATCAGCAGAATAGACCATCAAATCAAGCTTCTAGTTCAAATCAGCCAAGGCAAGCTCAAGGCAACAAAGGAATTATGGTCAAAGAGTTGGTCAAGCATATAATTATGCAACTCCTATTACTTCCTAGGAGATGGTAGCGGTCCATCAAAATAATTATGTACAAGAGAAAAAATGGTGTAACACATGCAATAATGCTCATTTCTGGTTGGATTGTCCCCATGCACTTGAGGCTAGAAGGCAGGATGTTCTGAAGGGACAACCGGTTAATAGAAAAACAGAGGTACATTATGATCAAACACAAACACAAGGTAATCCTGATGTGTCTTTGGTGAATTTTAATGATGATAATATTGTTTTAGCAACAAATTTTGACCCAAATCAAGTATCGAGACCTATAGCAGCAAGAACAAGGTCAGAAATCAAGGCTGGAAATGATCAAAAATAAAATGATAAGGTACAATAGCCTATTGTAATAGTACAACAACAAACAAAGTAGCATGTACAAGCTCAAAAAGGATCAGAACAACCATTACAAACAACAAATGAGCCTGTTGTTTTAAAGCAGCACCAAAAGGTTAGTATCCAGACCTTCAATATTGTTGATCATTTGAAGAAGACAAATGTTCCCTTGTCCATGTGGGATGTTCTGGCTCTTCCAGGCCAAAAGGACATGTTACAAGAGGCATTACAAGAACTTACATTATCTGATGAAGTTTTTTCTCAACAAACCCCTAAGGTTTTAGTAGCTGCAAGTACTAGCACATCTCAACAATCATCTAAGTTGATCAAACCTCCTCCAATTTATATCACTGTCATTATAGGACAGCGCCTAGTTCACAATTTCATGATTGATTTTGGTGCTACTAGCTCAGTTATGTCAAAGAAAATTGTAGACCAGCTAGGCCTGAAGTATGAGACACTTGAAAGATGGGTAGTTCATTAGACGGAACAATAGTGGCAACTGTGGGAGTTATAAATAATCTAGATTTAACACTGCATGATTGTCCTAGTTTTTCAATACCTATGGACGTCTACATTATTGATTTGCCTCCTAACTTCTCTATATGTTTGTCACAAGAATTTATTGCCAAGATAGGAGGTTATTTATCTGCATACTGGACTCACACGCTTTTCCGCACTAGGTACGATACTAAAGTTACTATTCCCTCATAACCCATTGCAAAATTATGCGTTGAACATTATGTTGCTAGTGCTAGACACAAATCAACAATTGTATTATTTGATCAAGAGGAAATATTTGATGTTTTTGAAGCTCAAACACAGATAAGTAAATTTCCTGATGTGTTGTTAGATGATTAGGCAACTGAAAATATTGGAATTTTAGATCAACAGATTGAAGAACCAAGTTTGGGTAACTATTTTATCCATGAGGTATCTGATCTTCTACCAGCTATGGTAAAAAGTGCAGATTTAGATCCTGAACAACAATCTAACATTTTTTGGAAGCTATTTTTTGATGGTTCATGCACCAAAATAGGTGCAAGAGGTTGTATGCTGGTTTCACCAGCAAATGAGAGGTATTACACTTCTTTCAGATTCACCTTTAGTTGTACCAACAATGTTGTTGAATATGAAGCCCTCATAAATGGATTGAAGTGGGTCATTAAGAGATGTATTAGCTATTTGCAAGTATATGGTGATTCAAAATTGATTGTGAACCAAGTTAGGAATGTCCATGCAACTAAGAGTGATTTATTAAAAAGTTATAAGCATGTTGTTTGGGATTTAATTGAAGGCTTTGAGACTTTTAATTTGCAATCTATTCCTAGAAATCAGAATAAACATGCTGATAGGCTTGCTGCTGTTGGAGCCCAATATGATATCCCAACTAAGATCAACAATAGTAAGGGGTTGAACTATGTTAAAGTAATTGTTAGACCTGCTGTCCCTAATAATGTTGATTGTTGGCAAGTTTTTGAATATGACCAACATATTGTTAATTTTTTGAGAGAAGAGGCTGAGTTTGCACAGCCAAACCAGAAAAAATTGCAGGAGCAATATGAAGACCAGATCATTCAATTAAGGACAAACAAGATGCCCAAAGGTCTTGTGACATTAGAGTCCATGTTTGGTACTAATGATCAATTTAAGAAGGATAAATCCAGCTTGTAAATCAAAGAAGAACATTATGAAGAAGTATCAGTTACAAAGGATAAAGTGCTGAAACTTGGAAAGGTATGTACACCTGAAGAACGTTAAGCCTTTGTCAACTTATGCAATGAATTTCATGATATTATTTCTTAGAGTTATTCGGATTTGAAATGATTTGATCCTAGTATTTCTCAACATACAATTGAGTTAGAATCGGGTACCAAACCAGTTAGGCAAAAACAGAGGCCTATAAATCCTAAACTAGAGCCTCTCATGATTAAAGAATTGAATAAACTGATTGAGAGAAATATCATTTTCGCAATCAAACATACTTCATGAGTATCCAATCTGGTTCCTGTTAGGAAAAAGAATGGAGAAATCAAACCGTGTGTTGATTTTCGTGACTTGAACAGAGATTCATTAAAGGATAGGCATCCTTTGCCTTCAATGGAACAAATCTTGCAGGTTGTTTCAGGTTCAAAATGGTTTTCATTGCTTGATGGTTTCTCTGGTTACAACCAGATTTTGGTAAAAGAAGAGGACATATTAAAAACAACATTTACTACCAAATGGGGAACTATGGCTTATTATAAGATGCCATTTGGCTTATCTAATACAGGTGCAACCATTCAAAAGGCTATGGACAAGGCCTTCATAAATTTGATGTACAAATTTGTACTTGTTTATTTGGATGATATTATTGTTTTCTCAAAGAATGCATCAGGTCACTTTCAACATTTAATAATTATCTTTGAGAGATGCAGAGAATATGGTATTTCTTTAAATCCCAAGAAAAATATATTTGCTGTCCATGAAGGTAAATTGTTGGGATTTATTGTTTCAAAAGAGCGTATCACTATTGAACCTGAAAGAGTAAGTGCTATCCTTGCCTTACCACTTCCTCTTCACAAAAAGGGTCTTCAAAGTTTCTTGGGAAGAATCAACTTTGTAAGAAGATTCATCCCATACATTGCTAAATTACTAATGCCATTAACAACCATGCCCAAGAAAAATATTGTTTTCAAATGAACCAAAGAAGACAAACTTAGCTTTGAATTGATTAAGGAAGCATTAGCTACTGCCCCTACCTTGTTAAATCCTAATTTTCAAAGGGTTTCATTTTGTATGCATATGGGAATGTTGATAGCATTGCTGCCATGTTAGTTTAGAAGAATGACATAAGTTTTGAACAACCAATAGCTTTTTTCAGTCAAGGACTTAAAGACTATGAGATACATTATTCATTTGTTGAAACACATGTACTTGCTGTGATTAGAAGTTTGAAGAAATTTAGGCATATCCTTTCTAACAATAAGATTAGACTGATGGTTGCACATCCTTCTGTTAAGGACTTTTTGCTGAATAAGGATTTCAACACCAAAAGAGCTGGCTGGATCACAAAGGAAATTGAGTATGACATTGAAATTAAAGTTACCAAGCTGGTAAGAGGTAAGGGTTTATGTGAACAACTTGCTGGAAATGGAGATAACACTCCAAAAGATGATTCTGAAGTGATTTTGGCTTTAGAAGACAATGAACAAATTGTTGTCCCAGATTTGCAGAATGATTGGGTGAACAATATGGTTGTTTTCTTGTAAACAAGACACTATCCCAAAGGTTTGGAAAGATCAAAAGGAGGTATTTCAGATTATAGTCCATTCCCTATTGTTTGCTAAATAATATACTATATAGGAGGGATTACAATGGTGTACTACTGAGATGCATTAGTGGAGATCAAACTGAAAAAATTATGGAAGAATTCCATGATGGATCAACAGGTGGCCATTTTGCTGCAAGGAAAACAACATTAAAGATTATGGAGGCTGTCTATTTTTGGCCAAATCTGTATAAAGATGCCTTCATATGGGTAAGAAGGTGTTTGAAATATGCTATTTTTGCAAATAAGCAAAGGTTAGCAGCTTTACCTCTTAACCCAATTCAAGTTGAACAACCTTTTGTCAAGTGGGGACTAGATTTTATTGGCCCCATAAATCCATCATCAAGTTCATTTCATAGATATATCTTGACAACAACAAATTATTTTACAAATTGGACTGAGGTTGTTGCATTGAAAGATGCAAATGAAAGTTCAGTTCTAAATTTTTATGAAGATTTGTTTGCAAGGTTTGGAACACCTAAATCCATTGTTTCTGATAATGCCTTGGCCTTTTTAGGCACAAAAATTATTGTTTGGGCAGTTAAGAATAATTTTTATCTTAGTACCTCGTTCAATTATTACCCACAGGGTAATGGACAAGATGAATCAACAAATAAAAATTTGATTCGCATCATCAAGAGGACTATTGAAGATAATCAACGAGCTTGAAAAAACAAGCAAAAATAGGCCTTATGGGCTGATAGGATCACACCAAAGCACTCAATAGGTAACTCACCTTATATGTTGGTTTATGGAAGAGAGGCAAGGTTGCCAATTTTAGTAGAGTTGCCAAGTTTGAGCCTGATCAAAGAATTAGATCCGCTGGACCAGCCGCCTATGGAGGTAAGGTTTGTTGAGTTGATAGAGTTAGAAGAGATTATAAAAGAATGTTTTTAGAAGTTGGAAGAACATCATTATCAAATGAAGAAGATATTTGACAGAAAAGTTGGCACACGAGTCTTTGCAGAAGGTGATTTAGTGCTCAAATAGGATGAGATGAAGAGTAGACCTGGTAAGCATTCAAAATTTGATGCCATTTGGAGTGGCCCATTTTTTATTATAGGATGCAAGGCCCATAATGCATTTCAACTCTCAAATATGGAAGGAGAATAATTTCCAATCCTAGTTAATGGGATCCACCTTAAGCGTTGCTTTTAAGGTTAGTTGGTTTGAATAAGTGCTTTGCACATAGTTAGTTTTTCTTTCAATTAGTGGCAGTTAGTACTTCTATTCTCACAGTGGTCAAATCAAGAAGATAAACACCATGCATAATCAAGAACCCATTTGGGTTCCCAATTATAAATGATGAATAACTCAATGATGTAATCACGGTGGGAAGAGAAGTTGTTTTTTAGATAGTTTTCTTTGCAGTTGTGAAGATTAGAATGAACAGAAACAAAAAGATCAATCACATGATATATGCATGAACATCATACCCATCACATGAGACATAGATAAATTATGTTGTCTCTTTTCATAAGCATAATACCCAAACATATATCATGCAAGTAAGGTTGTTGTTCAAGATCATTCTGCCTTTGAGTCTAGTTGTTTTTGTTTCTGAACAACAACATCATCATATAAATTATGCTCATCACATGATACATGAATAAGTTCCATTGTATCACATCATAAACATAAATTTATGCAACAATGATGCAGTACATATTGTTGTTTAGTAATAGTTTTCTTTCTCTAAGTGCGCTCATCACAAGTTTCAATTTTCGGTTGGTAGTTGTGTGTTCAGTTTGAGAAGGTTCAGTCGTTCTTAAAAGTTGAAGACTCTGGCCCAATGGATAAGAAAAAGGCAATAGGTATGATTTTGTTCAGTAGGCAAACACCCTTGTGAGGTCGCCAAAAAATGTTACCAATTTAGTTTGCATACTAAATTGGTAAATTGACATTACTTTTACATTGAATTATGGATTGAATAGTTGGTGTTCTAAGTTGCAGAATTGCTGAAATACATAAAAAGAAGTATACAATGCAAAATGACACTATAAATATCAAAATATTGCATAAAGGTACACCTCTTCAACATTACTATTCAGATTATGAAGATGAAATACATTGCAATGCATTCATATTATTAGATTATTGTACTCTAAGTATTGATCATGCTCAAATTTGCAAATTCATAAGTAATCATTACATTGTGCATTCAAATTGAATGTATTAGGCAAATGTTTATTATAGGTTACATCTTTCATATTGAGAACTCAGAGAAGATATCCAATTTAGAAAGTAAGATAGAAGCATGTAGGGTTTAGGGGTCCAAGCATTGCCTTGAAGAGGTCTTCTACATTCAGGTAGTTGGTTGTCTAAACTTTGTCAAGTCCTTGTGTCTCTATCCAAGTCCTTTTGTCAGTTCTACATTCTAGGTCTAGGGTCATGTATCCTGTATCATGGAAAGAGAAAGCTCATTAGATCAAAATTGGATCTAAGCAATGTATGAAAAATAGAACAACATCAATCAAACTTTCAGAATTGTACATCTACCAATAACATTAATACAACAACAAAGTATACATCTACATCAATTGGATAAAAGTATTAAAGAGACATGACTCCATGAAACCTTTTACTACATATGGTAGTCATTCTGCATTATTCAAGAGTTGTTGTTTGTAAATTAAATATCTAAATTAAAGAGATTTAGTTCTTTTAGCTGAGAAACCTTTTTCGGAACATCAAACATATTAGGTTAGTAAACACAACCAGCCAACCAACCTTCATACATGAATGTCATTTCACATGACACTCACACACAAATATTGATTGGTTGATTATGTCCACTAACCTAACAAATTGATTTGGTGGTGTGTGCAAGCAAGACAAGCAAAATTATATTCAAATGCAGAAAGAAACATGATCTATAAATTCACAAGTTGAATATGATAAGAGGAGAATGTAGTGAAGTGTCATGAGCCCGTGCTCGAACCTCACATGATGCATTACATGCACTACCATAAGCTAAGAGTTCATGAGTTCAGAAACATGATATGGTGTGGGGAAATAAGATGCAGTTCACAGAAGGTAATACATAATGCAAGCATGCTGATACAAGATGCATAATACAACAGTGTTGGTACATGCATGTGAAATGCATGAATGATATCATTTTGTTATTATGAAAATACTGCAAATTACAGTGTCTTGATTTAATGCTATGAGGAGATGCAGGAAATGAATGATTGCTTGCAATCAAGTCAAGAGGTAACACTATTGTTCAACTCTTCATAGGTGAAGCTCTTCACCTTAATGTTGTTTGAAATATGCATATGAAATCATCAAATAAACAATGCACAAAGATAGGTCAAATAGAAAGGAACACATATATTGTTACAAAGTAGAATGCATATACAGAAGAGCCAATTTCATTGGATCAAATAGAGAAATCATGTATACATAGTTCTTATATTATTGGCATCAGACAAGAATACATCCTAAGTGTTGTTCTGAATAATGTTATGTTTGAATAAGGGAAGAAGACAACAAAATAGTAACATAGATGTTTGCAATTAAATGGAAAATAATATGCATTCTCAACAGTGATGTCTTTTAAAGATATGCATCACATATGTAAGAATTGAACAATACAATGTTTTGTTTGAATGAGGAGGGACAAAAAATCAGTGACACTGTTATTAATCAAGGATGGAAATAAAATGATGCTGTTATTATACATGTTCAATGCATTTGAAAAGAGATATTCAAACAAATAGTAAATGAAAGTGATATTCTTCATGTTTAAAAGAAAAATGTTGTATTCCAAGTCCATATTCAAATAAACAGAGACATTATTTGATGGTATCATTCTACATGATCAGATGATAAATGCAAGGATTGTGCATGTATGGTAAATCATATCACAATGTTTTATCATTAAAAGAGTATGCATGTGTAATGAGCTGAATAACAATGTTGTTATTATGCATAATCAAACAAACAATGTATGTGCATATATTGGAATGCTATGATTGCATATTGTTGTTTATGTTTGAAGGACAATATGTAATTGAAGATAAAATACATACCAAATGGTCAGGCTCTATTTCAATAAGTATTTATCATGGGAGTCACGAGCCCGTGCTCGAACTCCATGAGTAATTCTTGCATGGGAATTGGTAACAATATATAAACATGTTACTAGTCACTATAATAAAAACAAAGATGCAGATTTATCAGCATTCATGGGTTCCAGTTCAACAAAGAATGATGTGTTTCTAGCTAAAGATGCTGGTGCTCAAGCATTAGCATAAATGAGCAAATAAAGTAGCATAATAACAATGTAACAAACTGCAAACATTATACATAAAACATCAATAGTTCAAGCATGGTCTCCAACAGACAATGGGTATTCAAGCATGTTGAATAATGAAGACAACATACAACAAAAATTGCAGACATCTAGTGGAGCGGCAACAAGTTCAGTCCAACTCTTTATTTCAATAGACAACGTGCATATATTCAAGTGGCAAAATGCAGATTTATTAGCATTCACGGGATCATGTTTCAACATTAGACATAACGTAAGTTGAATCTATGTGGGTATTCAACGAAAATGCTTTTTATTAGGACAGACAAATTTTATCATTTTTCTAGCAAGAAATCATGGAGAAATTATTTACAGCATGCATGGTGGAGTCAACAGAAGATAATGTAAAAACCCATAATTATTTGCAAAGGAAAATGGATACCCAGATCAAGATAATCCCCAAAATCAATTACAACAGCATGTTCAAATAAAAAATAGATAGAGTAAACAAAAGAGAACAACTTATCTTTGAGTTACAACTCATAGCATGCAGAGGAGAGCCCGAGTTCAACTAAGAGAAGCCCGATATTCTTACAAAGATGCATGAACAACACCATTCCTTATGGCATGCAAAAAACCCAAGAGTTGAAAGCCCGCAGTATAGAGGATGGTCTAGTTCGAGATCATAAATAATGAAGCTCTAGTTTGAGCATGCACCCAAGCACCGAACACCGCCCCTGTTCTTTTTACATAATAGAACTCCAAGATACAACTCAAAATCCAAGTTACAGGCCGAGCATGCATGGAGGCCGAGTTCAACTAGAAGACAGAAGCTATTAAAGTCATATATTATGGCATGTAAAGAGCAGTTAGAGGCCACTGTTAAGAAGTAGAGTTTGAGCTCTTCAAACAATTGACTCCAGTTTGAGCGCACATTCAAAGAGCCAACATAACCCAAATTCATGCACATCCACAACAAGGTGATGCTAGATGCCAAAATAAATGTCAAAACTATAGTACAACCGATGCCAACTCCCAAATTACCGTAGAAACACAGAAAAGCCAAAGAAACAGTACAAAAATCACAAGCATGGCGGCACTATAAGAAAAAACCCTTAAAACATAATACCAAATGAGATGCAATACAAAGCATATGCCAATTTTTGGCGATATTTGAAGTCCGATGACAGAGGGAGTTATTGCTTTGTTAACCGCAGTGCACGATGACCTCACCAAATGCCACGACAACCTCTCCAAGTACCTCGACAACTCACTGATGGATTTTTTTGAAATTGGTCATGTTGACCATGGGATAGGGTATCAAGTTTGGTGGGTTATCACCTATGCTATGAGTTAAGGTTTTAGGTATCTTTTGGAGTTACATCTTAGGTATTTTTGGTTATATTTTGGGTTCTTGGGTAATATCTTTATTGTATTGGTATATGTTGTGAAGAGATATATTTTAAAAGATGTCACTATTAGGGAGGCTACATTTAGGGCGTAATTTATGCCTTGAATTTATGGCTATCTATCTATTTGGGGGGAGTTTTTGAGGGAATCATATTTTTAGAATTGGCCTTGAGGGTCTATATAGTTGAACCTCTTTATCAGTTTTAGGGGTTCAAAATTTTGGAAAAAAGAGGTATTAGTGAGCATTGTGTTCCTTTGCATTTTTTCCTTATATTTTGTAGCCATCAGTTCATGATTGAGAAAGATTATGATCAAGTGAATGCATACATTCCTTGCCATTTTTCTTTGTACTTTCTCATGTAACCATTTTTGCAAATTTTGAAGATAATAGAGCTTGCCCCATTATTCATACATTTTTTTTAGTTCTATATTAGTCCTTACAACTTTTCTGCATACAAGTGTATTGTGTCTTTTGGCATAGATTAGTGAATCAATTCTTGTTCCTATTCTAAGTTGTAAAGAGTAAACCTTTTGCAGAAATTACATGTTTCCTGGCATAATTGTTACCATTAGTGGCACAAACCCTAATAGTGAATTCTAGGTCATCCTATGTGTTGTAAAGTGAATGTTATTGTGGATCTTAGTAATGAATGTCTTATAGGTGCTGGTTTACAATTCTGATGAATCTGAATCCATTTGGTGTATCACCCTCTTAGTTAGTTTATTCAGTTTCAGTTATTCTCATTCCCTTTTCCCAAAACCATAAAATTTAGTCTTAGGTGATATTCCAAATCAAATAGGAACCGACCTAGAATCCAAAGATTCGTTCTCTCTCCCATCAAAGGGAATGTTTCCATGTTTCAACAGGATAGCTAGATTTCACATTAAGCTATAGGCGCAATCCTGATTGACAACATTATGTTTAGGGTTAGGATTTTGGTTAAGGTTAGGGTTAAGGTTAAGATTGAGGCTAGATGTAGGAATATAGTTAGTTTTATGGTTAAAGTTAGACTTTTTATTGCAGTTAGGGTTACAATAATGGTTTAGACTTAGGTCATCATTACAATTAGGGTTGTGATTACAGTTCCATTTATAATCTTGTTTAAGATTATGATTATGGTTAGGATTATAATTTAATATTTGTGATAAGTTTTAAGGTTAGAATTTATGGTAATGTAGCATGATTACCTTCCTAAGTAGTCTGACCTTCAATATGTCTTCAGCGTACCCATTGCACCCTAAGATGCAATTGCTAGTTTCTATTTGTATATGTGTTTTGGCTCAATATTTATGACCGTTTTCCACTTTTTATGGACCAATTTTGCTTTAAAATGATTGTATCTTCATATCCATGGACATTTTTTGCATCTCAAAACATTTTCTTGATTATCTTTTTATTTATTTTAGTATTTTTTTTTTTACAATTTCTCTTTCTTTATCAACGACTAGAATTTTCTTTGAATCGTTATTACACAATATTGAAAAGATGAAGAGCCATCATGAAGATAGATTGAAAGAGAGTGTGAATATATAGATGGATAGAATAACATGATTAAAAAGAATCTATGATATAGATATGAAGTTACATGGTACCAAATAATAGCAAAAATATGAACAACAATACCGACCGAGGCATGGAACAACAACAAATACATGGAATGAGCAGTGGTGAAAACATGGGTAAATCAGTCAATCAAAATGCATGATGTTATGATGATGAACAAGTCATAAAGGAGAAGCACAAGGAAAATATTATGACAGTGACCTTCATGGAAGTATTATGCAGTCCATTAAATGAATAGAGACAATTCATAAGGATATAACGCTTTCATGGACATGATAGCCTAATTGTGATGAGCATATAAACAACATGGTAACATAAAGAACAAAGGAGCAAATATAATATGTTCAGAATTATAACAAAGATGAAGGGTTCATTGTTATATAACATTTTCTCTGTGCTTTAAAGATTAATCAAGGGAGGACCACAAATTTTTGAGTAAGGTCATGATTATCATAGTCTATAAGAAAAATGATCAAACCACAATGTCTTGTAGTAAAATTGAAGGAAGATGCTCTAACTGTTCAAGTGCTCTCATGGGTGTTCTCAGAAGTCCTATAATTCATCAACAAAGATGCAGGTTTCTCTTCAAAGTTTAAAGATCATGGACTAGCTTTCACCGATCTAGGATTGATGTTCATCACTTTATGAGATCCCCAAAATCGACTATGTAGAGAATATTTCCCCTAGATAACACTACCACAGGAGATGGGCAGATATTTTTTCCCAATTGAATGCAAAAAAAAAAAAAGGATTTTTTCCCCTTACTTGTAAGTTGTTTGTTCTTCCCTTGAAGATGCAGAATTCATGTTGTAGCTAAGTGATTTTCCTGAATTCAGCTGTAGTCATGGGTGCATTAAAAATCACTTGAAAACTAGTTTAAGACCCGTTTACAAGTGTATGTTCTCCCTCTCAAAATGTTGCAAGTGTAACTGCAAGAAAGTTCTTACAAAATGATATTCCATTGCAAATTTATTCTCCTTTATATGAAAACTATAACAAATTAGTTCTTCCCCTTAAATGATGAAGATTCATGTTGCAAGAGGAAAATTACTTCCCATATGGTTGCAAAGAAAAAAGTAATCTTCCTCAAACTTGGTTCTTCAAAATACGACATATGGTGTTCTTCCCAACATGTGATTAGGTTTCAAAATCATGATTATAAATTCCAAGGTATGATGGAGTCATACAAGGAAAGGGATGAGCGATGAAATGATTATGGGCATAGAATGCTTTCAAAACTGGGGTGGTCATGAAACATGAAAAGGTGATTTTCCAATAAAGGCTTTTGGGATGCAAAATGCAGGTTCCAGTTCGAGATGCTTTCACCAAACTAGAACACGTCAATCATCAAGCATCCTGTAGAACCATGAAGAATGACAAAGGATAATGCAGTAGAATGTGTGTCTTGTCATACACTTATTCATTTTCATATGCTTTATTAGTAGGTGTACTTTTGTTGAAAAATTACATATAATTGGGTAACAAGTTGTAATTACATGTTATAGCATCACATGCAAAGTTGTCACATGTAATCAGACTACAAGTGCATTAGGCTTTGTGGTCTTGAATAATTCAAAGGTAGTTAAGGGTTTCCCCTTATTTCTCCACCTTTTTCTCAGCCCCTCACCTATATATAAAGGAGGGTGTTCATTGTTATTTTTATCTTTTGGCAACACAAGAAAACTTTGCCAATTTGTATATACACTCTAAGACTTTGTGCTTGGATGTAGATTAAATTATTTTCAATAAAAGAGGCAGAATATTTTGAGACTTTGTACCAATCCAAGCTATTATGTGATGACATTTTCTTGAGTTGATCATGAGTTTTGGTGCTTTGTTAAAGAGGGATTTGAATTTAATAGTGTAGACTTTGAGCTGCCTATTGCATTCAGAGTTATGATTCAATTTGATCTTTTGAAGACTTTGTGTTGCAGGAGATCAAATTGCTATAGTTAGTAGTGGTTGAAATTAATTAGAACTAAAAGACTTTGGGCTTCACTTGTAAGTATTTTTATTAATTTTGAGAGTATCCTGTGTGAGACTTTGTGCCTTAGTGGTTATTCTGATTATTGAATACTTAATCAGAATAATCATAGGAGAATTTAGGTTCATGTTCTTATTCCACCAAAATATTAAAGTAGATTTCTATATTTAGAGTTGTTCTTATGTCAACCCCTGAGCTACTAGTATTATCATAGAAATAGGACACTTTTTGTTAAGTTTGAAAGTTGGTATTTATGAATCATTTTTAAAAAAGAGGAATTGATTAAAAGAACCACCCCTTTTTGTAATTTCAGTTAAGTTCTTGTTGAAGCCACTTGTGGTAAGAAGGAAGAGCCTCTTATTGTTGAGAGGAGAGAGAAATCTCATTCAATGTTGTCTAAAGTCACAATTTTGTGAGTTGTAGTCATGTTGACATAACTGATGCAGAGAAATGAAATGAAGGAAGTTGTTGGTCATATGTGTAAGGTAAAGTGATTTAGAGCATGATATGACAATGATACATGATAGGTATGGTTGAGCAATGATCAATTATGGTATTGTCATTGATGTCAACTATTAACTTTATGAGTTGCTGATGATGATTGTGGAATACATCATGGTAATAGAAATATGTTACAATGTTGTTCTACAAAAGTGTTTGGAAACATGTTAGAATGCTACATGTAAAATATTAACTTGTTGTGATGACTGGTGAGACAGTGAAATTGTTAAGACAATAATTAATAGGAATACGATGATTCTATCACTATGGTATGTGTTTGCTTTTGTTTTGTGTTTGGTTATTTTTTGGAGGTTACCTAAAGCTGCTAGATGCTAATCCTTTAATCGTGATTCATTTTGAGAAAAGATATGAGATATTTCAAAGGATAAACAATTATATTTGAAATGTGTTAAGTTTCTAAATGGCTAATGGTTTGATTGGTATCGATGATTATGTTATTGGTCAAAATTCATTGGAGAATGTGCATGGACAACTAGAAACAATTTTCTAATGGTTATATCACTAAGATGAGCGTGTGAAGATGATTTGAGCTAGTTGATTGGTCAAGAAGGAAAATACTTGATGAAATAATTTAATTTCTTGATTAAATCCAAAAATGGAAAGGCACGGTCAGTAAATTTCAAACTGGACATAGAGATATGTGATATGAAGCCAAGTGTATGGCCAGATTGAAAAGGTATTAAATTCTAGGGTTTTCTATGGCCGTGGAAACCTAAGAGAAAAGGAAATCAATATAACAAGAAAAAGAAGATGGTGAATATGTTGTTGATTGTGTGTTGGTGAAGAAGGAAGAATAGATAGAGGGTGTGGTCCAACCAAGTGTTAGAGAAGAATGTGAAGAATTTTGTTTGAGCTACAAAGGATCTGATCAAGCAAAGGAGGTTTCTATTTTACATATCATTCTTACCTGTTGATTCCTAACAACTACAATAGAGTGCTGGAAATCCTCAAGTCAAGTAGGTCCTGACATATCTTTATTGTATCATGAATCCTATAAAAAGGTAACACTTTGTTAAGTGTTCTAAGTCCTCTCACAAGGTACAATCTTGTTATGAGCTTTATGTAAAGCCTATCACAAGGTTACATTTTGTCATGTATATGTAAATGCCTTTCACAGGGCATACTTTAGAAGAGTACAAATTTGTGGGTTCCATCCCCACCATATTTTTTTCCCTCTTACAAGGGTTTCCATGATACCAAAAATCTTGTGTCTTTATGTTGGATGTTTTGTGGTTGCACATTTACATTTGATTGTTGAGTTGTTGCTTTAATGAATAAGTGAAAAGTGTTTAAATGTTGAAATCAATAGATTACTGATTCACCCCCCTCTCAGTAATCTCATCATAGTAAGGTTAATAGGAGATTTTGGATTCTACATTCCTTGTTGTTTCTAGGAACAAATGGGCTATGTTCCCCAGTCAGGGCCAGTTGTTGTCCTCAATTTTCTATTCGTAAAATTGGGCAACCGTACGAAAACCTTCATAGGATAAACTCTCTAAGGCATTTTCTTAGTGATTTTGTTTTATTTTGGTTATGTTTTCACCCTAGGATTGGGGCATTTTGAATTTTGAGATATTTTAGGCCTCAATCAGAGTTGTATTTCAAGAGATATCAAGGAATTAAGTACACTGCAAGTGGGATTTTTAAGCCTGACTGCATGTCTTTATTTCTTATTTAAAATCTTGATTAAGCGGGCATTTTGTTAGTCATTACATGTCGTCAAGGGTGTCATTTTCTTGCAATTTGGAATTAAAAAATCCATCATTACATATTTGCAAGGGAATATATGATTTTTAAAGAGATTATAAAGCATTGGTGGTCTTTTTGAGCTTCATTACATGTTTTCTTTTTAAAAGTTTAAATGCTTGTAAATGTGTATGAGAAACCCATCCAAAGACAAGGTGGCATTTTTTTTGAAGGCTTTACGTATGTGTTTTAGTGTTATCAAATGACTTGCGAAAGTCTATTTAAACCGCGTCATTGACTTTCATAAGTAATGGTGACAATTTTAGGAATCATTACATAGCCACTAGCTAAGCTCCTGATAAAAAGTGCATGTTAAGATGCATAAGATACAATCATCATACATAGTATCCAACATGTTGTACAAAGATAGCAATGAAAAATGACAATACATAAAATAGAGCAAGACATACGTTATGGTTTTTGAAAACTTTATTTTTTTAAACTCCCGCTTTTCCATCCATGTTTCTTTTTTTTTTGTTACGGTATGTCACTTATTTTGTTTTATTGACAGGAGCAGTGCTTCAAATGTATTGATAGAGAATCTGGATGAGGGATTGTTGTTTGAGATGGTTGATTTGGAGAAGAATAATGGTTCGAGAAGAATAATGGTTCAAGTTTGGCATAGAGTAGTAAGGGTAAAGAAATGGTTCATGGATCTGCACAAAATGAACTTGGTTAAATGGTTTAGAAACTTTACAACAAATGCATTGGTAGGTGAAAGTGTGCTTTTAGAAATTAAAGTAGATATTTTATCCTAGATATTATAAATGTTAAGTGGGTATGCAAAATACAGATGTAAAACCAAATTCTACAATCTCTACCAGCATCTCCTCACATGTACGTGAATTCTTTCAGATTTGTATTCAAAATGTGGAGGACTAAACAAGGCAAATGAGTTGTTTGACATGGTTATTCGAAGAAGTGATGTCCCATGAATACATAGATCATAGGACTTGCACAATTTTTTTTTGAAAAGTCTTAGAAAATCCCACGTAAATGAAAATGGTAGGGGAAAAACTACATTCCACAACCTTTGTCAGTTGTTATGAATAAAATAGGCTAACCATTTCAGGAAGAGAGCAAACGGTGACATCAAGCTTATAATAAAAACTATTTCTCTTTTTGTTATTGGGATAATTGTAGAAAATCAGGAAAATCTCTATTTTGTGGGATCTGAGACTACCTATCTCAAAGATGAACTATTTTATTATGAACATTTTGGGCTGCCAAAAAGGTTTGTCTGGTGTTTTAGTATCATATACATTACTATAGAATCCATTGCCTCATAATGGCCGAATGACAGGATCAAAATGGCGAGGTGAGTCATATTCTAAGAAGTTTTTTGATAAATTATTGTTTTCTGCAAAAATTGAGGCTTTACAGATAAAAAAAATGTTTAAAGGTGAATTGCAGTTAATTTTGATATTCAATAACTGGTTGGAATTTTCTGATAGAGTAGTTATTGTTTAATAGGAATTTAGATCTCTTTTTCTTTAAAAGTTTTTCTGCAACGATATTGTTTTATAGGAAATAAGCTCAATCTTCCTTTCTGTTGATGAGTTGATAAAGGATTCTTTTATATAAAAATCTTTGCAGTTAATTTTATCTATTTTTAGAGGAAAAAACAATATTACTGACCTTTGTCATAGGAATAATATTATTGAATTAAAAAATATTAAAAAAATAATTACTAAATGATTGATAACTTTGTTAATCAAAATAATATAATTAAAAGAAAAATTATTAAATTTTATAGTTTAATAATTTTCATAAGATCTATTAAATAATTGTATTTAAAGTTATATCCATGTAAATGTCTATTCAAATTTTCAAATTATACGTTCTTTTATGGGATAAACTTAATACATATTTTAAAATAATAAACAAGGATGTAACAAGGAAAGAATATTATAAAATTGACCTCAAAATAAAATATAGAATGTGTCAAATTGTGAAAAAAAATAATAATTTAGAAATAAAACTCTAATGTTAAGATATAAGGGGTATAGGATCAAACAAGTTTAGTAAAATAAAATAATTTTTTTTTAAAGATAATAAAAAAATTCAATTGTTTGAATCTACAAATTATAAAAATTATCCTTATAATATATTGTAACATAATATAGATCTATTGTAACAAAATATTATATTATAAAATAATATAGATCACTTTGATATAATGTTGACATGGTAAGGATATGAATAGAAAGGAAATACGTGAATGTTGAGAAAAAGATATTTGATATAATAAATAAGATTGATTGAAAATATTGTAATTCCTTTCACATTAAAAAGGACAAAGGTGTGAAAATAGAGAAAATTTTAGAACTACTTGATCTCATCTATGCACATCATATTGCTATCCCTTGGAGGTTCTTCGAGAAGGTTTAGAATTTTTTAGATTGTGTTTGTGGCATTTGAGTGCAACTCAATGCTTGATAGAGCCCATCTGCGATGCCTGGGACCTAGTAAAAGGTCCAATTTTTCAAGTTAAGTCTGAAACTTTAGGTAAGGTATTGGGTGACTTAAATTACCCCACATATATTTCCTAATGTTTTAGAAGAACTTTACCCTTTCTTGTTAGTGTTTCTTGTTTTTTAATCTCCCATTTTTGCAATGTCACTTGGTGATAATTGACCTAGTCTTAAGGTTTCAGCTTTACAACTTCACATGTTTCATGTGATTGACTTAAATATTTCAAAAAAATATATTAAATGATAGTTTGAGTATGTATATATGTTATACTTAATGTTTTCTTGGTGGGGCATTACATCAGGTATCAAAGCCCAAGTATTTCAATCCTGTGATGTTATTTTATTGCCCATGCGACTTGTTGTACTTGGCATACAATGAGATAAGTAATTGCTTTGTGATTTTGTTGTGAGCTTGATGCTTGGGTGGATTGTGAGGAATTTCAATGAGATTAGTGTGATGCAACCCAATTATCATGTAGTGGAGGAAGGATATATCCTTTGTTTAGTTTTCACCTTCCAGACATGGGTAGATACCCCTTCTTGAGGCTATTTGAGATGGTTATAGCTCATTATATGGTGTGTTGATCCTATATAGATCCCTTTTTGAGCCTTAGGGTAGTTTTGAGTGTGTGTATGCTTTTGGCAATTGTGATTGGGTTGCTTGGTTTTACCTCTACAATTGTTATTTTCCCCTCATTTCTAACTCATGCATGTCATAGTCCCTAATTTTTCTCTCAATCCCTTTTTTCCCTCTATACCATCATAAATTATAAGCACCTAAGGGTAAAAGTACAAACCTGTGTCACACTTTTACAAAGGAAGAGGACCACGACATGCAAAACTGTTAAACTTTAATGACATAAAAGTGGCATTTCTGTTTAGAATTTGAAAATGATGTAAAGTAATGAAATGTGTAAAATTGGATGTAGTTTATGCCTATAATTTTTTTTTTTTGAATAAGCATTGACCTAGTTTTTTAATTTTTGAAGTCTATTTTTTAATTGCTCAAAAAATGATGGAAATGTAGGGTCTAGTTCCCTCCAACTAAATATATGCAAATAATCTTTTTTCCTCTCATTTCAGAATATGTTTTAGATGACATGTACAACTAGTGCATAAAAAAAGAAAGATTGGTTTTCGGTATATATTTTGTCTGTTATAACTATTCAAAGTCAGAGTTACCCAAAATTAATAGTTTTTTCTCCCTCCACATTTGCCCTAGCAAATCTAAACCAAATACAAAACAAATTACATATTCTTGAAGAGGACTCTCTCCTCTAGTGTTAAATATAAGTTGTAAATTTTTCTAACATGATTTGCTATTTTTTTTTATTTTTTCGAACGAGCATGTTCTTCAAAATTAAAATACCTACTTGGAGTTTTTTCAAATTATAATATATTATATTTAATCAAAACACAATAAAAATTATATGACCATAATCTAGACTCCGAGCTCTACAAAAGGGTATATTTAGATTTTAAAAATGGTTGAGTTTTGATGAAGAAATCAGTTGTCTAAGTGAGAAGTTCTGTAATTTTGAAATTTTTGCCTATTTGGCTACCACATAGGATGCCACATAGATAGTTTCAGCCGGAATTGGTTCAGCTGAACCAGTTCCGGCTGAACCCCCCTATATAAATATGTGCCAATTCTTCATCGATAGAACATAGTTGGCTTATATTTACTCATAAATTTTTGGCCGAAACTAGTTCGACCGAACTAGTTTCAGCCGAAACTCATTTGCCACATCGACGCCACATGGCACCACGTTTGTGCCACATATGTACGACCCAAAATATTTTGGCCGAAACTGTTTCAACCAAAACAATTTTGGCTGGAACTACGAAAATGGTCCTCAAGTGCGACACAACTTTGTACTTTTACCCCTAAGTGGTGTACAATTTTATGATTCTTTAGCACCTACCTTAGTGTGTTTTCATTGTAGCTTACATAGTAGTACACCATAATTGCACTTTTAAAATGAACACCCTCGATCCCTTCAATCTCATTTAAAATTGAGGTAAGCTCTTATTTCTAAGTGTGGTCCTCTATTTTTCCTCCAATGCAATAATTTATTTCATTTTCTAGGACTTATGTTACCATTTACGGCCTTTGGTGTTCTATCTTAGCCTCAAAACTGGCTTTCGGTTCTAATCTTGCTTCCCTAGATTTCCCAAGACCCACAACCCTAATCTCTACCAAGTCTTCCTCTACACCTCCTAAACTATCTTTTTGCCAAAAAATAACTACAGTGATAGAAGAATTTAGGGTATACAAAAATCCCCTTTATGAACATATCAATTATTACTCTCCCAAAGTTGCTCTCTGTCATAAGGACATATTGATGCAAGAATATACACCTAACACTCCTCTCAATAATCTCCCTCATTTATATGAACCATTGGACAATGATGTGGATTACTCTCTCAATATGTATCTCCCCTATGAGATTCCTTTGGTGCAAGAGGATGATATTGTGGTGGAAGAGGGTGATATGTTTCCTAATTCCCTAAATGACACTTCTCCTCCTATCCATTTCAATAATCTTCCCTCTAGAGATGAAACATCATCCATAACTTCCATACCAAGGCTAGCACAATTAATCATGATATCGACCAAAGTGTTAATGACACGACCTTGACTGTCAATAACAGATTGATTGAAATTATTTATCTATTTAAGTTGAAAGCCATAGTGTTGATGCCCAATGTTTGTCTTCCTCCTAATGATTTTCATGAAAATACATTAGAAGTAGAGGATGATATCCTTGGTACGAGCTCTCTTTTCCAAATGATTATTTTAAGGATAAAAAACCTAATACCATTCAAGATACCCCTCAAGAAAAAATAGTTATTGTTGTAAAATGTGCTACACAACCTAATTATCATGTAGTTCCATACACATATAACAATAATCCTCAAGAGGATAATATCCTTGATGTCCTCCCTTCTATAAATTTAACCTTAGCACATAAGGATCCTAATCAAGTCAACACTATTCAATCCCCTCCTCTTTCTTCAATTCTTTCTCTGATACAAAAAAGAACACACCATCAACTCTCCAAGATGATTATTGAGGAACTTTAGACTTTACACCCACCTCCCGAAGTAAAAACCAAATCCCTGAATTTAAGAACCAAACACCTTTTTCTAACACATGTATGGATATTGATCAAACTCTTTAAATTTCAATCCAATTCCACCTAAAAGAGACCCTTATCTTTTTTATATTGCAAACCTTGATCAAGAATTCAAATGAACTAGATTTATGAAACTAGTATGCAATATTTATGTATTTTTTAATTTTATCAATGAATGCGAAAAATCAAGTGTCAGACAAGGGTCTGTGCAGGATCATGGTATGCCAAAAAGTGGCGATATGAAAAAAATGAGTTTTTCACTCGTCCAAAAGCGCACCCAAAAGTTTGTTGAATTTTGAGTAGGCTTGGGTGTCAGTACACTTGGCCAAGCCAAAAGCCAAAGCTAAAGCATTATCGGATGTCTGATATCCATCAATAGAAATATATTGTTGCCCACGGTTGCGTTCAACATTTTCATTGTGAAAATGTTGAAGCAGTGACACCGAACCAACAAAATCGTATATCAGATAGGTATCTGATATCAGATTTCCTCCAGTACATCGTAAGTGAAATATAGTTGTTTCATTATTGTTTTTTTTTTTTTGGCATTGAAATTTTTTATTTTTTTTAAACTAGGTTTTATATGATATTGTGTATTATTTTGTAAAATTTATGATAAACTAGAGTTGAAATTGATATTGTTTATTCTATATTGTTTTTGAATCAGACATGGATTCAGACCAATCTAAAAACCCTCCCTCTCAGTCCACGAACAATCCAGAACCACATCAAAACAATCCCCCACCTTTAGAAGACCAACCGTTCTCAAACCCTCGACCAATACAAGATCTCATAGGAGATAATCTAAATTAGCTTAGAGGATACCAGAACACATATGCAAATATCCCCACCTTGCGTCCCATGTTTTCCACACTGACCTCCATTATTGAGAGCATGAAGAAACTCACAGAACAACACAATGCCACACTTCTTTGGCGTGAATCCATGCATGCCCAATTTGATGATGGGCTTGACTATGATCAAGTTTCTGATCTAAACATAACAAAACATGACATATGTAACATTTTTATTGATCCCAAAACTGGTTTAAAAGTGGACCCCAAAAAAACCAAGTTGTCAATTAAATGGTGTACAAATGAGGCAATATATAACAACTTTTGGGATCGTTGGTGGATGGTTTTTGATAGACCACCCCACAACAATTTGGATGTCCCATTTTATTTCATACAGAAATTGTATGCTGAATTTGTGCTCGGTCACAAAGTCAATTACTGGACCATGAGACAGAACCAGAGCATGGGCTTAGGCGCTCCCCAGGATAGGCCAAGGGCACATCAAATGAAATCCTGCACATATGTCCCCCCTCCTGAGATTTCACCACCTCCCACAGTGTAGCATCCTGACATTATTGCTGAGGCTGGCTCACATACTATTCAAGCCATTCATCATTTGAGTGATCTACTCGTTACGCAGAGTGCGGCATTGTTACCTCCTCATACTGATGCTTCTGGCCCTTCCACATCCTCCATGAGCTCACATGTTTGTGTGCCTCATACTTGCGTTATGTGCAAGAATATGTGCTTGGGTCCCCTGAATGATAGTGATGCATATAACTATGTGTTCTAGGTGGACGATACTACACAACACACTACAGGCACTAAAACACCCCATGGAGATGTGCATCAGGGGCATATAGAGCCATGTACTCCTACTATTACGGTAAGAGTAAATAGTTAACTTGTTACATTGTACATTTAATTTTAAACGTTCATTTTTTAATAGAATTTTCTTATAATGATTGCCCACTTATGTTTTTTTATGTGTTTCATTTATGTCCAATTGATGACAGAGGAGGAGCCGACACAGGTGGAGGGGTCCACGCTTTCAGCCACTTCATTTGGCCTTGACACTTCCACGGTACATATGTTTTAATGTACTCATTGGTTTCCTTTTATTATAATATTTTATATATGTATTTTCAAATTTTTAGGATCATCTTATTACATACTGATGCAGGTTTCACCAGTTGCCATTGGGGGGCAATGTGAGGGGGTTCAGGCATCTCATGTTGACAAGGGGAAGGTAATTAAGTATTTTAGATTGATTAAGCATACATAGTATACTTGTCACTTGTGCGTACTCATTTTTAATTACATGTTCTATTTGACAGAGGATGGTGTTTGATGAGGTCATGAGACCAGTTCGCCATGATAGAGCCACATGCATCTCAATTCACAGTGATAGCCCCACAACACGTATATTTCTAAATTTATTTGTGTGTAGTTTACTATCAAGTATATATTTAATATGATCAAGTCATGGTTGTATGAAACTTATCTGTTTGACTTTTGTAGGTCACCCCTAGTTTGAGGGAGGTACCACGCCAAGGGTTTGTATCATTGATGACCCAACCGACATTACCTGAAGAAAGTTCAACACATGTAAGTTTTAATGCTAATTCAATTATATTTAAAACATGTATTTGCTACCAAAGATTTAACATTAAATAGTATAAGTCATACATCAATCTCATGTTCACAAACATATATACAGGTCAAAGTCGACATTGGTAGCATTGTCCCTTCGCTACCAATGACATATATTAGGTCTCCTGACTGCCTGAGGAGACATAGAGGTGAGGTACATGAGATTTATTTATTATTGTTGACTACGATTTTAAATTTTTATTTATTATTTATAGAAACCATATAAATTAAGTAATCTAACTTTGGGTTTCACTTTTGTGTTTGAATGCAGGATCCATCAGAGCCAAAGAGTAGTTCGAAGAGACTT
Organism: Thuja plicata; assembly: GCA_018584345.1. Taxonomy (NCBI): domain Eukaryota; kingdom Viridiplantae; phylum Streptophyta; class Pinopsida; order Cupressales; family Cupressaceae; genus Thuja; species Thuja plicata. Next base: position 846,950 of record MU225187.1, on the reverse strand, counting down.
CACTTTGATCATCCTCCAGTAGAATAAGATGTCCTAGAAACATTTGTAGTTGAACTTCTTATGTTTAGATGCCATATAGCACATTTTGAGATGGCGTATGCCATATTGTATCTAGATATGAACTGATTTTGTCAATTTTTGGAGATGGCATATGCCACATTTTGTACAAAACTATTTCATATATATACATATCTACATGTTCATTTATGATTATTTTATCTTTTTCATGTGTACTATGTATGTATAATTTCCATATTATATCTTTGAAATGTGTTGTATGTGTGTATTATTTCCATATTATGTCTTTGTCATGCATTGTATTTATGTATGTATGTTCATTTTTATATTATATCTTTTCCATGCGTTGTATGTATGTATTATTTTCATACTACATCTTCATTCTCCATTAGCCATCTGGTGCACTATACTTTTGAGAGAACCAAAATGTTGATTGCAAGATTCATGGTAGATAGGAGTGAAATTAATTAATGTTTTGTGAAATGCATTATGTTATTTAACATTTATTTTACATGTGTTTATTTGAAAGACTCCATTGTTGTGATGTTGGGATAACTAAACCTCTGATTTGGTTTTCAATCTCCTTCA
>MU225187.1:779756-828134 GCA_018584345.1 Thuja plicata | reverse complement strand
CTATATGATAAGTATTACACCTGTGATACTAGTGCACATATCATACAAGATATTTTGAGTACTTGGTGAATATCATGGACTTGATATTTGGAGACCAATACTCTGAGTACATGGTGAGTATCATGGAGTTGATACTTGGAGACCATTACTCATGATAATCATTCTGAGCACTTGGTGAATATCTTGTGAGTTGATATTTGGAGACCATTGCTCCGAACACTTGGTGAGTATCATGGATTTGATACTTGTAGACCATTTTTCTGGATATCAGTAAAATGATATAAATTATGAATGATTATCGATACTCACATTAATCTTGAGTACTTGGTGAATATCATGGACTTGATATTTAGAGACCAATACTTTGAGTATATGGTGAGTATGATGGACTTGATACTTGGCGACCATTACTCATGATAATCAATTTTGAGCACTTGGTGAATGTCTTGTGAGTTGATATTTGGAGACCATTGCTCTGGGTACATGGTGAATATCATGGACTTGATATTTAAAACCATTACTCGTGATATCAGTAAAATGATATATTTTTTAAAATGATTATCTATACCCACATATTACATTCAAGTAATATATTTATCCTCCTTAGCTAAGAGGCAGTGGTAATGTGTTATAGCTTCAGTCAGTATAAATGAAAGAACAATCTATATAAATATATAGTGATTATATATATATTATTAATAAAGTAATTCAAATATAATAATCCTTATATAATATACCGATAAACTTAAGTTTATGTTTGACTTAATATAATCACTGATTACTCATATCGACTTCAAGTCGATCAGGCATGAGGAAAATAAAAAAGGCCATGTCCACCATAGACGTGACTCGATGAAGAGTCACGTCCATTGTGGACGTGACCTTCCATGTCAATATCAGATGAATATTAAACCACAGACCTTGATACATTCGAAGGCAGCAAACATACATTATACAATCTCAGCGCTTTCAAAGGAGATCACAGTTTTCAGAATTACATTATACATTATTATATATTATTTGTAAAGGCATATATACATATATATAATAAGTTGAGATTATATATAAATAAAAGAGAATCTAATATCTATTATCTGATCTAAGTTTAACACTATCCCTAAACTTAATCCCTAATTTTAATCCTAAACTATAAATCATAGCTCTAAAGGTAATACTAACCATGGTGTAAACCCTAATACTAATCTTGTACTAAATCCTAAATCCTATTCCTAATTGTAATCATAGTCTTAATTACCATAATACTAACCATAACGTAAACCATTACCCTAATCATAATCCTAATCATAACCCTTATTTATAACCCTTACGAAAACCCTAACTCCAACAATAGTACTAACTATGATGTGAAGAAGATAAAAGGTACACACATACGATCTAAGAAAACTTTTATGGCCTAAATTAAGTATGTTTTCGACACAGTTGGTGACACTATGTTTTCTACACTAGTTTTGACAGGCTTGGAAAATATCGTGTGTTTTCGACACCTAATAGATATCACTGTGTATTTTCTACACTAGGTCAATTATATACTCCATTTTGTGTTTAGAAGCTAAAAAATGTAGTTTTAAATTGAATACTCCATCCTTGTGTTGTGTCTTAGTCACTAGCAAAAAATCCCTTAGGTGCGAAAACACATAACATTTTTGCATAACAGTATCACTCTGATGCATAAAATACACAATATTTTCCATCGTGCATCTGCGTGCTTAACATTTTTTACACCTTGGATTTAATCATGCAAGCGTGATGAAATCTGAGTCGTTGATCTTTGAAAAGATGATAGACGTTTAAATCCTATGGGTGTAAAAATACACAATTTTTTTTGCATCAAAGGAGAAGACCAATATTACCTGATGCAGAAAATACATGACATTTTTCACTGCACACCTACACGTTTAACATTTTACACACCTTAGATTTAATTGCACAAGCATGATGAAATCTAAGACGTTCTTAGAAAAGATGATCGGTGTTTAAATCCCACATGTGCAAAAACATACAACATTTTCACATCAGAGAGACAATACCAATATCACTGATGCAGAAAACACACAATATTTTCCACCGCACACCTATGCACTTAACATTTTGTACACCTCAGATTTAATCATGCAAGCATGATGGAATCTAAGTTGTTGATCTTTGAAAATATAATTGACGTTTAAATCCCACAGGTGCAAAAACACACTATATTTTAACATCAGAGATGATCAATATAACTCGATGTAGAAAACACACAATGTTTTCCACCGTGCACCTGCGTGCTTAACATTTTGCACACCTTAAATTTAATTGTGCGAGTGTGATGAAATTTGAGCTATTGATTTTTTAAAAGATGATTGATGTTTAAATCCCATAGCTATGAAAACACACATCATTTTTACATCGAAGATACAAGACCAATATCACATGATGCAAAAAATACACAACATTTTCCATCATGCACCTGCGCATTTAACATTTTGTACACCTTAGATTTAATTGTGCAAGCGTGATGAAATCTGAGTCATTGATCTTGGAAAATCTTACCAGTTTTCAAATCCCATAGGTGCAAAAATACGTGCAATATTTTCACATCAGAGAGACAAGAACAATATCACATGTTGTGGAAAATACACAACATTTTCCATTGCGCACCTGTGTTCTTAACATTTTGCACACCTTAGATTTAATCGTGCAAGCGCGACGAAATTTAAACCATTCATCTTGTAAAAGATGATCGAGATTTAAATCCCACGAGTGTGAAAACACACAACATTTTCACATCAGAGAGACAAGAACAATATTACCAAATACGAAAACATGCAACATTTTCTACCATCAACCACCATGCCTCCAATGATTCCCTATGTGTCTATGTATGGACACACTATTTTTGCAAAAGCACTATGGATACATATGGTACAAAAAATACACAATATTTTCGCAACCTCGCACATCCACACAAGTTTTTTTCCATTTTTTTACGATGCACGTGAAAATGAAAGATGCAAAAATATACATTGTTTTCACACTGGCTAACAATTCTCCCTACGCCTTCATAAGCTTCTCAAGTTTTTGACACTCATCTCCGAGAATGTGGGGTGCCAAAAACACATAGTGTTTTTGCCAACCTGTTAAAATTGTGTAGAAAACATAGTGCACTACCTATACTAACAATATACTACACTTAGCCCATAAAGGTCTCTCAGATCGGTTATCCACGTGGGCCAATGGTGGTGAAAATAGCTAACAATTATTAAAGAGTTACAAAAAAAAGATAATTGTATTAGTCATCTTTTATTGTTGTAGATTTGTGATAAAAGTTCATTGTTCACAATAGGTTAACATAGATATTGTGTTGTTAGACTTGTAAATCTTATTTCATGGTTGATAAGATGTGTTTATTTTTTCTCATTTGATGTTATCTCCAATGAATGATTTGATATCACAACCTTATTTCATGGTTAATTCATGATTTTTAGGGTTACAAATGTCATGATAATGAATGACGTATGAATATAAACACTGAGTATGATAATGGAGTTAAAGTGAAGCTAATCAATGCATCAAGGAAGTATTTGACATCACATTTATGGTGACACAAATAGTTTATTAGTTCAGGAATTATTATATAAGGTGATGATATCCAACCATTTATTTCATTAAACATCAAATGAGTAAAAAACTACATCTTATTGACCATGAACGAGCATGATTGGTCAATTATGATTTCATTTTTGATAAAACCAACGTTCAAAAAATGCCCCAGTGATGAATTTTCAACCTTTTGATTAAATTAAGGTTTAAATACCCTTCAATTAGGTTGTTAGAGTGTTGTTTTGATGTTTCTTCAATTTCTTCAACATATAGGTTTGGTACAATTAGCACTAGAGATCTTTCTCTCATTTGTTTTTCAACATTCATTGCATATTTCCATCTTGCATCTATGTTGTTGTATAACTCAATAGGTAAAAAATTGATAACTTCAAGTGGTGTGTATCCAAATTTGTGTAAAGAGTAAATAATTGCATCTTCAATTTTTACATTGTTCTCTTTACTTTGAGTGTTGTATTTTTCTTGCTTCATTCCTCTGAATGCTCCATACTGCTTCAGTGTGTCTAGAATTTCATCTAGACTTCCTTGTGCTGGAGGTGTATTTTTTACAACTTTGTATTTTCTCACATCTTCATTCTCTGTGTCACTGTCTGGTGGTAGCTTCAATTTTCTCCTCGGTCTAGTGTTTTCCTTCTTGATTCTTACATATGTCTTCTCTTTCGGTTCAATGGAATTCTTCTTCGCTTTCAGTGATGCTGTAGACCTTGTTGATGATCTAGTAGATTTGGGGCTCACTGAAGGCTTCAACACTTGTGGTTTCTTGCCGTCCACTTCAAAGGGTCCTACCTCATCTTCTTCATTATCAATTCCCAAATCCTTAGTCAGATTAGCACTCATCTTGCTAGATTCTCTTTGAATTTTAGGTATCAAGATACCCTGCTTAATCTTAGTCTCAACTTCTTCATATGTTGGATATCTCTTGGCTCTTTTGTCAACATGATTAGCTAAGAGAGTTTCAATCTATTGAGATGCAATATCTATGTCCATCTCATATCTCATAGGTTGTAGACAGATGCTCCTAGGCTCAACTGCGTTGATAATGCATGAGTCAGTGTCTACCTCAAAATAAAATGATTCATGATATTTCTCAACTAATTGAAGTGAAACTCTAAATTTCTGATGCATCCTAGCTTGGAACTTGGTGAAGTACTCATTCATAACAATGTCAAGATTCTCTCCTAGACTTTGAATTTACTCATTCATTTTCTAGATAATTGGTTTATCAACATTCCATTTCACACTTCCAATAGATGGAAAGAAGTTCTCAAAATAAAAGTATATGCATACCAGTAGTGAGATGAACTTCAATGTATTTGTCTTTCCTTTCCTTATGGTGTTCATGTTGTCTTGAAGTTGTTTCAACAATATCTCACATAGATCACTCTGCATATCTTTCTTTACAATTTTGTAAGCCAGATCAACAACTCCACAAGGTACGTTGTCCATTCAGGATGACTGAAATACTTGGTAAGACAAGATGTTGCATGCGAATTTCAACTCGGGGTCTTCAAGGGATATTATTACGTCATATGTGTCATGGGAAGTCCATAGTGGAGACAGTGCTAAGTTTTGGACTGATGCGTGGCAAGGATTTCCACATCTAACCTCTAATGTGGCAATTAGGAATGCAAGTTCCATTACCATCAATTGTTGGGGATCCAAGCTGGTTGATTATGTATCTACAGTTGATATACATTCAGGAAAGGTGCTATGGAAGGATTTTACTGATCTCCCTATCTTCTGGATGAGGCAATATTTTTGAGCCAACTACTTTCTAATAGGATTTTCTCTCTCTCAAAGTATTCAAATATGTTGTTTTGGGCACCAACCAAGGATAGTAAGTATTCAATGAAACATGATTACCATGCTATTCAACATAGTCAAGCTAATAAGGTAAAGCATCGAGCTTTCTCTTTCTGTTGGAATAATTATCTTCTACCTAAGACTGGTTATTTCTCTTAGTTGGCTTTGAAAAAATGAATTTTACCAAGTGATAGATTGGAAAGGTTGAATATTACAAATGCATTCTCATGTGTCCTTTTCAATGATGAGATTGAAACAGTGGATCATCTTCTTCTAAACTGTCCTTTCGCTCAATAGTGTTGGCATTTTGTTATGCAAAAACTACATCTTTTAATGGCTCTCCCAAATAATTTATGGGATCTTTTTCAATCTTGGCCTATTCAGTTTTCTAAGTCTATGTTTGCATGTCTTTGGAAGTGTATTCCAACTTCGTTACTATGGGACATTTGGTGGGAAAGGAATAAAAGAATATTTTAAAAATCCTCTTCCTCTTTATCCTCAGTCTTGGAAAGATTGGAAAGATCAGTTGTTGAGATCGCTAATGCTTATGTTCAAAGATACAGAGGTAACTAAATGTTTACACCTTGGTACAAGTTGATTTCCAATCAATGGAAGGGGATAGTGCTTCTAAAGGTAACCCGGGTAAGTTTGGCATTGGAATTTCTATCAAAGATCATATGGTTCAATTTTAGCAATAAAACCATCTTCTATTCCACCTGGTACTAACAATATGGTAGAAGCTCTAACTTTTCTTAATGGACTGGTTTTAGCCAGAACATTGAGGGTTTCTAGGTTGCATATTGAAGGAGACTCAACTGTTATTATTAATCCCTGCACCAATAAAAGGTCATCAAATTGGTCCATTCAATATATTTTAAACTAAATTTGGAAGTTATTGGATTTGTTTGATGAATGCTATATTACTCATACATATAGACAAGGTAACTTGTTGGCTGACATGTCGGCCAACTTGGGTGCTGACGGAGTCTCCATTGATTCCTCAACCTTACCATTTGGTCTCTTCACTTTCCCAAATGTTTTGTAACTTATTGATAAAGAAAAATGTGGTGGTTCTTAATTGGTCATATGTTTTGCGGATCAGTCCTCTTCAACACCAGTCGATGTATAATGTCTATTCACAATTTGGGCACAACAATTTTACTAGGTGACTACCACTGCTAAATCTGTTGAAAACTCTCAAAATATTTCCAACAAGACTGATACAATATGAGGGGTTCGTTTGATGCTCACATGGCTGTTCGATGTCAGTTGAATAAAATAGTCTACTTATCCATAGCTAATTGGAAAAATGTTTCTGCAGTTCAACTGATTATTAAAGTGTATTCATTGATCAAGTTGTATTTTGGTTAGTAGTCTTTTTGATGTAAGGGATTATATTTGAATCAAGGCATATGGGGTTTCTTGGATATATGGTTCATTGTGATGTAAATGATATTCTTTAGTATAGGTTAGAGGTGGGTGATCTTTAGGTGCTCTTGTAGAGCATGTGTCAACATTAAAGCATTGCTTCTTTTGTAATCTTTTTGAGCAATGAAAGAAGATTTTCTTTTTGGTTCTTTCCTCTTGGAGCCCTTGAACCAGTTGATATTAATATAAATATTAAGTTTCGCCAAAAAAAAAAAATCAAAATATATTTTTCCCTTCGACTCTAGAAATGTTCACACAAAACCTTATTTTTGTCCCTTTTTCCAGAAGGTATATTTGAACACACCCATCGATAATGGGATCCCAATTATCTTAAATCCAAGAGTGTAGATCATGTAATCTTGGCCATAGGCTCCTGAAATGCCTGATCACACCCATCTCAGAAAAGACTAAAACATTGTGGACTATTTCCTCCTTAGCCTCCACATTCAGATCTACTGCAACAGTCTTAGATGTTGGGATTAAGGATACCCCCAAACCATCCAACCGCTGGTTCTGAGCCCCCCACAACTGCTTGGATGAAACTCAGATACCATGACCCATAGACACTTTGGGTTTCATGACCCCTGTCTGCCATTTGTCCCCATGAGAAGTGTCATGCAATGCTTGACCTCCATCGCTCCTACTATATCTAGATCCAACACCCAAAAAATACCCCATTCAATTTTGCACGTTGTGTCTGTGGGTGTTTCACAACTACACCATTTTGTAAACACTAACTATTTATATTAAGTAAAATATGCATATCTAAAATCTATATATCCCATAACTATCGCAATCAGAAGTCTAAATATCTATATGAAGAAAACTATAAAAGAGTCATGCTCTGATGAAAGTTTATCAAAATTAGGACATTTAATATATCAAAATATGTATGTATATAATATAAGAATGATAATATCAATTAGACACCATATATGGGATCTTGATCATACTTGGGATATTTGGTCTGACGACCAAAAACATGGCGCTCTGCAACTTCACGGATTTGACGGATGCTTATGTCTATTTTTGTCCTCGTGTTGAGTTTTAATCACGTGTGCTTTCATCGCGTGTCGCTTTGCTATGTGTCTCTTTGTTGGTTTTGTTTTCCTTGCGTGTTTTTATTTTTTTTGGATTATGTTTTCTTTATGCCCTCAGTTTTCATTTGTTAACTGGGGTTTACCCTTCCCTCGCTCGGATCGCGCGTGTGATGGGAGGGCCGAATAATAATGGTGATCTCCCGCAGAGTGAAGGTGAAATCATTAAGGATAATGGGAGGCAAGTGGTAGTATTAATGATAAATGTGACGAGTCTGCAGAGGGTATTAATGTTGGTAAGCTAAATGAGAAATTGTCTTACAAACAAGTGGTGGCCGAGAGTTCTCCTCTTTTCTTGGCAAGTGCAGAGTTTAATGGAGTCTTCAGCAAGAGGATGGTGGGAACAAAAAGAGATAGTCAGGGACGGGCCGCAGCCGATGGAAGTGGATGAAGTATTGGAAAAAAGTGCAGAAAATGGTGGAGACGAAGGAGGAAATGGTAGGTATCCTTCTCTGGACCTGAAAAATCTCTCTTTCGCCTAACGAGGACATAGTAGTGCTATTAAAGAAGAGCATAGTAGGTTGAAAAGCATTACGATTTTCTTTGTTTTCTTAGATAAAGAAGCAATGCCTTCTCACAAGTTTTTTGATGACTAGCTGGCCTCATTTGGGGAAAAACACTTAGTATTTTTGTTACATATTGCAGAATGATACAAAAAGGGTTGTTTGTTATATTTTTAAAAAATCAAAATATGCAGGAATGGGTTTTGAATAAGAAATTCTATAATGTTGGTCGCTCTATGTTTAGGGTTTTTCCATGGTCCCCTAAAGGTAATATTGAGAATGTGGTGGCTAGGTCGGCCTTGAATTGGGTTGAAGTTAAAAATTAGAATGTTGAATTCTAGCCATTTATCTCCCAAATGTTAAAACCACTGGGTTCTGTCTTACAAATTGAACAATCTAGGGTTACACTCCCACACCTAAATTCTAGAGTTCTGGTTGCCTTAACACCGAAAGTTGATTTTCTAGACTATATTTCTATGGAATTTGATGGAGATGTATTATGTTGGGAAGTGTCATTACTTGGGAATCTTAATGCCCATTTTCACTATAGATGTAATGGTCATTCAAAAAAGGACCGCCTTGCATTAAAACATATACATAAAGGAAAGTTTAATATTGTCCAGAATATGGAAAATAATGCAAATAAAACTAATAATCCTGAGAGTTCTAGTAAAAATAATGATGGAAATAAAGAAATTTCTAATACTCATAATAATTCAGTTTCTATAACTCTGAAGGATCCTGTGACTCACTCTGTGGAGAAGCATATACCTTCTGCTGATAGTTCTGAAATGCATGTTGATATTGTGGACCAAAACATGTTTGTTACTCTGTCTAATCCTTTGTTTGATGAATATTTTGAAGTAGTTCATGCTAAGAACTCTGAGAGGGTTATTAAACCCTCTACCTTAGATGCCCATCCTTCAAGCGGTTTGCCCCCTGTGATTGATAGGAATGATTCACCACCCCCCACCAAATGTAATGCCTAGAAACTAGCCCTGCCTACTGTTAATCAAAGAGCTGAGATTATTAAGGGTTCTAGTAAAGACCAAAAGTCACTGAGGCTAGAATGTATTGTCCCACCTAAATCCCTTCAAGTTGTTTCTTTTAATAAAGATTTATAGTTTATAGAAGTTGTTCGTAAGAAAAGAAAGATAGGGGACAAGAACTCCCCGTCCAACAGGAATAAAGGTAAGAGTAACTTACCAGACTATTTTAATCGATTGTGGAAGAGCACAAAACCCCATTCTAAATAATCATCATGCTTCAAATCCATAGTTGGAATGTTAGAGGATTAGAGATGATAGAAAGGAAGTATACTGTTAGGAGGTGGTGTAACCAGTTGGTAGCCAAAGATATTATCTGCCTAAAGGAGAGTAAGGTTGTAGGGTTTCAAGCACATACCATTCTCAAATTCCTTTGGGACAAAGGCATAGGTTTTCACTCGAATCATGAGAGGGGAAAAGGAGGGGTTTCTATCCTCATAAATTCTAAATGGGCAGACCAGATTGTTAGTCATGGGTGTTCACCTTGTCAGAGAGTTATTTGGGTAACTCTAAAAATTGATCAAGAGGAGTTTGGGATTTGTAACATATATGCAACCAATTATTATAGGGAAAGATAAGAGATGTGGGAGTGGTGTGCAAAGCATCTTTCTAATAATCCTTGGATTTTTGTGGGGGATTTTAAGATGGTCGAACACAGGGCTGATAAATTAGGAGGGTTGGATCATGTGTGGAAAGGAAATGAGATGTTTTTTTGGAAAAAGTTCAAAATAAAATTTAATCTTACATCCCATGAAACATATGTATAAAAAATTTCAGGATATTTGGTTTACATGGTGTAATAATTAGAAGGGTAAGAAAAGATTATATTGTAGACTTGACAGATTTATGGGGATGCTACTGATTTCTCTTTTATACCTGAAGGTAGCCGTGCTCCAGTTATGGTGTACCCAACATCTATTTCAGATCACTCACCTATTCAAACCCACATTAGACTTGATAAAATTGGTGAAATAGGGAATGGTGATAGGAAAAGTAATTCCTTTAAACTTAATGTGTCATTACTTGATGACCATGATAATCTAGATGCAATTGAGATGTTACCCATTTGATTAAGCTTTGTAATCCTGTGATGAACCCTATAAACATTTGGGAACAATTGGTAGATGCATGGAAGAGTATGTTCCAAATCATTGGTAAAAAATATGCAATGGATAGGAATAGAAAATAATCTTTTTGGCAGTCTAATATGAACAATATAGAGAAAGAGATTCAGAGGAAGGGTTCTGACTCAGAGAAAGAAGTATAATTAGGTAACACTAAACATAACTTGAGATTGATTCAGAGATACAAGACTCAAGGCCAAAAAATTAGAGCCAGAATGAATTGGATTAATGAGGGTGACAAAAGGTCTGGTTACTTCTTCAACATCATCAGAGAAAAACATAGAAGAGAATGTATTAAAGAAATACAGGTAGAAGATGGAATCAATAATAATCCAGTAGACATTGAAGATGTTTTTCACCTGTTTTACAGTAAGTTGTTCTCCTCAGAGTTTTCTCAAGACAGTAAGGATGCCTTAAACAATTGCCTCAATTTAATTCCTAATAAAATATCAAAACATAATGCCTCTTACCTAGGGAATCATATTTCAGTAGAATAAATTAAAGAAGCTATTGACTCCTTCCCTAGTGGTAAAGCACCTGGGTTGGATGGTCTTACTACCGAGTTCTACAAAAAAAAAAAAGGAATAGATAGGAGTGGAACTAATGAAATTCTATGAAGAAGCCATGGTCAGAGGAACTTTTGGAGATTCCATTAACAAAGGAGGTGTTAAGCTCTTACCCAAAGCAGGTGATAGAACTTTAGTGAAAAACTGGAGACCCATTACCTTGTTGAACCTTTCGTATAAGATCCTTGCAAAAGTATTAGCCAGGCGTGTTGCTCCCATATTATGCAAATTCATCTCAAATGCCCAAACTAGATTTATACAAGGCACATTCATTCTGGAAAATTTAGTGACTAGCTGGGAAGCAATGAATTGGGCTAGGGCTGATGGGCAACATGTGGCTATGATCTTGCTAGATTTTGAAAAAGCATATGATAGAATTGAATGGCCTTTTATATTAGTAATGTTAAAAGCCTTTGGTTTTCCTGAATACTATTGCAATTGGATAAATATTTTATTTAAGGACTCTTCTACAGTCATTGATGTTAATGTATCCTTATCAAAACCAATAATGTTGCAAAGATCCATCAGACAAGGGTGCCCAAAAGCCCCCTCACTATTTTTTACTGCAGCAGATGCCTTGTATTATATTCTTAGCGCCCAAAGGTTGGGACCCCTTATCAAGGGAATCTGTCTTCCCAATAAGGAGAATCTTATGAATGCTCAGTTTGCAGATGACACAGCTCTATTTTTAGAGTTATCAGAAGATAATTTTGACATTGCAGTTGAAATACTTGAATTCTTTTGTAAAGTTTCAGGATCCAAAATTGCTCCTCATAAATCGTCTGTCTTGGGGTGGTCAGATGATCCCCCCATTTGGCTAACAATTAAGGGTTGGCAATGGGGTGGGCCAAAGAAGATAACTAGGTATCTGGGTATACCTTTCTCAGTTGAACCTAATATTAGTAGTATGTGGGAGTGGATTTATGATAAGATTAATAAGAAACATATTAAATGGCAGTCACAATCACTTTCTATTGCTGGTAGGATCCAAATTGTACAAAAGGTTCTTTCTGCACATCATATCTATTATGCTTCAACATGGATGGTTGCTAATTCTCATGTTAATATGCTAGAAAATATTCTCAGAGATTTTCTATGGTTTGATGGTCGGGGCAATATGAAAAGACATTGTGTGATGTGAGACTGGTGTTGTCAGGAAAAGAAACATGGATGATTGGGAGTGCAAGATATTAAAACACATGGGACAGCCTTGGAAACTAAATGGATTATTAAATCTCTTTGGGGCAATGAACCGTGGAAAATTCTTATTAGGAACAACATAGAGAGATCAGTCATAAGAAAAGGAAAACAATGGAAGAATGTTCCAATTTGTGATATAATGATGGGTGACTGTAAAATGAAGTTATTTGGATCAAAAGTTTTTCACTCCTTTTGGAAAGCATGGATTTAGGTGAGAGAATTCGTTCTAGATAGGAATGTTGTAGGTGGTCCTCCATTTTATGTTGTTAGGGATCATTCTATTTTTTTGGGGGTGTATCTTAATGATAAACCTTTAGCTCTCACCTAGAGCTGCTCTGCAAAAATTTAGAATGTGAAAGTAATTCCTCTTATTCAAGACATCTTGAAGGATGGGCAACTGGCATCATGGGAGTTTGTCAGCAATAAATTTAATATCCCTCAATCCCAAAAAAAGACATATACTATAGTTTGTAAGGCAATGATTAATGCAGTGAAAGGAGACATTATAGATTCAAACTCATTTTTAAGAAAATGTAAATGGATTGATGATAATACCTTGAATGCAACATCCACTAAACAATTGTATCACATTATAAAGAAGGACTCCTCTATCATATCATGGGTGATCCAGTGCTGGGGAGCTGTTAACCCCTTTTTTGATTGGTTTTTTTTCTTTGACTACTTTTGGAAGGGTAAAGTTGAACCTAAAAAGATTTGTTTTAGATGGCTTCTTTTGTTAAGAAAACTTGTTGTGGGTCATGTTTTGTCCTCTATTGGTCTAACCCCTGTCATGTGTAGTATTTGTAATTCTGTGGAGACTTTTGAACATCTTTTTTTTTAATGTTTCTATGCACGCAAGGTTTGGGCTATTTTTCTGGGTTCTCCTTGTCTTTGGAATTGCAAACCTGGTATCTCTTGGAGTGAAATACTTGCTAGATATGTGGAACTTTTTGATTCCAAGCTTAATTATTTTTGGTTTACCATTTCCAATGAAATTTTGTGGACTCTTTGGAAGGACAAAAATAGAGAGATTTTTCAGCAAGAGCAAAGGAAACTTACTGAGTTTAGTCTTAAACTCACTCATTTTAATATTATGTCATAGGTTTCCATGGTTCTCAATATTCCAAAGAGTAGATTCATGATCTTGATGCAGGAGGGCAGCTTGATGATCCACAAGGATGAAGTACAGGCTGCTAAATATGTTGTTGAAAACCAAAGCTTCCTTGCTCCTACAGAAGTGGAAGAATTGAATAGTCTTCTGAACAAAAGTCGGCTAGGTGTCTTGGACCGAGGGAACGATGACATTTTGCACTATGTTAAGAATGAAGAGGTTCCAGTAGAGGCACAAGACAGTGCACAGGATAAGTACTCATGGGTCCCAAGGGACAATGTCACTCAAAATACTGGGTGGGAATAGTTGTATTAGTAGAAAAAATATATTTTGTAAATGATGTAATGACTTCAGAAGCAAAGACAATTTACTTTGAATATGATAGCTTATAGATAGGCTACTAAGCACACTCCCCCAATTTTGTAATTTTATATGTTATGGAGGTTGTGTATTAATGATACTGGATCCAAGTGGTTAGTTGTATTTTGTGACGAACTATCTTAATAGAAAAAAATTAGACACCATATATAAACAACCAATGAAACAAAATAAGAAAAAAGAAAAAATAAGCAAAAGAAAAATCAAAACAAGAGAGCAAAAAAAAGATAAACCAAAAGAACATAGACAAAATAAGTGAAAATAAAAAAGCATATACTTAAAATAAGATTGAAATACAAATAATAAAAAATAAAAGAAATAAATCAATTAAGAGGAAAATGGAACATCAATACACTTATATAATCTTGATCATCAAACATAACAAACAATTGTTGATGGAAATTCTCCCACATAGGTCAAAACAAATTGGGGTTAGGACATTCAAGCCTTGGTAGAAAGAATATAAATGATTTCATGTTACACGATTTTGTAATACAAACCTATAAGGGATATTTGTAGCTTACAAATCATCTCCCTATAGTAACCCAATTAATTTTTTATTAGTACCTCTAGTCCTTTATAGGCACTTAGCACCAAATATTCTAGATTGTATTCAATTTTATTTTCTAGGACCCAAGCTTATTGATTTTACTTGGTGTATTTTTTATCAAGGCCCTTTGCTTGAATCTTGTTTCTCATCTAGGAGTTATTACAAAAATTTGCAAGATCTTTTCAAAAAAAAATTGTGGATCTATTAACTTGACCTTTAAACAATTTTAAATTCTAGTTATCCAATCAAGATCATGAAACATACCAAATAGTTATTGACATCATTCATCCCCACATTGTTCAAAAAATAGGATTAAGAATTTTGAGCCTAGAAGGAAAGATTAAAAATGCCACCCTTATACATTGTTTCATAATTACAAACCTTAAAAATCATATTGATGGCTTGCACCTCATATACCATGGTTTCTTAGTTAAATATAGATTCAAAATAGTATGGTTCTCTATTCTTGAACCCAAGTTTTCTCATTTTATTTGGTGTATTATTTATCAAGGATTTCTATTGTGATCACTCTTGTCTCATCTAAGAATTTTATTAATCCATATTGGTTATTTTGTGGAGAACATAAGACTCTTTAGAACCCTATTGGCACCCCATTTTGTTGTGTCTCTTTTTTTATATATATTATGCACTATAGATTTGTAGTTTTTCTCTATTGGCCCATTGTTGATAACCAATCTAAGATATTTTCTATTTTTGGGCCACATGTAGAAACTTTCAAGTTAAGAAGGTGAAGAAATATTTAGGAAGTTTGTTAAAATAAGTCAAAACCAATCCATAATTGTTTTTTTTTCCTATCCTCTTAGGCTATGTCTAGTTCCATCAATTTTCCTCACAAGGTTCTATTGAGCTGGAAATCCCCATAAAAGGAAGAAAATAAATTAAAATATGCTCAGTTATTCCTTTATAGGATCTCAATATTCATCTAAACCTACTCGCCCAACATTAAATGTTTGATTTAAAGTTATTTTTTTCCTTTAATTCAAGTTCATTGGGACTTTTTCTAAATCCAATCTTTCATTAAACTATATTTATATTTTTAGGGGGTTTGGGGCCCATTTGAACCCAATCCTTACTAGCTAAATATAAGTCTAGTTCTTTTTATGGTTATGCATCTCATACCTCTATGACATCACCATTCCATCACCATCACGTCATGCTTTTAGAGATCCTATAACCAACTTAACTGAACCTTTTAAAAGCCACATTTTTATCCAATTCATTTAACTCCCCTATAAAACCAATACCCTTGTATTTTACAACATGTAATCCTTTAACATCACTAGGTCCTTTATTGATGTCATCCCACCATGTTGACATCATCCCATTTTAAGTGCCCCCAATCCACATGATGATATAATTCTTTCATTATGAAGACATCATCCTATCCTTTTGCTAACATCATCACCAATTTTTTTTTTTTTTTAGTTGGATTTACATATAGGTTCAATTTCTATGGTTTTATCTATGGGTTCACTTTAAAGTGACCAGTCCACAAGGCCAAATAAAATGAAAACTCCCACACATTGTTCAATTGCACCTTCATAGATTACAAATGCACCAAAATGACCAAAACCATGTTATTTATGCATTTTAAATCCCTAGTCTACCAAATTAAATTCAATGAAACCAAAACAATCTATCTAAATGTATTTACACGAAATCAAAGAAAAAAGAAACACACAAATACCACAATATCTATTTGTAGGCTTAAAGTCACACACACCATTTTTAGATCATGATTTTTTGTGAGTGATTCTTATATTTTCTACACTCAATACCATGAATCATTAATGCAAACATATAACATGAGTGAGGGAAATGTTCTTTCATACCTCCCAATTAATCAAATTGAATATGGAGTGGAGATATATATGCAAGGTATTGGTTAAAATAGTAATTAGGGTATTCACATGCCCTACAATCATAGAGGTCAAATATTTCAATTTTTTTAGTGGATGTGCATTTTTTTCTTTTATTTTTTATATTGAATATATTATATTAAACAAAGTTACATCATCGAGAGTTTATGGCAACACCATGCATCATATTACAAAATTACATCTACCCCATACATTTTAGGGGAGTCAAAATTTCATGTAGCCAAAAAGTAAAAGCATTGTATGGATTTCATTCTCGGGGGAACCATGTTGTCCATGGCATTTGATTGTCTACCCACTTAAGCTTCAGGTTGTCATGGAAGATGTCATTATGTGGGTTTTACATCCAAGCCTCCCATGGAAGTGAAGGGATGACTGTGATAGGTGTCTGATATTGCAAAGCAATCCTGGGTTCCTGTTTAATGGGTGTCTCAAATGAGGACTGCTCCTGAGGTGCTAGACTGGATCCTGTAGAGTCGCTATGGACTTCTTCTTGCATATCAATCATTGAGTCAACTCATATGGTATCCACTTGTGCGATCTTAGATCTTTTGCCTTTTTGGTTATTTGGTATCCTTTTGTTGTCTTTGATCCACTTCAGCATCTGACCGATGGTGATATTATAATCAAAATATACCCCAGCTTTGGTAGATATCTTGCAGGGTACCTGCTCTTTGTCTAGCAAACTCCACACCTCTCTGATAATTTTTAGAGATTTGTACTCCTTTACCTGTATAACCATGGTGACCTACAAGGCATCATTATACGTAATGATCTCCGCAGAGACTCGTAAGAATTCTACTCCTACTACTGAGAATATCATCATTCCTAATTTTCCAAATATGCCAAAGAATGTGGATAATATTTTCATATTTTTATTTCAACTTGGATGAGAAATCAATTGGAGAAAAAACGAGAGTAGAAAAAAATGTTCGGCTAAGAATTTTGTTCCAAAAAAGGGAAAGAGAACCATTTTGTAAGTTAATAAACTAGGTTCAACTAGAATATGTATATAATCTATTGTAATCTCAATAAGAAAGAATTCATAGTATAAAACCAAGCTTGTTTAAGTGTCTGCATTGATTTTGTATGTGTTTCATCGTTTATATATGATCATTTGGTCAACAAGAAAATTATGAAAAAATGTAAATATTTAACATAGTGTCTTTTCATAATATGAAATAAATATATAGTTATTTTAATGGAGTACTAAGTAGAATCTCCTAATATTATGCAAACTTAGTTATTTCATTAGATGCTTATGTAGAACATAAATTTACTATGTATTTAGATAAGTATTTTCTAGAATATTTATTAAGGTTCCATGTTTATGATTTTAGTCATTTTTATGTCAGAGAATAGCTCCTAAATTTTTCCTTTATTGGAGAAGGCATCACTTTATTGTAAATTCCACTCCTCATCACCCCAACACCTAAATGATTCGCCTTTAAAATAAATTCTATGGTTAGGTATTTATTCAAGCTTTTAGATGCAAGAGGTAAACCAATAGTAAGGGATTAATTTATTTATTTCAATAAATTCCTTGTTTGATAAGATTTATGTTGTTAACACTCATTCATGGGCTCCCTAGGGTTGCTCTTGTATCTTGTGATAGACTAGAGGTGCAATGGAAAAACCAAATATAGGATGGGTCAAAATCAACTGAGATAGAATTTCAAAAGGGAATCTGAGTCTATCTAGTGCGGGGTGTGTTTCTCAAGATGTAGATGGTAACATTATAGCGATAAAAAATAAGAGGTTAGAGAATGGACTGAACAATGATTCAAAAGAGCAAGAAGATTTTCTTGTTGTGGATTTGGCATAGAAAATTGATGTGGAACAACTTCATATTAAGGGTGATTCTCATATTACAGTCAATACCATTGCAAATGGATGAGAACACACGTGGAAGATTGATAAGATCATTTCCATCATTCGTAAAAAGTTGGCAAACTTTAAAAATTTCAAAATTTTGCATATATTTTGGGAAGGAAATACAACACTAACATTCTTTCAAAATTACTAGTGACTTTTGAAGATATATTTGGCAATAATTAATCTGAATCTTTGAGTAGGCCATATTTTTTTGTGTAATGATGATATGGTATGTTGATTTATAAGGGAGGAAAATTCTACTAATGAAGCACACAACCCTAAGTGGTGGTGGTGTGTGTAAGTAGTGTAGTTGGTGTTCTTTTATTTTGGTTGATGACAACCATTTTGGCAAGAATATTATAGAGAAGAATTGAAAAGAGATGGAGGCAAACTTTAGTTTGAAGGATACCAAACAAAAATGGCATTTTGGGGAATAATTATAGAGGACCATTTAAATAACATCTTCACAATTGGCGACCCTTTCTTTGTTTTGCATGTCCATTTATTGATTGGAGACTCGTATATCTAGAAAATCTCAAATACAGAAAAATGTTGATGTAGCTTCTATGTTTTATGTGTGGGGTCTTGAGTTGGGAGACAAGTAAGAGGTAAAAAGGGTTGTGGATAGGTGTGTTTGGCCTGAGTGGAGGTAGGGTTTGGATGCACTACTGGCTCTCACAGAATTGAACTGAGGGTTTGTGGCTAGGGTGGATGATTGGGTTGGCATGCCTAGGACTCTATTGTCTCTCCACCCCGTCATATTGTGGTATGCCATGGAGGATAAATATGGTTAAAAGGGAAAATATATGAAAATATGGGGTTTCATTTGAGACAAGGAGGTGGCTTTGGCATCTAGAGTGCCAAAAGAGAAAATGGAGAAATACAAATTAAAATTTCAACGTGATGACTATTAGAGGGGTGACTCCCATATTGAAACTAGTAGGGGTCGTGGTGTTTAGAGTTGTGTGAGAACAAGGAATCAGTGAGGTAGGGTGTTAATTCACCCATGTTTGGCTTTTGACAACTATAGATGTCTGGGTTCGAAACTAATTTTTGTTATATGTCTTCCTTTTTTGTATTATGTAAATTTCATATTCGTACTTTTTGTTGATGATGATTGATTTCCATTTTGGATTCTGGTATATGAATATATTTTGTGTAATAGTCATGGTTCAGAAAGGGGGGAAACGGTTTTTTGAGTTGTTGCGTAGATGCTTGGTCAATGTCATATTGGTGAAGATACTACTACATATTTTGTATCTCGTAATTAAATCTCCAACTCCTCTTTTCCACCACCCCTGTCATCTCCATCATCACCTCTATCATCATCGATGATGTCTCTGACCTTTGTCTATAGGAGGGCCTCTACAACCTCTATCACCTCTGCCTCCATCCCTCCCACCTCCATCCCTACCACCTCTATCTCGACCACCCTTGTCTCCTCTCCCTCTGTCACCCAACAAACCATCATCAATAGGATCATAACCTAATGTCTCCTCTATCTGTGGTGCTATCTCCCCAGGAGTAGTAAAACGTGGACATGGGTGCTAATCTAGATAATCCTTGTACTCGTCAGTGATCCCTCAATATCAGGCAGATAATCCCAACCTATCGGAACCATCTGTGTGATCTCATGAAGGGCAGTATCATATCCTAGTTGAGCTCCCCACTGTGCCTCTTCATCTCTAATGTGGGCATACACAGCCTGATCCTGTGGCATACCATGTACCTTGCCATACTGCCTGAACATGCGGGTAATGATGAAGAGCTCAACAATGTACCTGGTATGGCCTACCTGCTCTAAAAGAAATATGACATATGTCGCTGATCTAAAGCCCACTCCTCACAGTCTAGTTATGGTCATCACTCGACCTCAGTAACATCATCAAGAAGATGCCGCCAATATTCCAGCTTACCCAGGTGGGGCTGCTAGATGTATGATCCTCAGGATCCCTCTGCCTCTCAACTAGTGGCTGTGTTATTGGGATATGATCCTAGGCCCAGATCTGCAGTATCAAGATGCCAACTGTCATGCTCCTAGATGATTGGTATATGATATCATAAAGCTCTTTGTATAAATGGGCAAGAATACAACTACCCCATCCAAATCGGTGAGTAGCACTAATCATCTCCTCAAGCATGCTGGTCCAACCACACATGAATCCATGTTGACCACGATTCGACATAAGTATACCCCCTATCAATCCAACAAGAAATACATGAAGTCTCTCATAGTGGGCCAACATGTACTCCCACGTCAAGTAGCGATGAGCAATCAAAGGATTAGTAAAGAATCTCCGAGCATCTGCAATAGTTGTGGCAAATCAGGAATCGTAATGAATCTATCATCCCATAACTGGAATGTGCATAATACACCACACATCCTCCAGTTTGACAGTGATCTCACCTGTCGGCAGGTGGAAAGTGTTGTGCTCTGAGTGCCATCTCAGAAAGAGCAGTCAACAACCCTCAATTTACCATAATATCAAATAAATCCACTAAGCTACCTAATCCTAAATGACCCACAAGTCGTTGCTCATCATCGGTCAACTGCTCTGATAAGGCTAACACACGGACATGCCTAGGACATCAGAAAGAGACAATGTCTAATCCTATCTACATGACATAAAACAAGGACATCAGTTTTTCGCTCAAGGTAACCTACAAAAATAGCTAAAAGACCAAACAGATAAATCTTTACAACCAGAACGACAAGGAAAATTCACCAGTTTCTTCAAAAAATAGAAAAATGACATCTTTTCACCAGATGCGACCCATTTTTGACAGGGTACAACTCATATTTAGATGCGATCCTATTTTGATAGGATGCGATCCAGAATCTTAGATGTGATCCTGTTCTGACAGGATGTGACTCAAGAATCTGGGTGCGAACCTATTTTCACAGGATGTGATGCTTGATTTTTGGGGCAAACTATGGGCAACTTTGACCTAATGCGATCCTCTCACGGACGTAGGATGCGATACAAGATTTTTTAGGATCCCCGGATGTAACATGGGATTGACTAGGTGTGATCCAGAACCCCAGATGTGACCCTAGACTCTAACGCCTATATCTATAGCAAAATGCAATAAAAATTTGAATGGAAAGCGTAAAATGAAAGGTCTTTGGGTATTTACTGGCGGTGGGTAATGTGTGGGTCTGCAATGTTGAAGGACGAGCTTAAATCAATGTCTCTCCACAGGGACCACCATCTTCTCTCCAAAGCTCAAGAAATTACTATGGTAAAAAGTGAAAATGAATGAGTAAATTGACCTTTTGGGCTTATTTTAATCCCTTTAGGGTTGAATTGACCTATTGGACACTAAGAAGATTGTCCTAACTTTATCAAATTCTCATCCAATCTGTCGGGAACACAATCGACTAGGCAGTAATCATGTCATTTTAACACAATAATAATTTCGGAAGAGTTACGTCCTACAAACATGTTAAGTTTTAGGATAGCTGAAAAATGTAATAGCACTCTATTTTGTATGTGTTTTCCAAATGCAACAATCTCTCTTTCATTTATATTGGGAATGAGGATAGGAGAGACATGTCCCTTCATGGGACATGTCTATTCATTATTATTTATAAGAAAAGACATACCTCTTCCCATTAATTATAATTTAATCAATCTTATAATGTTTCATCAATCAATTATTAACTAAGAATAATAATATAATAATTTAATGTTAAATATTAAATTTCATATGATTAATAATAATATAACATATATATTATATTATTATTAATCAACATATATTATATGTATTCTAATGATCATACGACTGAAGCTACAAACATTAACACTCCCTCTTAGCTAGGGAGGATGATCAAACAAAATGCGTAGTAGTCTCCCGTGTCAACACTTATGACCCTTATCATATCTACACAAAACGTCAACACTCCCTCTTAGTTAGGGAAGATAAAATTCATCAAAATACAATTAAAAAAAGATCTATTACTTTTAAGAGAGAAAATATCACCTCATCGTGATATCAAGAGATATGGTCTGACCAAGAATATCAAGTCTCATGATATTCACCATAACTCAAAAATTTTTTTAGATATCACCTCAATATGATATTAGAGATATGGTTTGACCAAGAATATCAAGTCTCATGATATTCACCATAACTCAAAATTATTTATAAATATCATCTCATGATATTGGGAGTATTTGTCACAGAATATCAAGTTGCATGATATTCTCCAAATACTCAGAGTAATGGCCTACCAACATCAAGTCACATGATGTCCACCAAGTACTCAAAAGTTTACAAAGATGTCATCTCACGATATCATAAGCATTGGCTTGCAGAATATCAAGTCACATGATATTCACCAAGTGCTTAGAGTAATGGCCTACCAACATCAAGTCACATGATGTCCACCAAGTACTCAAAAGTTTACAAACATATCATCTCATGATATCGGGAGCATTGACCTACAAAATATCAAGTCACATGATATTCACCAAGTGCTCAGAGTAATGGCCTACCGACATCAAGTCACATGATGTCCACCAAGTACTTAGAGTAATGACCTACCAACATCAAGTCACATGATGTCCACCAAGTACTCAAAATATGTCCATAGGTAATGTGCACTTATCATAGGAACATTCATATCATCTATCATGATCTGTTTCAGCCATCATAAGATGTCTATCATGATAGAGATCAAGTTATTGTAAGATTGTCACCTTTCAATAACTTTAACAAATACAAGTGATAATCATTTGGAATTCGTCACTTCCTCATGATTTACACAGGGGGTAGGTCCATTAAAAAATATGGAGTCACACACATGACATCCATCATGTCTCAGTGCAAAGGGTAACAAGGGATTTCACCTCGAACTTCTCTCATAGAGAAGAACTCATTGAGCTGATATCAATATGTTGATCATCCAAGATTGATTAAGATGAATTGTCAGAATCCCTTTGAGTCTGATATCAATCTTTTAGCTCCTCATCCAAAGTTACCTCTAAAGAGTCAGACTCCCTCTGAATCTAATCTTGTTTTTCCTGCAAGAGCATCTCCACAAAAGATCAAGACAAATAGCTCTTATAGTACCTATCAAAATATAGGTGAGAGAGAGACTATAATGAGTAGATAAATGTAATATTCAAAGATAATAAATAAGTTTATTTGTGCATCAACATCCTTGACACAAGTTGCTTCAATGAAGGTCCATATACATCAAATCATAAAACACATTATCATATTATTTGAGAGATATATCCCCTTTGAATTATCTCCCCGCACTAAGCATGGAAATGTAACATTGGTTATTATTCTCCCCTCTCCCCCCCCCCCCACAATGTACAATTCCCACTCTTATATCTTTGAAGAATTCTCATGTCTTCTTATGAAATGACATGATTTATCCAAGAGAGGTGACACTATATAATTGATTCTTTCTTTATAGAAAGAGACACCCTTCCTTGAATGCATTCTTCTTTGTTATTTCTTGACCACGATGATAACAAATTAATATATCTCTTTAATGAAAGTCGCTTTCAGGAATTTCACATAGACCCGTACATATTCTGTCATAACTTTTGAATCCAAGACTTTCTCTCTAATCGCTTCGGTGAGATTATTTGAAATTAGGTTTGCACCAACATATCCTATTTAGAAAAATCCAACAGTGCATTTGTGAGATACGATCCTTTTACCGAGATTGTATTTTCTGAGACAGTCACACATTCACCATCAACAAACTACTCTCTTACATTTATAGTCTGGCTCTGATACCATGTTAAGTTTTATGATAGCTGAAAATGTAATAGCACTCTATTTTATATGTATTTTCCAAATGCAACAATCTCTCTTTCATTTATATTGGGAATGAGGATAGGAGAGACATGTCTATTCATTATTATTTATAAGAATGGAATACCTCTTCCCATTAATTATAATTTAATCAATCTTATAATGTTTCATCAATCAATTATTAATTAAGAATAATAATATAATAATTTAATGTTAAATATTAAATTTCATATGATTAATAATAATATAACATATATATTATATTATTATTAATCAACATATATTATATGTATTCTAATGATCATACGACTGAAGCTACAAACATTAACAAAACAAATGTAGAATTGATCTAAATATGCAGAAAATGTTCTGCAAAGCTTGCTGAAATGTTCTACATTGCACGATACATGTTCTTTTGTCAAAATCTTGGTCTAACATCATTCAATTTACACAAATCTTGCATTTCAAATAGTTAAACTTGGTCAAAATGTGTTCCTATCAACACATCTTCACTCCAATTCATCTCATAATTGATTCTTATTGATCCAATCACGTTTCACATCAGTGTCACCTTTTCAATGCGAGATTTCTTTTGATTTCGTTCCTGTGGGGGCATGATCATACCTAAAATCAATCAGTTTCTTCTCTAAAGCAATTAGAGATTCGAAATCAGAATGTTATCAAATTGACTTCGTCATCAAATGAATAGGGGCATGTTAGTTTCCTTCAATCAAGTTGGGACTATCGAATAATCACATCAGTTCGGTTATCCATGCCTAGGGTTTCTTAACTATTTTAGTTCAATCTATCAAGTATTCGGCCTCATCACATCAAATTGTTGAATAGCTTCTTACTGACCTTTGTTCGATCAAGTACAGAGTCAGTACTATCAGTTCTAGTTCAATCAAGTTTGGAACTGATATTTTCAATCGACCTTTGTTCGATCAAGTTCAAAGTTGGTTCTATCAGACTTAGTTCAATTAGGTTCAAGATTGGTATCATCTCTAAAATTTTGCTCAATCAAGCTCAAAATTTTCAATCATCAAACTATTCTATGAAGTCAACATCAAACGTTCTTTGAATCACTGCGGTGATCGCACACCAATTCAAAGAGGGGCAAATGTAACCACCCTAAATTAGGCTACTCTAACTCGAGACCCCGCTTTGCCTTAACTAAGGATCTTTCTCCCAATTATGTTAATCCGATTATTTAATTATTGGCATAATTCTCTATGGACCTCAAAGCAAGTATTAACCATTGTTAAATCTATCGTTAACTTCTAATTGATTACCTTGGCTTATTTAATTAAATCAACCTCATTAAATCCCTTGGCTAAGGTAATTAATTAAAAGAAATTAATGAATGCTCATAAATTACAACTCACCACTAAATGACAAAGTCACCTATGAACCAATGGGAGTTGACACGCATGGATCACCTCACATGGATCAAACAAGAATTAATCCTGATCACTCCTCAAGAATCAATCTCAACCACTCATTTCACTTCATCCTCCATAAAAGGAGTGAATTTTGAGCTCAAACAATCAGAAATTCCTACACTCTTGCATTAGGCTTATGCTGCAGAAATGAATTCATACATTCTTAGCTAATTAGAGAACATTTCATTTGCCTAAAGGATCATATGAACTTAGAATTGTCATGTTTTTAGCTTAAGATGCATATTAATGGTTTTCTATCATTTGAATCTTCCATTCTAGCATTGTATTGTCACTGATCTAATGCATATTCCGAGAGCAATATCATATATAGATCAAACTCTTTCTAGATAGGAATCAATATGTCGATTTCTTTTGGTTTATTATGATTTTCAATTTATTTTGATGTTACTAACCATTGATCTAATGACATATTGAAGTGTTGTGTTACGGATTCTTGCAAGTACAATATTCACACACACACTTATAGTTGTTGTTTTGACTTCAGGGTAGTAACAACATACACTGTGAGATCTGTTATGTGCGCAAGGGTCAAAAAATGTTCATATATCAAGGTGTTGCCCAATACCTACTTAAAGATGCTCCAATAACCATGCACTACAACCACCTCAAAAATTGTCAATACTTTTGCACAAATGTCCTAATAGTTGTAAAAAAATTACCAATAATTATACACAAATGTACCTCAAAAATATCTATTATTAGAAGTACAAATAGCCTGCTATTAATACATAGTAACATAATATATTTATCAATGAACTTTTAATTATATTATATTTTTTTCAGTGTGGACTGAAAACTGATGCTCTTCCCTATGCAGTTGGCAGTCGCTAAAATTTGTAATCATTGCAATATTCTAAGCTTGGTGTTTCAGATTTGCATCATAATATGAGAGATACAACATTGCCTCGGATTAGTTTTATGGTAAAAACGCTTATGGTTTAGTCCAATACTTTGTTTATCTTGATTGCCAGTTGATGAGGGGATAATGACTGATTATATTAAGTAGGGTTGTGTCATATACTTCTCTTATTTCCTCCGCACTAGGATTATTGATTTGTTTTGACTTCTGCTCTTATGTGTATGTGACTTGTACCGATTCTTCTTGAGATTCGTAATACATGACCCTTTAAAAGTATTCTAGCAATGTTAGCGTGTGCAAGATAGAAATAAAAGATTACTATTCACTTATTGCTTCAAATAACTGTAAAGATTACCATTCATTTATTGCTGGCTCAAATAAGTGTAATCTTAGATATTTTTCTCTCTTTTTTCTCTTATATATTTTTAGCTCTATAATGATTTTTTTTTTCTAATATGTTCTTTCATTCATAATCTAAAATATTGATGCAAACATATTTTGCACTGAAATATTATCTTCTTTAGACTTTCTTTTAACAGCTGATAACTACGCTTGTGTCGTAGAAAGCATTTTAGTTTTGGCCAAGCTGGAAGGAAAGTGATTTTTTTATAGGAATACAAGAATAAATAAATTATATTGTCTGCTTTCCCTTTCCCTCTTTTGTTCAGTGTTGCAGTCAACAAAGGGATCCTATATATAGTAATGCTGAAGCCATCTTTAGGCTCTCAATTCCAATGGCATTCTTAGCCTGTCCAATATTTCACCTATAAATCCAATTGTATAAATTTCCCCTCCCATACAACATAATTCTAAGCCTGACAAGTAGATCAAGGTATCCTGCACATGAACTATATGTACATGAATGGCCGTGCCATAGCCTCTGCTAGCTATTAAACAATAATACAGAGTTACAATTTCATTTGTTTGAGCTGGTCAATCTGATTACTGATCTCTTGAGCTGCTCCAAGGTAGTTGTCGAAGATGACCAGAAAATGTTTTGACCTATGGCTTTTTCCACACTGACGCGACAGATACAATAACAGACGCTAGAAAAGCCCCAACAACATACCATAAAACCGCAACCTGTAAAATGTGCATTTCAAAGCTGTTGATCATCTTGAGTGCAAGAGGCCCAGCCAGATGTGTCTCTAGTCCCTCTGCTTCACCACCCCCACTTCCAAAGCCAACTACTAGTCCTGCTGCAACAGAAGTTGCTAACGGTATCACTAACATTACCATTTTTCTCCAATCTCCTTCCATTCCGCTCTCCCTGAGTTCCATATCCATTTTCTCTTCCTCACCCACAGATGATCCAATGTTTCCTTCCCTGGGAAACACTGTAAATATTCTCTTGGCTTCCAAATTGTTTGTGGGGACACTGCTTTTTTCAGGGGTAACAGGTACCCAATAGTCCACATCAGAGGCTACATGTGAAGGTTTCGGATGAGATGGTGGCTTCCCCATCCGACGTCGTGCAGCAGCTTCAATCAGCTCTTGGCTAATGTGTATTCTTTGGTACTTATATGGGCCACTGGAATTGTTATACTTGTCTGAATCAGTAGGGGCTGAGAACTGTTGTCTCTGTTCCCAGTTCAGGGGAACAATTGCGCCCTTTGATGCTCGCTGATGGTTGGTATATTCTCTGGCTTGGTCTCCAACAAATTGGTGCCACCACCATCCTGCATTAATCCTTATCTGCTCCGCTGCTGCCATTCTTGACTCCCTTTGTGCAGCGGATTCCTACACATGCAAAAATCTAGTGAGATTACAGTCATACTTCACAAAAGATGTAATTATTATGATTCCCTGGCTACTTGAAATTTTCGCCCTTGGCGAGCAATCCAGAAATTCCAGGACAGATGATTTACCTATTTCAGGTTCATAAGGTACAGTTTTCATGACCACTACATAGGCTAACTTGTTAAAAAGTTTGATAGCAACCCAACAACAACAAAATAAATTGTTTAAACTTCAATCCAGCATAATATTTTTCTAGTCTCAAATTTTTTTCTCCAAAGACATTATGTTTGCAACAACCAAACAGGTTGCCATGTTAGTTATAGCTCCACCAAACTAGCATCCCAGCAAGAACAAAATTGTTGTTCCAACTTCAATCCAGCACAATTCTTTTAATAAGGAACTTATATCCCACAAACATACAAGATTTAGACCGTTGTAGTTAATACATCTAACTCAGTCTGTCATATTGTCCTTTTAGTCTCAAAATTAAATCTAGCAAAGACATGTATGTTCAGACTGCATTTTGATTTTCTTGTTCTGAAAATACATTTGAATAAGGCCAAATAGCAAAAACAAGACATTTTATTTTGTTGTCATATCAAAAACTCGGCTGAAAATGATTCATTTTAGGTTTATAAAAGAAATTGTAAAACTAAGATTCAAATGATTTTTTATTTTCATTTTGCAGTGCTTTTGTATCATAATAAGTCATTTTGGTTTTATTAGTAAAGAAGTGTCTTATACTACAAATCCTGGACATAAGTTCTGAGCATATGCCCATGGGTAGGGCAAATCCTCCTGCTGAGTACGTAGAGGTAAGATCATTGAGCTTGTTCCCTCAGCAGGGTTGGGGTTGAATCCTCTTGCTATTAAAGGTGATCTGAGAGTCCTCTGGATCAACCGGTGCACATACCTCTGCCGAAGAATTAGTTCACACCCTAGCTTTGGAATCTGATATCCTAGTAAGTCCGGGCTAGCATTTAAGTGATAAAACTGTGAATATTATTCAAGAGAAGTTTACCTTTTATTCAACAAAGGATGATTACATTACATAGCTTCAAGGAAGCACAGCAAACTCTCAATAAATATAGCTTTAAACATGACAACAAATTGAAATTAGTTTAATGGAAATATTCTAGAGTTCCATTCTAACAAACTTACAGAACTAAAATTGACACAATTCAGTCATTCTTAAATTAATAACAGCACACTAACACGTGAATGTTAGATCTGCAGTTATCTCTAACATTAACTTTTACATATCACAAGCTCAAAAAAACATAAAAAATAGATCTTTGAACTTCCTCATGAAAGCAATTTGATAATATATAATGTGAATTCGATCTTCTCAGATATATTTTAATTTGGAAACCTACAGACCAACCTGAAATTTGGAAACTCTCTCCTCCTTTCTGAGTTTCTCCAAAAACCTTTCAGCTTCCGCAAACACATTAGTGACTCTTGCCCCAACACTGTTGTTGGCATTCATTCTGACTGTAACGCGAGGCTGCTTGGACATCAGGAATTCCAAAGCCGGCAATTGGGCCCTTTCCACAAATCTGCCACAAAAACTCCATTACTATAACAAATCCTTTCCATAAGATAAGTAAATAATCAATGTGGAACAAAATCCTCAATAAGGGTTATGGAAAAAGTGTTTTTAGTAAGCATACGAAATGCAATCAACGGGACATGCTTGTATGGCATCGCCGATAGTTTCCTCTGAATCAGCCCACTGTCCGATGACCCGGGCCCGGCCGTAGCAGGTCTCGATTGCAAACGTCTTGGGTGCCACCAGAGCGCATTTCAGACAACCCACGCACTTTACCTCGTCCACGAATATGGCTCGATCCTCCTCCGCCGGGCCCAACCACTTTGAATACAGAGGCTCCCCTGTATACCCTTCCACCTCCATCCTCTCTGCCCGAACCTGCAATTCGAAACACAATACTCGAATTAAACTATTTAGTTTTTTCACAATCATCAATGTAAAAATCTCACGTTCAGAATACAGCAGAACCATATTCAACTATTAAGCTACCCAATAATAAGAAGAAAAACACTTTTACTAAATTAAGAAGCAATTCACACTAACTAAATAGCCAAACTGCTGAATGGGTCCGTTCAAAAATATCTTGAGGATGGAAAATCTGTAAGGATGTAATGCCACAAAAGAATTACACGGCTGCATTCAAAGAAATATGTCAAAAGAAAATTGCAGAAGAATATTCCTGCAGGTGTTGGAGGAGGAACTGGAAATTCTGGACCCTGCTGAACACCTCTGTTCTCAGGTGACAGTTTGTTGTAAATTGTTTTGTCAGTATGTAGTTTTGTGCGAAAACTTCACTTATCTGGGGTGAACTCAGCAGCATTAGGTTATCAACAAAGACGTTGACTCAATGCCATCTGGGAGGAAATTTATGCTTCTGCTCTGATAATGAATCTCCTACTATGAATCTTGATCTGAGTAATATACTATTTTTTAAAAGTATCTACCTGTTTAATCCAGATATCCTTATGCATTCCATATCGTGATGCCATAAAATATTAATTTACGATTCCAGATTTATTCATACAGAATAATTGAAACTTTTATGGAACCGTTTTACTACAATAGAAAAATTTAGTGAAAAGCCCCTCCATTTGACCTTTAAGAGTTTGTTTCAAAAATCACCACTAGATGTTTTAGATTTTTTTAAATGATGTAGAATTCAACTCTCCCATCCCACAGACTATCTGATCTAATGAACATTATTCTATCTGATCTGATGACCATTATTAGAAACATAAATTTCATGTCATCATGAAAACATAATTCAAAGAAGATTGTCATTTAACAACTGAACAGAGGGTTAGTTCAGTATTTATTTAATTCTTATTTTTATCAGCATATATCTACTTTCGAGTTTTGAATTTAGTGTTTAAAAATAAACTATATTTTATGTGTCATCAAACAAGGACAACATTTTACATTAAAAATAAATTTCCATATAATTTTTTGAGGAATAACTTGAGGAAAGACATCATTTTCTGAGGAATAACTTGAGGAAAGACATCAGTAATGGCTATTGCTAACTTTGTACGCTTATATCTCCTAAACAGTATATTGGATGTCTCTGTATGCCACTTAACTGTTTAGGAAATATATGCGTACAAAGTTAGCAATAGCCACTGATGATGCCTTTCCCTATCTAACCAAAAGCCTTGTAGAAGGAATCATTAAATCTGGATACGTTTTTTCTATTTTCAAATTATTCTTTGCAGCAGTTCCTACAAATTTGAAATGGAAAATAGAAATGGATACTGAGCATCGAATTTTGACAGTCTATGAGTTCAATTGTAAGACCTTCTGGAAAACTCCGTTAAAACCTTTGCATCACTAAACAGTCACGGACGTAAAAAACAAGAAAACATTGTCGCTATTCGAACTGACAACCTCCTTCGGCAATTTCTGTTTTTAATTTTTTGGGATTGAAATCAAAATCACAGCATACCAACTGTTAAATCTTCCATCAAGAAATATGATCTGAAAAATTGAACTCATTTTTTTCTAAACATTGTTAGAATTGAATAAAAAATATGTACCCGGTCGTATGCATAGCGAGCGTTGGGATCAGAAAGCACAGAATACGCCTCATTGAGCAGAATGGCCATATGATGACCGTCATCACCGGCTACATCGGGGTGACATTTCTTCTGCAACCACCGATACGCATTTCGAATCTGCTGATGCCCAGCCGTGCTTTCAATCCCCATCAGTTCATACAAATCATAACCTATTTTCTCCACCCCCACAGAGCATCTGCAACAACTATAATTTCTCTTCCTTTTGCTCTTTAACTGCACTGTTTTCACTGCAATTTTTTCAGGATGAGGACGGGGAAGAAAATTCGACGGGTTTTTCAGGGGCAGACCTCTTAAACCATATGAGATGATCGCCATGCTAGCCGAATTTTCCTCTTTTTTTGGTTTGGGGGGAGGGAGAGGGGTTTCTTTACACTTGGATGCCCAAAAGAGTAGGAACCTTCATATAGTAATAGCGATTTTGTGGAGGAAACGTGGATGTGCGTGCTGTGGCCGGGCATTGCACGTAAAGAATGAGCGAGATTGCGTGCTTCCAGGCGCAATCGTGGGCAGAAAAAACATCATTTTTCTACTTTTCCAAAATTATTGGAAAAGCGGCCAAAAAATCTTTCCAAGGAGAAAATATCTTCTCCTTTATAGTGCTGCTTTGGCACGCAACGCATCACAAAGGTAGTTTTCATTTGGTAGAAAGTACAAGGGGGAGAAGGTGGCTCACCCACTTATAGGGCCCGTTTGGACGCAGGCATATCGGCCGATATATCGGAATATCGAATTCCGAATACGGTCTCCATTGTTTGTGTGCGACATCGAAGGATGGAATTGGAATTTCGGAATTCTAATTTTGCCCAAAAAATGAGCATACCATCTTCCACTTGAAAAGGTGGAATTAGAATTTGACCTCTGATTCCACCTTTCGAATGCCAATTTTTTGCACTGTCGGGTCCGGTTTCGGCCGTTTATAACTTTTGACGTCCGAAAATTTATGAGCAGCCTCCCTCGTTTGTTCTGTTTTTGTGTCCTTCGGAAGCGCAGGGGTTTTATCGAGGGAGCAATTAACAGAACTGGCAATTGGACTCGAAGCCAGCAGCCAGCGGTTCCTGTGGGTGGTGCGCGGGTACAAATCTGGGGATTCCTCTTCTCTGGAAACTGACATTTCCGAAACCCCCAACTGCCCCCATGCTAAAGGCACCTCCAAATTGACTGATTTTCGCTTTAAAGGACGGCTCCTGACTGAATAATTTCCGGTGGAAAGTGAGTTTCATTTAAAGTTTCTGCGCAGCGGCTTTCATCTTCAGAATTCTGACGAATTTGGCTTCAACTAGCGCTGAGAATTATTTTTGTCGAGTTTTGTCGCATGGAATTGAATTTTATTTGCAAATTTAAGGTGTGTCGCCTTCTCCTGAAAAATCCGACGGATTTGGTTTCAATTATCACCATCAAAGTTAGATTAGCCTCAAGTTCATATTCTTTGTTGGAAGGTAGTCCATTGTTTAAAAATTCTGTTCAGTTGGCTTCATTTCAATTCTATCGGGGCAGGGCTCCCTCACATGATTGGGCATTGCCATTGGGGTTGCTCTATTTTTGGTTTACATGCTTCTATGATGATGAACGCCCGGTTTGGGATTTGTCGTGATGCTGTGAGAGCATGGGTGTTTTTCTCATGGAAAGCAGAGTAGGAGAAGTCCTCACTCTGCTCGCACTCCACAAATCATCTTCTGGGTGAGCCAAACATGTCATGTCATATTCCGGATATCATTTTGAGGATATGATATTCCAGAATTGTAGCATATTCCAGAATTGACTATATCTGGCATTCCGTATGCCTGCGTCCAAACGGGCCCATAATGTAGCACATATTTGTATTTCGAGGTTAAATATATTTTGATTATAAATGGTCAATTTAATAAGTTTAATCAAAGTAATAAGTAGCATGTGCTCTTTTGATTGAGAAGAGATTTTTATGGTAGGTATAAGGTTATAAGGTTCAATCTTTTTCTAATTTATATGTATTAGAGGGTGTATTGTGCTAGTATCATCAGTTGCATTAAAAAGTTTGTAAAGTGCATTGTAGCTTATGGAGGTGGCTACTCTATTCTTATAGTCTACTAAAAAATAAAACAACAATTAGAAGGTTGAATAGAATAGTTATTTCATCAATTGAAATATGTTTGATTTGGTCAAATTTATTACAAATTTGAAATTGCACTACTTGTTCTTTGATTCGGTGAAATTGAAGTGTGGCTTGAGAAACCTTCTCTGATAAGACTTGAAGTTGCAAAAGAAAAGAAAAGAAAAGAAGAAAGATGTCAGAGTAAAGTTTTTGAATTAAAGTCATTTGACAACCATTGCTAGAGAACACGACAATATATCTAGTTCTTCAACTATGTTTTTAAATGACTTGTTTAATAGAATGAACAACCACATTATTATGTAGACCAAAACCAAAAATAGTCTGTTTTATATTCAGTGAATGATATAAGATAGCAGGAAAGTTTTTAGTAATACCAATCCATTGCTTCTTGACAAATAAGCAGTCCCAAAATATATGTTTTATGTTTTCAACACATGGACAAAAGTAGTATCTCATTGGCTGTCACATAGTACATTTTAGTCTATCCCCAACTGTAAGCTTTCTATGTATAGTTTTTCAAGCCAAAATTTATGTATCAAAATCAATTTTTTCATTTCCAAATTTGAGTACTCATTTTAGTTCAGATTTGGAACTTTATTTTTTTAACTAAAAGAGGGGTAAAAACTTATTCAAACACAAAAGAGATACAAGCAAAGTGCCTAGTAGAGACAAAACTAAGGAACCCTATCACTATCCACTAACTGATCAAACGTATGAGCCATATCAAGAGGCAATTGCCCCTTATCCACTATATTCCAACCTTACATTTTATCTAAGGCCCATTTGACCAAACAATCTGCAACACCATTCCACTCCCTAGGAATGTGTATGAAAATAGTTGAATCCAATGAGCTACACAACTGAAGATTATGTTTGATAACCAAAGCTAAGTGCCAACTAACATCCATATTCTCTTTCCTAGTTAACAAATCCACCACCACCTGAGAATCAAACTCACAAATAATCTTGCACCAACCAAGAGAAAAACAATGCTGAACATCATACAAAATGGCAAGAGCCTCCATTAAATTATTTGTATTAAAGCCCTTATAAACAGAAAAATAAATTGAACATCACTAGAACTATCCCATTGTATATCTATGAATTGTAACAATACTAAATCTATGACTATACCACTAAATAACAATCAAATTTAGCTATTCACAAATAACGCAATGAAGTACATGAAGAAATTTAATAACATAGAATTATACCTTTCCTTTGCCTTTTCTTCATCTTGACTCCATTGTTCTTCTCCTCCTTGAGATTTTAAGAAGATAATGTACTCTTTATCACCTTCCAAAATGACTTCAAAGGTATGAAGAGTGGTAAATAATGCAACTAGAATGAAATTACAAGGCTAAAATGCTTAATGATAATGTGGTGAAGATGATGATTGCTAAATGATGCAAACTAGATGATGATGAAGCTCATGATTGCTAATACTAATTGATATTAAACTAAAATGATAAACTAGATGCTAAATCACAAAAACAAAGGCACACAAGAATGCTTGAAATGATCTTAAAATGCTCTATATCTCAAAAATGCTAGATTGCTAATTAGCTCAAAATGGGGGAATAAGGGCTCCTTTAATAGAGTTTTCCTCACCATGATTCCATGTGGCATGATCCAAGGGTTGATATTGAATCTTGGAATAATGGAGGGTTCAAATTGACTTTGTTGAGAAGGTAGAGAGGAATTAGGGATTAGTTGGATTGGGAGAGAGAAAGTAGGGGAGATGTTCGTCCTACAATGACAAGATGGAGGCTTATGTCGGAGGGAGAGACACATGTCTCTCCATGACTAAAGAGAGAAGGGTGGAAGAAGATTCAAGGTTGTAGGACTCTTAGGACAAGTGTCCTTTGAGTCACCTTTAACCAAGTGAGGTGGAGAGACAAAGGGCTAGATGATAGAAAAGGTGACAATGACTTAGTCTCATGAGGGCACATGGTCATATGACTTAGTCCTATGAGGCCACATAGCCTTTTCCTTCCCTTTTGAATAGGGATACCTTGTTTCAAATATAAATAGCTAATTTATAAATTAAATAAATAAATTTCATTAGCCATTGGTGAGGTGGATGATGAATAAAAATATGAGACCTAGTCATATGATGATTGTTGGTTTAATGAGGGGGGGGGGGTGAATCAGAAAACTACGATAACTTAAACTTTAAATCTTAACTCTGATTCAACTCGGCAGAACAAACTACAACAACAACTAAATCACCAATAAATTCAATAACCCAATCAACAAATTGAATAAAAAGTAAATATCATGCACATAAATCATTCAACACACATAACACCAGATTTAACGAGGAAACCCAATTTGGGAAAAACCTCTATGGGAATTGTCACCGACAAATGAAAATACTCTTCTAAAGTATGCTCGGTTAAAAGCCAATCCTGTTAAAGATTACAATACACATTGTTATATGTGACCTTGTTAGGGGATTTCCTCAGACCTGTTAAGATCTTCACCCTGTTAGGAGTGGCATGGTTAGAGGGATTTGAACACTTTTTTAGAATGTCACTTTTCTCAAGGATTTTACAATAAGACTACTAAGTCCACTCGGTTAAGAGATTTATCTGTTACAAATGTAAATAAGAAACAATATATAAATTGATCTGTAATGTTGCAACTACCTCTTTCTTGATTAGATCCCTTATGCGCTCTCTGACTACTGACATCAACACTTCATCAATCTCTACTTTAGACTCAAATTTACACCTCTTTTCTCTTCACTACTTCACTCGGTAGCACTTCAAAACTTCAACTTGCCAGCCCTTGCATTATTCAAATTCATCCTTTAAATAGACTCTATTTTTGCCTCTTAATCTCCTTGATTAGGTTTTCCTTTAATCACTCTCATCCATCAGATCAACTTTTTGAACCGATTCAGTGAATTTTATACTCGTTGAATCGCTTAGCATCTCCTCGGAACTTGCACTTTTCTTGGAAGTAAAACCTTCACTTTTCTTTACCTTGAATTTTCTTGTGCATAGATCTTGTAACTAACTTCTTCTTCATCCTTGGAATCTTCCAGATCATTATGGCTCACCATTAAATGAGTTCTTATCCTTGTTTCTAACAACTGTACCACTCGGTAATTAACTCTAAACTCAGTGACTAACATGCACTACTCGGTGCCTCAATGTTGAGCGGTGTCTTGACCAACTTACACAACCCTTTACCAACACATTTCTTTCTGCTCGGTAACTTAACTATTTAGCTTACCGAATTCACCAATCTGCTTTACTGACTTGATAAAGTAGACGACAATTATCTCAATGGTACCTTATCATTGTCTATTATTTATTAACTGCCCAATTAAATCAACTCCAAAAGATATGGCAATTCAATATGAACCATAAATCAATTGCTTGACATCAATGAAAAAATCAAAACTGATCTAATCCATTCTACAATCTTGTATACCTTTGATCTCGGCCTTCATCATCATCTCCATCAGTTGAGTAATGATCTCCCTCTTTGGCATTGATGGCAACACTGTCAATTGATGATGGCATACTTTAACATCTCTGATCTGTCTTTACTCCCTCTGAGCTATTTGATCTTGTTCTCCCTTAGTGTTCATTTCTCATTCTCTCTTTTATATCTTTCACTCATTCTCCCTCAATCTATTATTAGATCATCAATCATTCATTCTCCCTCTTTGACAACAATCCCAAAGGTGCATACTCTTGAAAAATTGTTCAGGCAGTGGATTATACCTTGCATGTACTGATATCTCATTGCATACATAATTACTTTTCCCAAAACTCCAGGCAACACCTAAACTGTGAACACTAGTATTAACTCACAAATTAGATATTCTATTGAATCTTAGAATTGATGTAGCATGCATCTTGCTCTAGTGAATGTTGGATAGGGGTAGGACCCCTAATTTACCTCTGAGATACCCAAAATCATCCTTCGGTAGTGGCTTGGTAAATATACATGCTAACTGCTCCATTGAATTCACATACTCCAACATCATATGCTTGTCTTGAACTTGTTCTCTCAAGTAATGATACTTGATAGAAATGTGCTTGGTCTTAGAATGTCACCTTTCTCAAGGATCTTACAATAAGACTATTAAGTCCACTCGGTTAAGAGATTTCTTTGTTACAAATGTAAATAAGAAACAATATATAAATTGACTTGTGATACTGCAACTACCTCTTCCTTGATCAAATCCCTTATGTGCTCTCTGACTACTGGCATCAACACTTCATTAATCTCTGCTTTAGACTCAGATTTACACCTCTTTTCTCTTCACTACTTCACTCGGTAGCACTTCAACACTTTATCTTGCCAGCCCTTGTGTTATTCAAATTCATCCTTTAAATAGACTATGTTTTTGCCTCTTAATCCTTTAAATATAATTTGTTTTTGCCTCTTAATCTCCTTGATTAGGTTTTCCTTCAATCACTCTCATCAATGACAAAATAACAACTGATTTAATCCTTTCTACAATCTTGTATACCTCTGATCTCGGTCTTCATCATCATCTCCATCAGTTGAGTAACATATGACATGGTAATTATATAGTTTTAGAAAACTATTTAATAGTATAATTTAGAAGACCTAGGATTAGAGGAATAAGATAAAGTGAATTAACTAAATAAATTAAAT
Organism: Thuja plicata; assembly: GCA_018584345.1. Taxonomy (NCBI): domain Eukaryota; kingdom Viridiplantae; phylum Streptophyta; class Pinopsida; order Cupressales; family Cupressaceae; genus Thuja; species Thuja plicata. The sequence goes on along the minus strand of MU225187.1, from coordinate 789,734 downwards.
AATTTACTTAGCAATAGAAGAAGGATTATTAATTAAATAATTTAAATTTAGTTAATTATCTCAGGTCAATTTTTAGGTGTATGTATATTTTTCCCCTCTTTAAAATGATGTGCTTGTCACATTATTTCAAAGTAAAATTTAGCTGTAGGTTCATGCCCCTACCCCTGGTAAAGTGTCACATGTATGCCCCCTCAAGAGATTGATCGACAATTTTTTTTAAGGGGTCAATCAATCTCATGACAAAATAGTAGCCAAATTGGATGAAAAATGACTGAAAATTGAGTCGCAAAACAATTAGTATTACATGCCTAGTTATACATGTCCAATTAGGTCTTCGAAGGCTACAAAGAGGGTGGAATGGGTCAAAAGGGTCCACATTTGCACACTTGGAATTGGGTGATTGGTGAGGAGAAAGGGGATAAGGAGAGCTAGTTGCTGGAGCAAAAATGGTGTTCCCAATCCACATACACAATTTTGAGCGCATCCACTGATTCTAGAGGCCAGTTGACTATGAGGAGACTATATGTACCCCTTAACTTTTGTTGATTTCAAGCATTTATTGCAATTTTGGATAAGTAAAAATTTAGGTTTAATGAATGCGCAAGTAGTTAGTTCTGCAAAATTATCTATTATTGTTGTGTAATTATGCTTATTCTACTCATTTGTGTAGTATTTTGGTGGATTCATAAATTATATGCAATTACTTCTATCTCCTACACATGCATAGATTTCTACACAATTGGGTAAATTGGTTGCACATGCTAAGAATGTCCTGCATATTAATAGGTTTGGTGCATTTCTGAGATTCTAATGCACATTTATGATTATTTGTTTTGATTCTGCGTATATATAACAATGTTGATTTTGCCTAGAGAAAATGTGTGTGTGTGTTTTTATTTATTTTATTTTATAAATTTATAATATTTGATTTATTTATCTAGATTAAGTGATAATTTACTTGGTTGTTTGATTGATTTGATGTAGTCAATGTCATTGCATGATGCTAACTGACTAGATAGATAATCTAATTGATGAAAGTACATTAGGTCTAATGTAATAGATTAAATCATATTATAATAAAACATTATTTAGATTGATAGATCATTTTTAATTTATTTGATAGTTTGATAGCACTTTTGAATATGTTTGCAAGATATATGTTGTGTCTTCTTGATAGACTAGATAAGACTTGATTGGATATTTTGATCTGATAGCATTGTTATGATAGATAAATAATAGTTTGTTGATATGAATGTTGATATTTTCTTTGATAGGAGGACTTTTTAGACATTATGATGTCATGCGAGATATATCATGTGACACAAAGTATGGGGCACTTATTGTCAACCATTGATTGGATCATGATAGGGTGCACTAGTCTACAACATGTGATTTATTCGCTTGAGATTATGGTAAATTTAGGGATGCTTACTACTTTAGTGGAGAGATGGCATAGTGAGACTAGTACATTTTACTTGATGACTAGTGAGATGTGCATTACTCTAAAGGATGTCTTCTACATATTGTGGTTACCCATTACCGAGGACTTGGTCCAGTATGATCGACAGGGAGGTCTTGCTGAGTGTAGAGAGGTGTTTAGTGACAAGGATATCGACGAGACAAAGATTATCTAGGACGATATGGTAGCATTATATGATCCTTTTCCTAGTGTACTAGCTAGAGTAATAGGAGGTTATGTCTGCCCAAATCAAAGATCATATAGTTTCTCAGTCATATGGGGTAGGAAGATACGAAGGATGGTAGATGAGGGGACGAGGTTTGCATTGGGAGTATGTTTGTTAGCTCATCTCTATCATGATATTAATCAGTTTGTATATGATGGTTTTGCCAATTTATCGGTAAGGGTTACTTTATTTCACATATGGGCCTGTGAGTATCTTGCCATTATTTTACCTATTTCTATGAGATTCAGAGGTGCAGGGTAGCCATATATTTATACTTATGCCAACATGCATTCCTAGCCTAAGCTGGGAAAGTTGGAGCACTGGAGGCATTCTTTTGATATGTTGGATGGAGTCACCTGGAGACCTTACCTTGATTGTGAGGATTGGGATGACGATAGAGAGCTTGGTTAATATTTTCATACCCAATGGTTGATCGATAGGACTCCATACATCATTGAGAAGCATATAGTTACTTGTGTAGTCCAACAATTTGACAGTATCTAGAGCATGCCCCAAGGTACTCCTAAATTTTTAAGGACACACAAGGAGAGGAGAGAGTGGGGTCCTATGGTGTCATTGTTACCCAAATTTCACTCCTGGCTCAATTCAGGTAGAGCCATAGGAATTTCAAAGGAAAGGTACATTCTGATTGCTTTTCTACACTATGTGCTTTCAAGATTAAATGCAATAACTTTGAAACCAAAATTGAATTATTATATTTAATGAAGAAAAGAGCATAACATAGCAATAACACTTTACAAGTTTTTTTTTTTTGAAAATGTAACTTTATTCATCAAAGTATTGTTCAAATTCTCCACACAAGCTGTGAAACTAGCTAGGACATAATTCATTGAATTTTCAATATGAAAATCATATATGAATATATGTACATAAAGAGAAGCAGAGAAGTAGGAGAGAGGCCAATCATTTCCTGAATGACTGGAAGGAGTGAAAATAAGTCTTTAGGAGCTTTCAACCTTTGAATCCTTGTTTTTTTCAGTCCATTCTCCTCACTATCTTGGGCCTGAAAAGATGAGATGCAATGAGTTAGAACATATTTTCTAAGCAATGATTGTACCCTACCCTACCAATTTGTGCACATAGATATATATCACTATCAAGTTGAAAGAACAATGATTTATTACTAACTGGTTTGCTTCATGTGCAATAATAGGTGTCTGTCAATGGCATGTGGATGTAAATGTGGCTCCCATAAGGGTTGAGCCCATCGTTCTACAAGTTGACAATATGATACAAGATAACATTTTGAATAGTGTTTTGGTGTAGAATTTTTGTGAAGCCATCACATAACATATAAAGAGCACTGCCAAAGATCATAAAGGAGCATTATGCTTGGAGCATGAAAGTAGATCAGCAATATACAAGATCACATCCAAGTCAACAATCAATTTTGTCATTATAGGAATCGCCATTATGATCAAAAGAAGTTAAAAGGACATGGTAATAATGATATTACAATAATGTTCAAATTATCATAAATGAGAAAAATACTATAAGAATAAGATCTCAATCGTTTATCCAATGACAACAAAAATCATGAGATAGTAAGGTACAATAGTCATGGAGGATTAAAGTTACGGGGTGCTCCTTAAATGACATTTCATGCAAATGTAATGATAAAATTGTTGGAAATGATAGGTACTAAGAGGGGGTGAATCATTACAAATAGATATTGAACTAATTCAACCACTGAACTAAATAATTGTTGTAATGCTTTCCAAACCTATAAAGAAGGTAACTGATGCAAATTTAAATAAAACAATAATAAAAATCATCCACAAATTCCACACACATAATAGTGTTATTTTCATGTGGAAAGCCTTGTAAGAGGGAAAAAACCATGGTGGGGATCACCCACAAGCCCACTACTACAATATATGAGTTTTCCCTGTTAGGAGCTACAAATACCCTTTCTAAGGGTTCACCCTGTTAGAAGTGAATAGTACACTGTTAGGAGTACAATAAGATAAGCTATGATCTACCTCGCTAGAGGATTTAAAACCTTCATAAAGAATTCACCCTATTAAAGGATTTACAAAAGAAACTTGTTAGAGTTCACCCAGTTAAGGGATTTTGCTTGCTACAACTATTAGGGAACAACAAGATAAGTGATCTGTATATAGCACTGATTGCTTGTCAGATCCTACAAGTTCTCTATACTCTGTACTCTTCTCTCTTCTCTCTAATCGCAACCTCAACTTGAAATCACAAAACCCTAATCACCCAAAACAAACTCTTCAACAACAAAAACAATGCTTTTTCAATATGAGCAGTTCCCTTATATAAACAACTTGCACCACCTTAAAAATGATCTTTAAATTGCTTTACTGAGATAACACCATGTGTCAAATAGATAATATCAATGAAAGAAATGATTTACCATGAGCGTGTTAGGTCAAGATAAGATCTGGAAGTTTATATCTCCAAGGTAGCTAACATGTTTTGACTTCTCCAATGTAATCCCTTATATCTGTCTTAAATGCTTGCATCGATCTTGTAAATACCAATATATTGAATGTATAACCTTAATTCCACATCATCATATCATTAGAAATGATCGCATATACTTTACCACTCACCGATTTGTGATCTATTGACCGGTTGATCAAGAACATAAGAGTTCTACCTGTCTTAGTGTCTGTGACACTCAAAACTCTATCACCGCTCAACCAAATAAGTTGTGGTTGGTGTTACTCAGCTGATGGAGATGATGATGAAGACCAAGATTAGAGGTATACAAGTTTGTAGGAAGGATTAGATCATTTTTTATTTTTTCATTGATGTCAAGCAATTGATTTTTGGTTCATATTGAATTGCCATATCTTTTGGAGTTGATTTAATTGGGAAATAGATAAAGATGAGACAATGATAAGTTCATATTGAGATAATTGTTTTCTACTTTATCAAGTCGGTAAAGGATATTAAGAAAGTCACTAAGACTAAAGAGTTAAGTTACTGAGAAGAAAGAAGTCTATCGGTGAAGGGTTATGTAAGTCAGTTAGGACATCGAGACATTGAGGCACCGAGTAGCGCATGTTAGTCACTGAACCGAGAGTTAGTTTCCGAGCATAAAAAATGTTGGAAACAAGGATAAGAACACATTTAATGATGAGCCACAATGATCTGGAGGATTCCAAGAATGAAGAAGATGTTTGTTACAAGATCTACACATGAGAAAATTCAAGGAAGAGATATATGGTATAGATTAAGAGGTAAAAGTGAAGGTTTTATTTCCAAGAAAAGTGCAAGTTCTGAGGTGATGCCGAAGCGGCTAACCGAGTTTCAAGTTCACTGAATCAGTTCAAAAAGTTGATCTAACAGATGAGTGTGATTGAAGGAAAACCTAATCAAGGAGATTAAGAGGCAAAATAGAGTCTATTTAAAGGATGAATTCAAATAACAAAGAGCTGGCAAGTTGAAGTGCTGAAGTGATACCGAGTGATGCAGTGAAGAGAAAAGAGGTGAAAATCTGAGTCTAGAGCAGAGGCTGATGAAGTATTGACGCTAGTGATCAGTGAGATCATAAGGGATCTGATGAAGCAAGAGGTAGTTGCAGTTTTACAAATCATTTATACACTATTCCTTATTTGCATTTGTAATAGAGACATCTCTTAACCAAGTGGGCTTAATAGTCTTATTGTAAAATCCTTGAGAAATGTGACATTCTAAAAGAGTGTTCAAAGCCTTCTAACTAGACCACTCCTATTAGGGTGAAGATCTTAACGGGTCTGAGGTAAATCCCTAACATGGTCACATATAACTATGTGTATTGTAATCTTTAATAGGATTGGCTTTAACCGAGCATACTTCTGAAGAGTATTTTCATTTGTGGTGACAATCCCCATAGAGTTTTATCCCAAATTGGGTTTCCTCGTTAAATATGTTGTTAAATGTGTTAAATATTTCATGTACATGTTATTTACTATTTATGCAAGTTACTATTTGAGTTATTGAAGTTATTTGGTGATTCGGTTACTGCTATTGTTCATCCTACCGAGTTGAATTAGAGTTGATTTTTAAAGTTTAAAGTATCATAGTTTTCTGATAATTCTCAAGATATTCTGATTGTCTCAAATTTTTACTTCTCAATCAACTTGCTAATAAATCCTTTTTGTAATATGAATTGGTAATGTTCTCTCAAGCTCATTTTCACATTTACTTTTTAGAATGTAACTTTCATAAGATGAATGTCCTTATATATAGAGGCAAGATGTCCAACATTTACTTTTTACAAAAAACATTTATTGCAGAACGACAATGTACCTTTTGTACCAATAGTAACATTTATCCACCGATAATAATCTCATACTAATATTTTCAACTTTTCTAATTACTTATTGCATCTATATATACTATTTGAATGTTCCGGCTCATAATTGATCTAAGGAAATAATTGATTATTCTAATGAAGTTTCAGAGTCCCTAAGCAATTACTTACATGCTTATTTGATGGTTGAATTCCCTACTCCATTTGACACAGGGGCTTCTATTGATGTTTCGTTAGCTCCCTTCTTTACCAATATCTTCTTCGTTTCCTCTCCGACTTGTTCTTTGTTTATAGTTCTTTTTCCTTTGATATCTCTGTCATTATCACTAGAAAACCAATATCTGCAATTGTAGGTAGCATGAACAAACTTTGAGCAAATATAACATGGTAATGCAAATGGTCTCCACAGTTTTGTTCTTACTTCATTGTTTCCTTTTCTACATTCTGATGTTATATGTCCTGATTTTCCACACTTAAAACATGTAATTGAGTTGTTCACTTCTGTTCTTTGATAGTGTACCATTTTCCTTGTTGTTGATGTTATGGTTCTATACTCCTTACCTTTATGTCCATAGTAATTACATTTATAACAGTATCCATAGAATTTTCTCTAAGACGATATAGTGATGGTTTTGGATCTACATTCATATGCTTTATGACCAAACTTGTTGCAATTATAGAAATAGCCATTAAAGGATGTGTTCTCAATAGAATTTACTTTTTTACTTCGACAAACGTTGGTTGTGTGACCATATTATCCATAATTATAGCAAGTAGGCTTATAGGGTTTCTTACCTTGTATATCACTTGTTTTCTCTAGATTTTGATTATTCTCCAATTTCCATAGTGTTGTTGCCAATATATCTAGGACATAATAACCTAGCCAAAATAACCCTGGACAGAGTAACCCAGCCACAATAACCCGAGGAAAAAATAACCCAGCTTCAAAATAACCCATGGACAAAATAACCCCATAAGATTATAGAGAAAGGAAAACAAAATTTACAAATTACAAGTATATTTCTAAAAAAAATTATTCAAATTTTCAATTAAAGTGTCAAATTATGAGCAATGCCTCTTATATAATCTAAAATATTATTATTTTCATAATCATCAACTAGTCTTTTTAGTCTTTCTTTGAGTTCACGGTATTTTTTCTTGCTTGGTTGTGTAGTGTGTCCAACCATATATTTCTCTATTTTATTCTCTTGGAGACCCTGTTCTTTTTTCACTGCTTTGATGAATTTCCAAATTGAGTCGATGATTGAAGAAATTCACTAAATCCTCTATGCCATCCCTCACTAGAATTATTGGTTTTGGGAAGATCATCTTGAATAGTTAAATAGAAGTTTCACATTGTGATTGGAAACTTGGGTGACCGTCTGTTGCCTCTTCTAGTTAGTCTTCCAATCCATGTGTCTTCAAAATAATCAATTATGGGTTGCAAAGTCTCCTCATGTTCTATATAATAAGGAGATTGTAGAAGTGTTTCTAATGCATTGCAAAAGCTAATGCAACATATTTTGATTTCTCTTTTTCTTATCACTCTACACACTCTTAATTCTTCTCCCCTTCTTCCTTCCTTTACTTCTCTTAATTCTACCACTTTATATATCCTCTTAATGCCTCTTCATAATTCCTTTTGACTTATATATTTTCATAATAACTCTTATTTATCTTATTCCCACGAATTTGTCTTTATTTCTATAATTATTTACCATTTTATAAGTTATTTAAGCATATTAAAGATAGTTTAGGGGTATATAATGGATATATGGTCTAAAAATGACCTAAATATCCTATATGGTGCCTCACGATCCCTTTTTTAGCATACTAACTTGATCTAAAATGACCATGGGTTATTTTGACCATGGGTTATTTTGTCCATGGGTTATTGTGACCCTGGGTTATTGTGTCCTTGGGTTATTATGGCGAGGTTATTGTGTCCAGGGTTATTTTGGCCGGGTTATTATGTCCAGTTACCCCAATCTAGTAGTGCCACTTGGTTTTCTCTGATTTTTTAATTGTTCATAAATCTTATGCATGCTTTGTTCAAATTTTGTAAGTCTTGCATTGATTTCTTTTTCAATTTTTAGGTTATTCTTCAAGTTTTTGTTCTCTTGCTTCAGCTTCTAATTTTCTTCTTGTAGTTGTGAATTTTTGTCATGAGTTATTTTTATCAATTCACTCTATTCATGAATATCTCTCTGTTGTCTTTCCAGTAGTATGTCTTTTCCAGTGATTGTTTCTTTAGTATCTCTCTTTTCTGGTTCAAGAATTCCTTTGGCACTCTCAACAGTTCTCATTCTTTCTATTATTTATGTCATTCTCAAGGCTTGACTTTCATGTTCCTTCTTCATTTGACTAATTTATTTAATTAGTTGATTGTTCTTTTTCAATAGATCAGTAAAAGCAACATCAACTTCCTCAGAATTGATACTTCCTTTCGATAGTCTGTCAAGGTTATCAAGGCTCATATTTAGTTTTTCTACAAGTTCCTTCCATTTTGAAAATGATTTCTTTATCTTTTTATTCAATTCCTAGATCGTCTCATTAGCATCTTCTAGAGCTTCCTCCAATTGTCTTTGATATCTATAGCTTTCTATTATCCCAGATCTATTCAAAGTTGTTAAACTTTTCTTCTAGAGAACCAAAGAGCTATGATACCAATTGTTGGAAAGATTTAGGTAAGGAATGAGAGGGGGTGGGTGAGTCAATACCTCAAACAATTCACACTTTTCCCCTATCAATCTCAAACTTATACTATTATGTTTGCCGATACTGATATCTATTATGTCTTTAACCGATAACTGTTGTATTATTAACCGATAATTGATAAATTGAAAATTAACAAACATGTAACACATAAACATTCAGACACAACACAATATTTTGGTATTGCAGAAAACCCCTTGTGAGAGGGAAAAATTAAGGTGGGGATGGAACCCACAACATATCACTGCAATAATAAGGTGCCCAATTAAGAGTTTACAAAAGTACTATTAAATGCTACACAGCTATGGGATTTACCTAGAGACCTATTAAATTATTATACCCTATTAGGAGTAACCTAGTTAGAGGATTTTAGCCCACTTATACAGTGTCACCCTGTTAAAGGATTTACAACAAGTTCCTAAATAGAACTTCTAAGTTCGGTTAGCGAATACCCGATTAAGGGATTTCACAATTTTGTTGCTAAACTGTTAGGAATAAATCAACAAGAAATTTGACCTATGAATGCTTTCTCCTAAAGCTTGTTAGATCTTGTTCTGCTATGTTCCTTTCGTAATTTTTTATTTTCTTGTCTTCACTGATACTTGTTCGTACTCTACATTGTCGCTTCACTATATCTTCATCATCATCATCATATCTTCTCTCTTTGATCTCCTTTTTAAAAAAATTGTCTTGAACTAATCTGTCTGTCTTATATCTGACCTAATTAGTGTTTCTTGATTCTTGCATAGGCCGTTGTGATAGTAGGATTTCATCCTTGATTCTAGTCTTCTTGTTTCCTCTCACAGATAAAAATTTCCGATACACTTTTTCGATAGTCATTACCTTTTTGCCAATAAGCCATTATTTTTTTTTATAGTACTCTATACTTGATGTTTAATTTCCTATCCTTGATTTTAGTTTCCAATAATGACAATCTTATCAAAATCATTCATTAGCTTGTAGAGGATTTTTTCAAGTAACAATATTGGCTCAAACTATGTCTTCTTTGCAATAATAAATTTCTGTTGAGATTGCTAAAACGCAATGCAACCAAGATCACCTGCATGCAAAGACTATTACACAGAAGAAGAAGATAGAAGAGAGAAGACATAATCAGAAAGCTATGGCGGCCAAAATGAAAGAGAACCCAAATCCATTGTGATAGAAATAATTTCTATTAACACAATAAAGATTACAAACTGATCTCCTTATCGAAATACAAAGAAGACAATCCTTATAAAGGATGCCGAAACCCTAAAAGGGCAACTGCTAGGAAATAGAAACTTTCCT
>MU225187.1:759873-777654 GCA_018584345.1 Thuja plicata | reverse complement strand
TTATAAAGGATGCCGAAACCCTAAAAGGGCAACTGCTAGGAAATAGAAACTTTCCTAAGACTAAAGAAACTGCCTAAGTGAAACTTAAGCACTAAAAGAGCAATTGCTAAATTACTCTAACAATTTCTTCAATGACTCAATCCAAGTTTGATATTCCTACTTGTGATATTGATATTCCTTTGTATTTGGATATCATCTATGTTGTTATCCTGCAATACATGGAGATTCCTCACCTTGAGACCTATAATGGTAAGGGTGATCCTTTGACTCATGTCAAAACCTTTCAAATCTTGTGTAATGATTTATGTCATGACCATAGGTTCATGACTAATCTATTTACTATAACCATTTTGGACAAAGTCTTGCAATGGTATTGTTCTTTGCCTCCTTATTCTATTGATTCTTTTAAAAATATCGCTAATGCTTTCATTCAACAATTTCAAAGAAACATTTGTCCTAAGATTTCTTTGACTAATTTAATGCATTTTAAACAAGGTGTTAAATAAAAAGGGACTGATTTTATTGGTAGATTTAAGCATTCACTTGCTCAACTTTCTTATCCTATGCCTGATATTGATGTTTAACACATTTTTATTTTCAATTTACAAAAATACATTAGAGATAAGATTCCAGTTTTTGAATTCTCTTTGTTTACATGCTTCATAATTATCAATTGCAAGTGATTCATTTTGAGAGCACTACTCCAATGGCTCTAGTTGATAAGAGTGATGTTGCATCCAACAATTATAACAAGTTTCAGAAACCAAATAACTTCATTAAGATCAATAATTCAACCAACAAAGTTGATGAGCAAGTGACAAAAATATCTAAAGGTGTGGCTCCTTTGTGATATGTTTTTAGACCTACATGTAATTTTACTCATCTTTCTAAAGATTTACATAATGTGATGTTGAAGTTGATTGATGCTAAAGTGTTAACTCTTCCTCATATTAATCTAATTGACACATCCTAACCTTTACCCAAACACTTTGATCACAAAGCTTTTTGTCAATACCATCATTAACCTGTTCATGATATTGAAAAGTATTTCCATTTAAAATATGTTATTCAAGACCTCATTGATTCTAGTGTTATATCTATTGAGGGTGTTGTACCACCTCCCAATCAAAACTCCAAAATTTATAACAATCCTTTTCCTTCTCATTCGACTAATTTCATTGAATCTACCCAACCTTTGTCTTCTTCTTCTACTCATGTTGTTGACTATGATGATACATGTAATGAAGCAAATAACATTTTCAACCTCATTGATCAAACCAAACCTAAACCTAAAACTGCACATGATCTTTGCATTACCTTTGATCCTACCGAGATAATTAAGGCACCTAATGGTCCTCTTTATATTGTGGAAAAGGTTAATGGAATTTATTCCCGTGGTGTCCTTATTGACCCTACTTGCATGGTGAATGTGATAACTAGAGTACATCCCTATTGAGGTGGGATTTTATCCTATGGTTTTTCGGTGGAGGAGTCCTTCTCTGTACATAGTTTTGCACTAAGGCTGAGATTGTATCTTCCCATTCTATTTTGTATCCTGTCACGATCGTTCTTGTTCCTCCTCTGGTTTTTTATTTTATTTCTTTGGCTTATTTCCTCTGTGCAATACTCTTATATAGGTGGAGTAGATCCCTATTGAGGTGGGATTTTATCCTGTGGTTTTTTGGTGGAGGAGTCCTTCTCTGCTTCTGATCTCTTCATCCTTGAGTCCTATTGAGGGGGGAGATCCTATTGAGGTGGAAGCCTAGCCTATAGAGGTGGACAATGGCTGTTGAGTGGAGGCTAGGAGTTGCAAGTGGTGTCTTCCTTCTTTTAGCTACATGATGGTACTTTGGAACTGGCTAGAGGATAGACCTTTGATTAGTATGGTAGAGTGGGCTGCTTTGGGGTGCCAGTATAGTGTTGGGGGTAAGCCTTTGGTGCTGGAAGGTCTAGAGTTTTGGGAATCTTTCCCTTCCAGGACTAGTACCAAGTGGATTGACGCTAATGGTTATCATAGTTCCATTTACTTGATGTAGATATTTTTGGCTCTGGGTACTAGATGTCTTACCAAAGATGTGGTTGAGGGTGTCTGTGTCTCCCCTCTGTTAAAGTTTTTGGGGGATTTTTCTCTGCTGGTTTTTGGCAGGAGTTTGCAGATGGATGCTGAAAATTTTCAAGGGCCTATCCTGGATGCTGGGTGTTTTCGTTTATGGTTAAAGGCTGGTTTTGGGGCTGTTTTACCCTATGATGTTGGTGTTGAGGTTTTTGGGTTCCATGTCACAACCCTGGATATTTATTTGGGGAGATTTAAAACTCCATCAAACTTAATGGAGTGAGGCTTTGGCCTGTGTTCTGGGCAGCTGGGATCTTAGTGCTTCATCTTTTGTAGCTGTTGTTTGTTTATGTGTTTTGGGCTTCTGGTTTAAATTGTTCACTCTTGTGCAACATTTCTCTTTGGTTGTGTTCCAGATTCCCTCCAAAATATGAGTGTAAAGGGTTTCAAGGCCCCTTCAAAACCTGACTTTACCATAATCAAAAACTTAACTACTCCTACTCCACGAGTTGTCACTAATACATCAATCCAAGTTAAGATACAATAGTAAAGCTCCAGGATTGACGTAGTACAACATCATCTCAGTTAAGCACAGATAGGGGAGTGACCCTTAACTTACTTCTCAAGTATTAAAACCTATCCTTAGGTAGAGGCTTAGTAAATATATCACCAATATGTTCCCCACTAAAGATATCAGATATTACCCTTGATAGTTTGTCATGGTTCCTAACAAAAAGTATTAAAATCCTAAATATTCTTGAATTGTTGAAAACCTTTCTTGAACAAATAGTAATCATGTCCAAGAAAGCTAATGACCTAGAATTAATTATGATAATAAATCTTAAGTTTATTCCACAAAATTAATGCTAAGAAAAAACATAAAACATTTTGTATGGTAGAATCATTCCACTTTAGAAAATAGAATACTGTCAATCTTTATAAACTCGCTCTATAAAATAAAAATAACTTTGATTGTATAGAATGGGGACATGAGAATTTTATTTAACCAATTTATTGTTTTCTTTGTCTTCTTGATCGAAGCTTCCATAATTTGATGATGGATTATAATTTTCCGTGGTTTATCTCCACTAGCAACTCTTACAATCCACTTTGTAGCAAGGTAAAACCCCTTGAGTTTTGGGGTCTATGAGGCCTAAATCACCTTTTTATCTTAGTCGAATGTGGTGAGACCAAGAGGATGCAATAAATTCAACATCATCATCCCACTTATATTAAAGAATTTTTTAAATTATTTTCTTCAATTATGTATTGCTTTTCTTGGATGACATCTAACATGGAGAATAATACACATCAGAATCATAAAAAATATATTATCACTTTCAATTTCACCTCCTATAGATAAATGTTTGCTAGTCTAGTTAAAAGACTTATTTTTAAGATTATTTAAGAATCATTCTCACATTTTACCAAGAGAGACCCTCACACCAAAGGGAACGCCAAGATAACTACTTATCTCACCATGTTTAATTTTATTCCATTCTTTAGGAATCCATTGATGGATAAATCCACCTCAAGACATCAACTTGTGAGCATGTTTAAAACCAAAGATAGAACAATATATTTTAACCTAGATATCCAATGTATTGCATACTTTCTCTTCAAAATTATGTAGAAATAATGTGCTATCATTAGCAAAGTCCTCGTTTAAATGAATAGAAATATATTTAATAAGATTCAACTAATTAGATTTTTGAAGAAGACAACCAAAGGAATTAGTTGTAAGTACATAAAAATATATATTAAGGATATCCCCTACCCTATAAAAAATTATAACTCAATTAAAGGTAGTTGTAACAAGTTAAGTACACACCAAGAATAAGTTTCAAAACCATAAACAATGATGACAAAAATGAGAACTCATTTTGTAAAAAATGGGTACATGTTTAGGTTAGAGATATCAAATTGAAATTTATATTAGTGTGAAACAAGTACCCATTTTGATTTTTAAAATATGTACTCATTTATCTATTTTAAATAGATACTTTTTCATGAAAAAATGAATACTCTTTTTTTATTATATCATTTTTTGGTCGGTAAAAGGTATTTTGTTTTATTTTATTAAGTAAAAATTGGGAAAAGCTTGGCCCACACCAAGGGTGGTAACAAATAGGGATACCACCATCTGAAGAAAGAGTACATAAGAAGGAAAAATCACATAATATATGAGACATCCTAAAATCAACAAGAAATAAATTAAGTTTTAGTATTGGGACCACTTTTTGAATGAGACGAAAGAACCATATCAAAGGGGTCTTTCTTGTTTTGTTTTTTTTTCCTATTTTTCCTTTCACAAATTGCTAGTTGTCTTCAAACTTAACAACCTCATTCTGCCAATCCAAAGGTCCAGCCATGACTAAACCCACAACATCCTCTACATGTAATCCATTATGCTGGACTAGACCATCCCTTGGTACCAAATCCCTTCCCTTCTCTTGGGACCCTGAAGATCTATATTTATCCGTTGCTTTCAAGGTTCCCACACTATTAACTTGAGATGACTCCCTGATATATCCAACCAAGCCAGTAATACCCTTGATAATTTCATACTGCTTACCTTGAGATAACAATTTTATAGGCTTTTGTACTGAACCCTCTTAGGTCTTTTGGTTGTAGCCTCAACAAAAACTTAATAAAAAATCATTTTCTTATCCATCTTCTTCTCAACCGTATAGTATTATTGAGTAACATCTTTCCACCAAGAGTCCTCCCTCAAGTTCTTGTCTTTTCCACACTAAGCAACCATATGCGTAGTATTAAAGCACCTTCTACACCTAAAAGGGACCCCTTTATAGTCCAATGGTTGGGCCCAACAACCTTTTGAGGTTTTAATCAAAATTTTAGCAGGAATCCCTTTGGACACATCCATCTCTACCAAGATACAAGTAAAGGTATAATGAAGGATATTTAAAGATCCTTCATCTACCATCAAAAAATCCCCTAGAAAGTTTCCAACTACCTCAAAAAAAGAATCAAACCATAAATGTAAGGGAAGATTGGGAAGTCTTACCTAGAGCAGGATCTTTTCAAAGATCTGATTAGTATTTGGGAAAAAATTAGGATGTTAGGGCTTCAACATCAGAGTGAAATTATCCTTCCAACTCCAAAAATATTCACACAAATCCTTATTTCTGTCCTAAAATATTTTTATAACAATAATAAAAACCCCTTTGTTGTGGGGGAAATTTGAACACAACCATTAAGAATGGGCTCCTAGTACTCAAAAATTGAAGTATGCAAATCCTGCAAACTTGACCACAGACCCCTGAAACATCCTATTACACCCATCTCATAAAAATGAGACATTGTGGGTAACCTCCGAATTTAAATCCATAGAAATGTCTTTCGGTTCAGGTAGTACTGAAGCCCCCACTATTTTGTCATGTTGGTTTGGTGAACCATTTCGTTTCTTATTCACACGTGAGGGGTAGAATCTGCGACATTGGAAATGCTTCAAACCCTTCACTCTTGTCAGACGCCCTTCCTCACGAGAGGCTACATTAATATGTCAACCCCCATTATCCAACATCTTGCAAACATCGCCCTTCAAAACCTTCCTAGCCTACTTCAACATTTTCAGCTTTATGTCCATCTTTTTCATCCATGGACAACGTCTGGCCTCGCCCTTCTGGAGGCCACCGAAACAAAAGGAATATTCTCCTACCACAAACCCTTGAAAATTTGTATGCTGCATTCAAGTGACTATATTTTCATTGTCTCCATGAGAAATCAATGAGCTCGAACTAGGACGACCATGGAGTGAGGGAAGACCAAATTTTACTTTGTTGTCGGAAAGTGGAGTCGAAACCCTTACTTCATTTGTAGGAGATTTCATACATCTTTGGAGGGCCATTTTTTTATTCTTATAATTATATCATATTTTACAATAGATACATATTTCTAATTATTGTTAGAATTATTTTTGTTTGAGGTGCTGACATTCATGTTTTGTCTTTTATGTCAACATATGTTTCACTTGGATGCATTATAAGTTTTAGAAAGACTGGTTATCGCAGGTACAAGAAAGAGTGATAGTTGTGTAGGGACAATGTATGGTGTTTTAGTATATGTGAGTACAAAGTGGTGTAGAGGGAAGTATGTACACCTTATATCTAAGGTCGCTAGATTTCATATTTTTGTTTGCATGAGTTATAGCTATTTTGGTAAAGACTAGTTATAGTCAAGTGACAGAGGATTATGACAGAGATGGTCTTTGAATTTTTGGGATAACTTGGATGCTATCATGAGTTATGGTATATGAGCTTAAGGCATGATAGAAGATACATGGGAGAACATTATTTGTGATTCTTGGGTCACTAGATTCTTGATGATGTTAGTTGTGGCATGTGGACTGGTGAAGACCTATTTGGAGCCGACCACAGAGATGTAACGTTCTTAGTGAATGGAGAGCATGAATTAGGGATCTTGGTGCATAATTGATGATTTGTATTTTTTATTTACTTGTTTAAGGAACCGTGTGTATCTTAGCAAAGGTCTATGTTATTTTTTGCACATTGGGGAAGTCTTAACAATATGACCTAATTGCTTGTTACATAACTTGTATAAAGGAAAGTAGTGTCTTGATGTGAAACATGTGTATTGGATACTATGAGCATATGGATGCATGTTATTCTTGATGTAGAGAAATGATTATGTTTGTAATGCACTTGATTGGAACTATATAGGAAAAGCAAGTTGCTATCAGTCAGTTCATTTTTATAAGTATACTTTTATACTTCTCTTTGGACACTAGATCCAGAAGGTGGGTTTAACCTTAAGAAGGTGGATTTAATCTTCACTTTGGGCAGTGTACTTGGGAAGTGGGCTCATCATTTCATTCAACTCCTAACATGGTTGAGAAGACTCCTAAAAGGGTTTGTCCTTTAATAAGGACTTTGTACTGGATGTTATAATCAACTCCTAACATGGCTAGATCTTGTAACAGGGATACAATATTTATAATGCATTATTTGTGGGTGTTAATTCCCACCAGGTTTTTCCCTTAATAGCGTTTTCCTCAACAAAAAATACTTGTGTTCTAATGTTGTTCTTGAAGTGTTCAGATTTTCATTAAGAAATTGATTTATAAGTTTAAAGTTTAAATATTTGGCATCCAACCGATTCACCCCCCCCTCAGTTGTATTATTCCCAACAATTCGTATCAGAGCTTGTGGTCCTTTGAGAGAAATCTTAACAGCTTGAGGTGATCTTGGGATGGCTTACTATAGGAAGGAGAGTCCAAAATTTGATGCTAAAAAATTTGATAGTTGGAAGAACAAGATGAGAACTCATCTGATCTACTTGGGAATTGATTAATGGATGATTACAAAGAAGGATGAACTGATCAAGGAAGAAGATAAATTAGGAAATTCTACTGATGAAGAAAATAATATTTTTTTCTTGTAATATGGTTGCAAGAGAAGCACTGATAAGCGCTCTCTCTGAGGTATAATTTATAGAGGTTAAAGATCTTGATTCATCTCACAAGATGTGAAAAAGGATAGAGGATCTATATGAAGGAGATCAGTACACTAAGCAGGCAAAACTATAGAATTGGAAGGATAAAATGGAGAATCTAAGGATGTGAGATGATGAGAATGTCAGAGAATATGTATAGAGGATTACAGAGGTTGTTGCTGGAATCAGAAATTTAGGAGGCACATATACTGAAGATGAAGTGATTGCAAAGATTCTTAGATCCTTGATGTCTGCCTACAAAACTAAAGTGTAAGTAATAGAGGAGATCATACCATTGACAAAAAAATTCAATAGAGGAGTCATGATTGCTAAGCTGACCACCTTTGAGACTGCAGAGTTACATGATGCTTTACCCAAAGTAGAGTCTGCATTCAAGGCCACTATTCAAAATGACAAAAAGACCTTATCAAGCCTTGCGATCACTAGTAGAAGAAATAGACATGCAGATCTTGGAGAATATGCTGATGAGTGGACAAGATAGAAGAAGAAGAAAGGAAACTAGACGAACTTGTGGCTCTAATAGAAAAAAAAAGGAAAAGAGAGGTAAGGGTAAATTTGAAGGAAAATTACCCTTGAAATGTTTCTCTTGTAATAAGATTGGTAATTTTTCTTCTAGATGTCCTACAAGGGTTCCTAAGCATAAGCCTAAGTTTTATAAGCCTAATTAATCCAAGGATGAGGAATGCTACTATTCTAGTGAAGGTGTGTTTGATGATGATTCTATGAACGATGAGAATGAAATTAGATTTATTTCTATTTAAGATGATGAACCTATTTTGGAAGAAAAAGACCTAGTCTCACATGTTGAAAAGAAATCACAATGGATCAATGATAGTGGTTGTTCACATGATATGACTGGTGATAAAGATAATTTTTTTCAACTAAGTAG
Organism: Thuja plicata; assembly: GCA_018584345.1. Taxonomy (NCBI): domain Eukaryota; kingdom Viridiplantae; phylum Streptophyta; class Pinopsida; order Cupressales; family Cupressaceae; genus Thuja; species Thuja plicata. Next base: position 769,216 of record MU225187.1, on the reverse strand, counting down.
ATATGATGGTGGTGTAGTTAGATTTGGTGATAACACTCCTAAGTTGATCATTGGATTAGGTTCAATCTCTCTTGATGGTAAAACTAACACCAATGATGTCTTACTTGTTGATGGACTTAAGAACAACTTGTTGAGTGTTGTACAACTTGTAGACAAGGGATATCACTTACAGTTCATGGATGGAAAATGTACTATCAGAGGTCAATCTAGAAACTTGATCGCATCAGGTACTAAGTCAAGAGGTAATGTGTTTGAGATGAATACTACAAAGGCAACTTATTTTTTGCAAAGTAGATGACAGTTGGTTATGGAATAGGAGGTTTTTTCATATAAATTTTGATAATACTGTAAAGGCCAGTAACACTAATGCAGTTAGATATTTTCCAAAAATTGTGAAGCCTACTAACACTATTTGCTGAGAGTGTGTGATGGGAAAAAAAATTAATTGCATCTTTCAGAGAAAATCCTTTTTAGAAAAAGGAAAGTTGGATCTGGTACATAAAGATCTTTGTGGTCCTACAAGGACTAGATCCTACTATGGTTTAAGGCACTTTATATTTTTTGTTGATGACTATTCTAGGATGATGTGGGTTGCATTTTTCAGAGAAAATTCTGAAGCATTTGATAAGTTCAATATTTTCAAAGCAAAAGTTGAGAATGAATCATACCTAAAGATTAAATGTTTGAGGTCAAATAGAGATGGAGAGTTTACATCATATTTGTTCAATGCTTACTACAAAAAACATGGGGTATATAAAGAATTTTTTTCCTAGGACTTCATAGAAGAATGGGATAGCAGAAATAATAAATAGAACCATACTGGATGTGGCCAGAACAATATTTCTTGAAGGTAATGTATCACATGTGCATCGGAGAGAAGAAATTAGTATTGCTGTTTACACTTTGAACAAAATTCAGATCAATGAAGGTATTGAAAAGAAATCCTATGAACTTTGGTTTGGCTATGCTCCTACTATAAAATATTTTAGAATATTCGGTACCAAGTGTTATATCAAAAGAGATGATGAAATTGAAAAGTTTGATTCTATAAGTGATGAAGGAATTTTCCTTGGCTATTCTACTAAAAGTAAAGATTATAAATGTTTCAATATGAGATTGAGAAAAATATTTGAAAGTGCTGATATGAAAATTGATGAGAGATTTCAGATTCAAATCCCAATGAAGGAGAAGCAATCTGAAAATCAAAACATAGAACAAAACCTTGAGATTTATAATGAAATTCAGACATACTTGGATGAGCCTATAGAAACCCCAAAGACACCAATGTATGTTAAGATGAATCATCCTGATAATCAGATTATTGGTGATGTTAACAAGGGCATGATGACAAGATATAAGATTAGGAATGAATTTATTTTGATTTCAACAGTACAACCTAGGACTGAAAGACTTGTTCTAGATTAGGGGGAGATGTGAAGAGGATATTGAGAAAGTTGTATTAAGAAAGCTACTTTTGGGTTGATGCTTTTTCACATATGTTTCCATCAATGCCAAAGGGGGGATTGTTGGAATTATTTCTGTTTGAGGTGTTGACTTTCATGTTTTGTAATTGATGTCAACATATGTTTTAGTTGGATGCATTAGAAGTTTCAGAAAGATTGGTTATCATAGGTAAAAGAGTGATAGTTGTGTACGAACAATGCATGGTGTTTCAATATATCAATCTTAATACAAATTTCTCAATATCCTCTTCTCAATATGATGATCTAGAATTGTTCATTAGGAACACTAAACAAAAACCACTATCATAAAAGAAAAATACCTTTCCAACATCCAAATCACAAACCACTTGAGATGAGGACACACATGCATGTCCTGAACTCACCACTAGGTTAGCAACCAAGAATATCCCATAATTTATCCACATTGATCCAATAAATGAAACACTATCACTTCCTGAACAACCAAAATACCAATCTCTGATAAATCATTCGTAGCTCACTCAAATCATTATGTGAGCCTTGTAATTTGACATAGATCAACTATAGACATCAATGAAACCACCTATACCTTTGCATCATCTGATATTCAATATACTATCTGTACTAAGTAATCTTCTCACTGAACATATCAGGAACACACAGGAACATTGTTATCAACAGGGGGAATATATTGACATCAATGACAAAACATCAATGTTAGCACATATATGCACAATACTCAACAATCTCCCAAAAATTATATACATTAGGCACCTAAATAAAATTTGAGTCCCTTTATCACCAATATTAATCCAATTTAGTTTTGATATGATCTTTAACCCCTAAATCTTAATCTGTTGTAGCTTTTTGAGGTCATTCTTAGCCTTGCCCATATCAATTCTAAGTTCAAAATTCTTAGGATCTTCCTAAATTAGCTGTTCATCTTTGAGAAGTCACTCTTGCACTACTCAAGAAACATTATGTTTTTATTTCCTTATGTATATTTTTACAAAATCATAAACATCAAACATTCATTCAAAACAAAAAAACTACCCTAGGATACCAAAATTTTAAAATTATACTAGAGTTACGCAATTTTCATATCCTAGCATACATTTGAAACACTCCATATTTAAATTGTCATTATTGCTAACGTATCTAATATATTTTGTACCACAACTATTGTTCTTTTTGACATATCTAAAATATTTGGTATCACAATTACTATATCCTATCATACATTTATGACATAATATATCACAATCATCATAGTTAGCTATGTATTTAAGGCTTTATGTCATGTAATTATTGTGTCAGTCATATCTTGTGTTTGGACTAGACCATGTGCAAAAAATTGCAATCACTATATTATGTTGTGCATATGACATAATCTACATAGCAACGGTGATCTTTACTAATGTATTTGTTCTATAATTGAGACATTAAGGTTTACATTGGAATTCTAAGTTTTAGATATGTTCAATAGAAAATGGTGAGTAATGCTAAGATGTAGATCACTCACCAAATCATATTGTGCATTGGAATACAAATCCACCCTTAAATAAATCGGATTAGCACAACTTAAAAATGATGAAGGCTTGCTAATGCAAGATCTAGGTAAAACGGGGATTTGGGTATTCCTTATTGAATAAACTATGATTGTGATATGTAAATGTATAAAAGAGACTTATTCTATGAAAAAAGAAATGATTTCAAGAAAGATATGATATCATATTTGATGTAAGAAATGAAATAAAATATGAAAGGAAGAAGAATGAACTCACCTTGAAGGCTAGGAGAGGAAGAAAAAAATCCAGATCTAGAAAAGATTATTGGAAAACTGTTACAACCGAAAACCATTATTAATCTAGAAATCTAAGACATGTATTTTCTAACTATCAAATTCGAAGATCTAAAGGAAAATATTGACCCAAGTCGGCCTTGTTGAAGAAATTCAGTCTTGTCCTGGGGTAGAAATGTTGCTAGAATATGCAACAAACCTATCACTGGATTTGAATCTTTGATTTCCCAGATCTAAAACCTGTAAATCTATACCTACACACAAGAAAAAGGTTTTTGGAAAGGGGCTTGCCTTGGTCAAGACCCTATATAGGAATTAACCTTGAAATGAAATTAAAGTTGCATAAGGAAGTGTAATCTAGATCTAAAACACAAATCACCTTATACCTCAATAATGCAACGCCTCTTTGGAGATGATAACAAGGGTTGATGCAATATCTTGGACTCTAAAAAAATCCAATAGAAAATCATGAAACAAAACCCTTGAATGAATAATATTGTAGTTTTTATACAATGTTGGATTGAGAAAGAAATAAAATAAGAAGACTTGATGGATGATTGTAGATCTCCTCCCTTGATTGCAAACTCCTTTTCTTGACCTCTAATGGGGAAAGAAGCTAGTGTTAGAATGATTCAGAATAACTGAGAGGGGGGGGGGGGGGAATCAGTTATCCTACATCCAGATGTANGGAAAGAAGCTAGTGTTAGAATGATTCAGAATAACTGAGAGGGGGGGGGGGGTGAATCAGTTATCCTACATCCAGATGTACCAACTGAACTTTCAAACACTTTAACCAACTTGGATCCACTCAGTAATCCACTCAGTCTCTATAACATATAATCAATAACATAAACTTGCAGTTCACTATCCTAAAGTAATCAAATTGCAAAATATAAAAATATTAACAATACAACACATCGAATATCATTCACACAAGTATGACACCAAGATTTAATGCGGAAACCCATATGGGAAAACCACCAGTAACATGCTACCATTTTTTCACTCTTCTGAAGTGAGCTCTGTGCAGAGCCAACCCTGTTAAAGGTTACAATACGCACTGTTAAATGTGACGTAGTTAAGGATTTAATCACCCTGTTAAAAGTGAGCCTTGTTAGAGGGCTTAGACCATTCCATTAGAATTTCACCTTGATTAAAGGATTTACAATATGACTGTTAGGTCAACCTTATTTAAAATGATTTTGCAACTGATACAATGGTTAGAAAGTAACAGCAAATTGTGATCTGAAGCATACAACTCTTTGTAAATATAGATCCTATTATAGCTCAAATGCCAATTCACTAACCAGCCTCCATTGTCATTTATGTCACTCAGATCTGCTCAGAAATCCTTCAAGCAATCACCACTGTGCAGTCCTATATTGCTCTTTTCAACCTTTTCTTCCTTCTACTTAGATTTTCCAATCAACTGAATTAACCTCTACCACACACACACATAACCTGCAATTAGGTTAATCTTATACCTCTCTGACCAGGTAGCTCAATATTTTTCTTCTTAATCATCACCGTAGATATTAGGGTTTGGTAAGATCCAACAAATCCTTCCAACATTTCATTTTCATCTACACTGTAGAATACATCCTAAAACTCCTTCTTGAATCCATACATAAAAATGGTTAAACATATATTAAATTCTTATTTAATTCTCCACAATGATCATCCTTATCTTAACACGCTTTATATATCCCAAGAAATCAACTATGTCGGCTAGGATCTCAAATCTCTCTCAAACTGTCAAAATACTAACACTCGGTCATCACTGTGTTCTTCTACTTGGTCATCACTAGATAACTCGGTAATTTACTAACGCTCGATAAATACTGATGCTCAGTCGACACACAATTTACTCAGCATGTACTAGTGTTCAGTTGACACTTGCATCACTCGACACAAACTTAAGTTCCTTAATCTTCTACTTTGTTTCTCGGTCAAGACTAATCTTGTAGTCATCCAAACTTCACTTAGACTTAAGATAAACAATATCTTACCTTGTCAAGGTGCAATCTCATCAAGTATGCATTGTAGTTCCACATAACTAAACCATTTCACCAGGTCTTCTTATTATCTCTTCTTTTCAAATCTTCTTCATTAATCAATTGATATGGAACTTTACAAGATAGCAAAGGTCTTACCAGTTAAGGTTTGACATCAATGGCAAGATAACAATTGTTTCAATTGTAGTTTCCAATAATCTCCCTCTTTCGCATTAATTGCAAACACATACACACAAATAAACAACACATGCGAGGTTCCCAAACAATCCAAAAAGTATTTTTTCTGTAAATAGATTTTCATTAATATCCTTAGCTTCATTCTGATTCTCTCCAATACAAATATTTATCCCTCTTGGATATATTTCTCTCTATAGCTTATCTCTCTCATAGATTTCTCCCTCAATGGTATGTCTCCCTCTTTGTTGTCTCTATATATCCCTCTGTACATTTCTCTCATAGTATATCTTGCTCAATGTTCTCATGTCTTATTTTCCCTCTTTGAAAACAATTCCAAAGACATACATCTTCATCATGTAGATATTTTTGAGTCAGGTTTCTGAATTCTATGCTTCCTCTGTCATCTTGCTTATGGCTGATCAACATCTTTTTCTTTACACTTCACAACTTTAGGAAAATCCTAAAGTGTGACCACCTTTTACATCAATCCGTTAGATATTATATGCAATACATTTGATGCAACCACTCCATGTGATCTTATTTAGACCCAGATAAGGGAATCACCCCTAACTTGCCTCTTAGATATATCTTATAACTATTCCTTTGTATTTAAAAGTTCAAGTCTTACTTCTTTTTCTTGTACCAGTTCTCTCAAGTAATGATACTTGATAGCAATATGTTTGGTCTTTGTATGCATCATATAGTTCTTTGAAACATTAATAGCACTAGTGTTATAAAAAAAAAAAACAATTGGTTCAGTGATTTCTTCCTTCATACCTTTCAACAATTTCTTGATCCACACTATGAACAATTTACTGTTGCTGCAACATTTTTAGATTTTGTTGTAGATTGAGAAATACAGTTCTTTTTCTTACTTGTCCAAGAGACTAATCTCTTTCCTAGAAAGAATGTGCCACCACTTTTACTCTTTCTGTCATCGACGTTACCTATCAAATCCACATTTGTGTAAAATTTTAGTTCAAACTTCTCATTCTTCTTATAATATAACCCATAATCTTTTGTTCCTTTTAGATATCTCAGAATCCTTTTCACAGCCATCGTATGACTATATTTAGGATTTGTAGAAAATCTTGCAACAATCCCAACTGCTAATGCAATATCTGGTCTACTATGGATGACATATTGTAGTTTTCCAATCATTGATCTATACAGGGTTTGATTCACTTCAGTTGTCTCATCAGTCTTTGATAGTTTCTGTCCAGTAGCCATAGGTGTACTTATAGTTCTGGAGTCCTCCATGCCAAAATTTTTAAGTATCTCATTGATATACTTAGATTGTGTGATGTAGATACCTTTCTTCATCTGATATACTTGCAAACCAACAAATAATTTGATCTCTCCAAATATAGACATCACAAATTCAGTTTGTATCTCTTTTGCAAATGTTTGGCATAAAGCATCTTTTCCTCCAAATATGATATCATCAACAAATATTTCAGCTAACAATATCCCTTTACCTTTTTCAGACTTTAAGTACAGATTACTATTCTCATTTTTCCTTGTAAATCCAATCTTGACTAAGTAATTGTGTAATCTCATACCATGCTCTGGGGGCTTGCTTCAATCCATACAACACTTTATGTAGCTTGAAGTCCATATTCCTCTTGCTTGAATAAAAAAACCCTTTAGCTTGTTCAATGTATACCTCTTCTTCCAGTATTTCATTTAGAAATGTTGATTTGACATCCATTTGATATACTTTGAATCCTTTGTAAGCTGCATAAGCCAATAAAGTTCTAACTCATTCTAATCTAGCAACTGGGGAAAACGTCTCACCATAGTCAATGCATTCTTCTTGTGCCTAACCTTTGCATACCAGTCTGGCCTTGTTTCTTGTAACTTCTCCTTGTTCATTTATCTTATTTCTAAATACCCACTTGGTTCCAATAACATTCTTGTCATTTGATCTAGGTACTAGTGTCCAGGTTTTGTTCTTCTCAATTTGTTCAATCTCTTCATTCATGGCCTGTATCCAATCTTCATTATCCATAGCATATTTTACTAATTTAGGCTAAAATTCACATAATAATCATGTCTGATTTTTCTATTTGCTTCTTGTCATGACCTTTGAATATTTATCTCCAATAATTTGATCTAGTTTATGATGTCTTCTTACATACTTTTCTAGTGTAGGCTCTGGTCTCCTTTGATCTTGTTCTTCTTCTTCGAATTCATCGTCAAAGTTAATTTCAGGTTCATTTTGTAGCTCTGTTTCATTCTCACATTGCTCAACAGTTTCCTCTTGATGCTCGACAACCTCTTTCTGTGTCTCGACAACTTAGAAACACTGAGAGGGGGGGGGTGGTGAATCAGTGTTTGTCTATTTATTACTTTTCAACAACTTAAACATAAATCAAGCATACATTCAATGAAGCTTAACATAAGAACTCATAACACATGATATGATTACGGGGAAACCTTGATCAGAGGAAAACCCTGGTGGGAATTAGTACCCACAAATATTGTACTAGTCTAATGAACCTGTTAAAGTTCCTTTGCCCTGTTACAAGCACTCTTTACAATGCAAGTACAATGATCTAGTTAAAGATCTGACCCTGTTAGGAGTCTTTTACAAAACCCTGTTAAAGGTATATGGCTCACTGCCCAATAGGATGAAGGCTACAACCTTTTGATAGTTGATATACACTATATCAAAAGTGAACTGCTATGATGACACTGTTGTCTGATCAGTTCCGTGTATGTGCGAATGCTCTTGCTCTCTTAAAGAGCTTTATCTCATACTGACTTCATCATACTACTCTTCTATATCTTTCTCATACATATTATTTGACACTTGTAACATAACTTTACATTACATAATTATATGTTCATACCCAAATAGGCGCGACTCAAAACAAGACTATAGTCGGCCCTAAAAACATAATACACAATGCTTCCAAGAAATTCAGCTTAAGCGTGTTTACAAAAATACTAATTACATCATTACAAACATATAATCAAAGGCGCTTGGCCGTTACATATTAAAATAATTCACGCTGATCAAAACACTAGTTGGCTTTCATTGTCTGTCTTCTGGACTACTGGTATACTGATCTGTCTATAACTTCTCCGTACTATCATACTATACCATGCATATCTGGACTTAGTATGTAGACATCACATAGAACATATATCTGAATGCACATACTATGATTTGATCTCTCGCACGTGCACTAATGTGCTGATCGCTGTATATCTCTGTCTGCCCTATTTCCATACTTAGTCATTTTATCTTCTAAGTTATCTTTGACAGAAACTTAGTATGAATTTTTTGCCATGATGATAACACAAAAAAAGTTATGCAACCTCAGGAAGTCAACTTGCCAACAATCTCCCCCTTTGTCATTAATGGCAACAAAGGAATGTGGCCAAGTTACTCAAAATGACTTAACACAAAAAATAACTGTATATCATTTCATCTCTTAACATATATATATATATATATTTCTCCCCATATATACACATTCTCTATATACATTACTTCCCCTTTGACATTAATGGAAAAGGTGTACAAAACTTGTAAGTATTTTACATACTTACTCCATGTAAACATCAGGGTACACAATCTGAAGAGATTGGATCTCTTTCTGCCAGAATACCTTCACTGCATCAACTGTCTGAAGATGCGCGCATAAGGCATATGTCAGTTTCTTCATCTTCATCAAATCCATGCAAGGACCTTGATCATATGTCACAATGGTGGCATCAATTTGTTTGATGTTCTCATTTAGAACTACTAGAGAGGGCGCAAGTGCATTTATCAATTGAGTTTGTCTGACTCTTATCTTGCTGATCTCCAACTTAGCCTTTTCAATTTTGTCCAACTGACCTTGATAGACATTGTTACATATGTTCATGTCTTGGGTAGATGTCTCAACTGATTTTCT
>MU225187.1:722618-752667 GCA_018584345.1 Thuja plicata | reverse complement strand
CAAGAGACTTCGCGACCGTGGGTAAAATGACTTAAGTCTCCTTATCGCTTGATCCCTTTTCTTTATCTAGCGATCACACGACAACCACTATCATTCTGACAGATGTCATCTTTTACTTCGTCCACTTAATACATTCTGGAAGTCTGAGTCACTGCCCTGTTCTGGCGACATTCCGACTGAAGGAAATCACTTAACCTGTAACTGTTAGTCGCTGAGTCGTGACTGTTACCTACTAACCGCCAAATATCACGAGACCACGCGAATGAAGAGAAACCTTAACTGTTTGAATGTTCTGATCCAGCGACCACGCAACATGAAGGAGGCGCAAGGTCGGGAGACATTTCATTGACCTGTTGACTCTTTACGTGATCACCTGACTGAGGTGGGTCCCGTTTCTTTTAAAGCTTCATATTATGATTATCAAGCGACAACCCGACCAAAAGGAAATCGCTAAGTCTCGAGACACTGATGGAATATTTGATTTCTTCACGAGACTAAGCGACACAAGGCAAAATCAAAGTCGGGAGATATTTTGGCATATTCGTTCTGGGTCATGCGATCAAGCAACCTAACTTAACCTTTTAAAATAGCACATGCCTTTAGTGACTGAAAAAGGTAATGAAGAAATAGAAAGACATGGCAAAGGGTTTAAAATACATCATTTAACATTTGGCCTTAGGGTTTTTCAGGGTTTATCAGGATTTTGACAAGGAATTAGCAGGAGGACTTTGAAAATTTTCAGAGAACCAGGCAAGGAACAGGGAAAAACAGCAAAAACCTGAAATACAACCAACATTAGGTATCACTGTCTTAAGTTCAAGAACTGACTTCTTAAACTTAATCATATGAGAGATGATCATAGAGTGTATCTCAGTTTTATCAATCTCTTGATACTTGTCATAGACTTTAGAAAGTGTGTCTAGTCTCCCTTCATTAACAATCCTGTTCTTCAAGAAATTTAGACTAGGTCTGAATCCTACCTCAGGAGGAGCTTGAGTGTTCCTTGCTGTACTCCGTGTGTTCCTTGAGAATGGGTGATTTGTGGGTGCTTGCTTCCTTCCTCTAGACTTCTTGCTTGGTATAGAAGGTGGAGATAAGTCTAGGTCAATGGTGGTAGAGGGTGCAAAGGTGCTCTCTACTTTCTTCTTCTTCTGGATCTCTTGAGTCTTTTCAAGTTCTTTGGCTATCTTGGCTTCTCTAGCTTTGTCAAGATCTTCTTGAGTGACTAACTTTTAGAATGCTAGATGTAATCTTAGATGCCTTTCTTTTGTTATCAACACTATATAATACAGAATCAACTGCATTAGTCTTCTCTCTGTAAGTGCCCCATCTGGGCTCATTGGGATCTTTGGGGGCAGACAAAAGAACCTATGCATATCCTTCCAATACATGTTCCTCCACTTCATACCCAAGTGGATGAATCCATTTAGTTCTGGGCTCAACTGCCTCCATGCAAGTGCAGTCAGTTTCTACCATGAAGCATATGGTTTCCTTATACTTTTCAACAATCTTCTCATGTATCCTGAACCTCTTCTACATCTTGATCCTAAAAGATTTGATGTCCATGTCCATAGCATCCTTTGCACTACTCTCTAATGTGTCTTTTAGTGAAATTTGAGACATTGTAGGTTTGCTTCTATCTAGGTAAAGATTTGCAACCTTACCAACAATATGGAAGTATAGATAGATGATTAGAGACCCAAACCTGAATGTTTTGTTCTTGTCATGCTTGATAACTCGAATGTTGTCCATCAATTGACCACGCAATATCTCACATAGATTGAACTGAGTGTTATCCTTCACCATCCTTATAGCTGCTAGAAATGTGGCTGCTGACACACTATTTAATCTTCTTGCGTGCTGAAACTTGTAACCAAGGATCATTGTTAGAGGCTTTATGTCTTCTTCCTTGATAGGATCAATTGTCATACCACGCCTGTCACTTCTGGATAGGCATGCTTGCTCAACCTGTTTCTTGCCATCCTTCCCAGTAGGAAGAACTGGTTCAGTATTAGGAAGTCCAGTCATGTTGTGGATTAGGTCTGCAGTAATACAGACAGGGACTTCACCAATCCAGAAAAGATCATCATGAATCTTGCTCAACAAGATTTTAACCCATTCTGGTTCGTAGAATTCGTGTGCATTCGAATACTCGAAGATAGGGTTTTTTGTGAGGTGCGCATATTCATCCTTGAATGAATAGTCTAGTTTCATCATTGAAGCCATGAGAGTGGCTATACTATTATCTCCAATTGTTTCCTTCTTACAATAAATGTACGCTCGGATGTCTTCTACGTGAACAACACCTAACAGAGTTTTGGAGAAAGCTCCTTCCACATCATCCAATATGGATTTAAATGGATGCCTCTTAAATACAAATCTCTTCCTCTCTGCAATGTCAAATACAACTAGAGTCACCATACTTACTTGATGATTGATTAAATAGGGTTTCACGAAAATCTGAAACGACGCGACTGTTAGGGTTCTGTTTCAACTTCTCAACCGTGCTTCTTAACCACAAAATTTGTTATGCTTCTGTGCTTTGATGCTTAGTGCTCCTGTGCTCTCCAAATTTTGTGATCTCGAATGCAAATGTGAAGAAGATCGAACACTTACATCTTTTTATAAAAGTTACGACATTTAATGTTTGCAACCGTACAGAGAAACTTCAAACTTTGTTTAGAGTGTATTATAGATAATGTGTGGATGCATACTTCATCCAACTATGATCATAAACATAATTTCATAGGCGCATACTCAAAGGTGAGTATACCAGCCGCACAGGGGTTCTGAGCTAGAATAGATCCCCCTAAGACCAAGAAGGTCTATTCAACCATAAATAGAGGATGCGTCCACTGTGGATGCATCAACTACTTTGTCAACATCATTGTCCTTCTTTACTTCAACCCAAATTTTGCTTGAATCTTCTTTTGCTTGAACAAACTTGACTGCTCCCTCTTCTTCAAATAGTGATTTCTTTGGATCCTCTTGCTTTTGAGTTCTGGATCTACAGAACCTTGAGACGTGTCCAACCTTTCCACATGTGTGGCAAATGATAGGAGGTTTGATGTTTTTGTTCATCATGTTGCACTGCTTTGCTGTGTGTCCATTGTAGTTACATATCTGACATGTGGTGTTCTGCAAATTTCTTTGAGGATGATTTCTCTGATTCTGTTGTGACTGATTTATTTGATTTGTTCTGCAATGTATAGCCCTATGACTAAACTTATTACAGGAGAAACAATAACCATTGAAGGGTCTTACTTCTTTTCAATTTCTTGCCAAATGACCATGTTTATTACATGCATAAAAAGTTATATTAACTTGCTTGATTTCTCCTTTGGGTGGATCTATTTTAATCTCTGCAACATTTTCAACTTTCTTTGCTTCTGAAGATGATTTATGTGCTTTCTTTCTTTCTTCTAATGAATTGTCTTCAACTTGTGCTACACTATATCCAAGACCAGTAGTGTCGCCTCTTAGCTTTTGTGAATTGAGCTGAGATTGAAGTGAATCAAAACTTGTGTGGAGTTTATCAATCTTATCCTTTGCTTCTGTTAATTCAGATTCCATCTTCTTCTTTATGTTCTCCAATTCCAAGACTTTCATGTTTTCTTGCAAAAGTTCATCTTCTATTTGTTTGCTTTCTTTAATCTTTTCTTCAATAGCAATTTGACTGTCTGTTAGCTATTCATCTATATTTTCAATTTTATCTTTCAGAGACATATTCTCTTCATTGATATTTTTGACCATTTTCCCCAAATCACTTGTAGAACAATCTTTCAAATCTTTTCTCAATTTCTTGATAAGTATTTGTGAGCCATCAACTTTCAGTCTAAGTTCTTCATTTTCTTTTTTAGATCTATCAAGATCTTCAAGAGCTGCTTTAAGATTCTTTTTCAAATGTTTTGCTTCTGCTGAGTCCATGATCTCCTCAAGTGATTAAAATTTCTTTCAGAGGACCAGAGCTCTGATACCAATTGTTAGAAACACTGAGAGGGGGGGGGGGGGNGGGATGAATCAATGTTTGTCTATTTATTACTTTTCTTAAACATAAATAAAACATACATTCAATGAAGCTTAACATAAGAAATCATAACACATGATATGATTATGGGGAAACCTTGATCAGAGAAAAACCCCGGTGGGAATTAGTACCCACAAATATTGTACTAGTCTAATGAACCTGTTAAAGTTCCTTTTCCCTGTTAGAAGTAGTCTTTACAATGCAAGTACAATGACCTGGTTAAAGGTCTGACCCTGTTAGGAGTCTTTTTCAAAACCCTGTTAAAGGTATATCGATCACTGCCTAGGCTCACTGCCGAATAGGATGAAGGTTACAACCTTCTGATAGTTGATATACACTATATCAAAAGTGAACTGCTGTGATGAAATTGCTATCTGATTAGTTCCGTGTATGTGCGAATGCTCTTGCTCTCTTAAAGAGCTTTATCTCATACTGACTTCATCATACTGATATTCTATATCTTTCTCATACATATTATTCGACACTTGTAACACAACTTTACATTACATACTTATATGTTCATACCCGAATAGGCGTGACTCAAAACAAGACTATAGTCAGCCCTAAAAAAATAATACACAACGCTTCCAAGAAAGTCAGCTAAAGTGTGTTTACAATAATACTAATTACATCATTACAAACATATAATCAAAGGCGCTTGGCCGTTACATAACAAAATAATTCACGCTGATCAAAACACTAGTCGGCTTTCATGCTCTGTCTTCTGGACTGCTGGTGTACTGATATGTCTGTAGGTTCTTCGTACTATCATGCCGTACCATGCGTGTATGGATTTAGTATGTAGACATCACATAGAACATATATCTGAATGTGCATACTCTGATTTGATATCTCGAACATGCACTGATGTGCTGATCGCTGTATATCTATGTCTGCCCTGTTTCCATACTTAGTCATTTTATCTTCTAAGTTATCTTTGACAGAAACTTAGTATGAATTTGTTGCCATGATGACAACACAAAATAATTTATGCAACCTCAGGAAGTCAACTTGCCAACACTTTGAATATTTATCTCCAATAATCTGATCTAGTTTATGATGTCTTCTTACATACTTTTCTAGTGTAGGCTCTGGTCTCCTTTGATCTTGTTGTTCTTCTTCAAATTCATCATCAAAGTTAATTTTAGGTTCATTTTGTATCGCCATTTCATTCTCAGATTGTTCAACAGTTTCCTCCTGATGCTTGACAACCTCTTTCTGTGACTCGACATTTTCTTGTTGTTTCTCGACAACATCATTCTGTTGTTCGGTAGCTTCTTTTTCTGGTTCAGGCAAACTGCTGAGCTCTCCTTTGTTCATGTAAAAGAATGATCTATAATCTTCAAGTTCTTGCTTGCACTCCACTTCATTCTTTTCAGTGTATTCATCAATTCTAACATTTGAAATTTCCACAACTTTGTTAGTGTTAGAATTCAAACACTTATACGCTTTTCTCTTAGTGGAATAACCTAGGAATATGCCTTCATCACTTTTAGCATCAAGTTTTCCATTTCTATCATCCTTTAGTATATAACATTTGCTCCAAAAAACTTTAAAATATTTTACAATAGGTGCATAACCATACCATAACTCATAAGGTGTAATATCATTACCTTTCTTGAATTGTACTCAGTTCAAGGTATATAATGTTGTACTTACAACTTCTCTCCAGTACTTTTGTGCAACATTCTTTTCTATCATTAGTGTTCTAGCACAATCCATTATTGATCTATTCCTTCTCTTGGCTATGCCATTCTGTGGGGGAGTCCTTGGAGTAGACATTTGTCTTTTAATTCCTCTATCATTGTAGAATAAGTTGAACTCATTAGATATAAACTCTCCTCCTTAGTCAGATCTCATACATCTCAAGCTCTTACCTGTCTCTTTTTCAACTTTTGCCAAATACCACTTAAACAACTGAAAAGCATCAAATTTTTCTTTGAGAAACATTACAGTCATCATTCTAGAGTAATTATTAACAAACAGTATGAAATATTTATCACCTCGGTAGCTTTACACACTAATAGGTCCACAAAGGTCAATATATAACAATTCCAAAATATCATCAGAAGTATAGGTTTTGCTCTTAAAACTAGATTTTGTCATTTTTCCCAACTGACATTGCTTACACATAATATTACCAGGTTTCTTCAATCTTTGTAACCCTCTTACTCTTTTCATCTTACTAATGTTTACTAAATTGTCAAAGTTCACATGACATAACCTCTTATGTCATAACCATATATCATCATATTGTGCAAACAAACATGTCTCATCAAATAAATATAGATAGAACAAATTACCTCTTGTATGTTCTCCACTTCCAATCAGTTCACTAGTAGCATCAAATATTTTATCTTTTCTATGATGGAACTCAACTTGGTAACCAGAAGTATTCAACCGAGCAACACTCAACAAAATATAGTTTACTCCTTCAACCCAATAAGCATTGTCACATGTGATCTTATCAGTCAATTTTATTGATCCCTTTCCTTTCACTAGACATGGTTTGTCATTACCAAAATTAACACTACCACCTCTGCAATAGCTTAAGGTTTCAAATTTAATTTTATCACCAGTCATGTGATGTGAAAAACCACTATCAATTATCCATCTATCACCTTTACTCATATATGAAATAAGTGCAGTTTTATCATCTTCATCAGAATCATCTTTCATAGAAACATAAACAACTTCTATATCACTCTAATCAGATTTATCAAATTCACTATCAGTTTCTTCTTCAGCAATATAGCAGGATTTCTTACCTTTGTCCTTATAGTCCTTATACCTTTTGAAATCTCTGTCATCCCTTTTATCTTTGTACTTGATTTCTCTTCTATCATCCTTGTCATTCTTGTCAGGACATCTTGGTACAATATGGCCAACTTTGTTACATGAAAAATAAATTACAAGAGTATTACCTTTGAATTTTCCTTTTCCTCTCAGTAGTCTTCTAGCCATAAGTGCTTCAAGTTCGTCAAGATATTCATCAGAAGTATCACTATTCCTATTCATATGTCTTCTTTTCCTTTCCTTGATTTGTGAAGAGTCAATTGTGATTTGAATGCATAATCAACATGGTGAGGAGTGAAATTATCAAAATTTGATAACTCAAAAGCAGTAAGTCTTCCAACTAAACCTTCCAAAGTTAAGTTGTTACCAGGAATACATCTCAGTTCTTGTATAGCAGATACTCTGATAGCATATATAGGAAGCAAGTTTCTCAGTACCTTGCTAATAAAAATATCATCACTAATAGTTCCATTAGCTCCTCTAATAGCATTTATAACCTCCTTAACTTGGCTACAATATTGAACAATAGATTCACCATCTTGCATTCTCATTTCATAAAAATTACCTCTCAAGCTTTCAAATTTGGCTCTCAGTACATTTGTATCACCTCCATAGATAGTTTCTAGTGTATCCCACATTTATTTTTTTGTTTTGCAATCTTTTATGTCTTCTAATTCAGGATAGCTTAGGGTTGATGCAATCTCCAACAGTGCTTGGTTGTGTTCCTATTTTTCTTTCATTTGTTGAGTTGTCATAACAGTAGGCAGTCTTATGTAATCATTTTCCACATAGTATTTTGTTGCTTCTCCAATTCTAGCTAGGTATATCTTCATCAAACTTTTCAATGCAGGGAAGTTCTCTTTGTTCATCCTCGGTACCTCCTTTTTATACATCTTGATCTTTAGCTTCAAGTACGTTCAAAATTTTCTCTATAAGCACCACAATGATCTGATACCAATTGTTAGAATGATTCATAATAACTAAGAGGGGGGTGAATCAGTTATCCTAGGTCCAGATGTACCAATTGAACTTTCAAACACTTTAACCAACTTAGATCCACTCGGTCTCTATAGCGTATAATCAATAACATAAACTTGCAGTTCACTGTCCTAAAGTAATCAACTTGCAGAATATAAAACTCTTAACAATACAACACATCAAATATCATTCACACAAGTATGACACTAGGATTTTATGTGGAAACACAATATGGGAAAAACCACCAGTAACATGCTACCATTTTTTCACTCTTCTGAAGTGGTCTCTATGAGGAGCCAACCCTGTTAGAGGTTACAATACACACTGTTAAATGTGACCAGGTTAAAGGATTTAATCACCCTGTTAAAAGTGAGCCTTGTTAGAGGGCTTAGACCATTTCATTAGAATGTCACCTTAATTAAAGGAATTACAATATGATTGTTTGGTCAACCTTGTTTAAAATGATTTTGCAACTGATACAATGGTTAGAAAGTAACAATAAATTATGATCTGAAACATGCAACTCACTTTGCAAATATAGATCCAATTATAGCTCAAACTCTAATTCACTAACTGGCCTCCATTTTCATTTCTATCACTTATATTTTCTTGGAAATCCTTCAAGCAATCACCATTGTGCAATCCTATACTACTCTCTTCAGCCTTTTCTTCCTTCTTAGATTTTCCAATCAACTGAATTAACCTCTACCACACACACACATAACTTGCAGTTAGGTTAATCTTATACCTCTATGATTAGGTAGTTTCATCTTTTGCCGCTTAATCATCATCGTAGATCTTAGGGTTTGGTTAGATCCAATGAATTCTTCAAACATTTAGTTTCCATCATCCTTATCTTAAATGCACTTCACATATCCCAAGAAATCAACTATGTTGGCTGGGATCTCAAATCTCTCTCAAACTGTCAAAATACTGACACTCGGTCATCACTATGTTCTTCTGCTCGGTCATCACTAGATAACTCAGTAATTTACTAATGCTCGGTAAATACTGTTGCTCGATCGACACTAAATTTTCTCGGCACGTACTGGCGCTTGGTTGATGCTCACATCACTCGGCACAAACTTAAGTTCCTTAATCTTCTGCTTTGTTACTCAGTCAAGACTAATCTTGTAGTCATCCAAACTTCACTTAGACTTAAGATAAACAATATATTACCTTGTCAAGGTGCAATCTCATCAAGTACCCATTGTAGTTCAACATAACTCAACCATTTCACTAGGTCTTCTTGTTATCTCTTCTTTTCAAATCTTCTTCATCAATCAATTGATATGGCACTTTACAAGATAACAACTGTCTTACCAGTTGAGTTTTGACATCAATGGAAATATAAAAATTGTTTCAATTGTAGTTTACAATAGCTAGATCTTTGGAAGGAAATGCCTTGAATGCATGATGAAAAGGATGGAATGAATACTTGAAATGCTTGATGGATTTCTTGCACTTGGATTTTTGATGGGCTTGGATGCTTGATAATGGTTGCCTTCACTAATGGATGATTTCTTGAACTTGGATCTCTTGAATGAACAATAGATTACTTTCATGA
The DNA here is from genome assembly GCA_018584345.1 of Thuja plicata. Taxonomy (NCBI): domain Eukaryota; kingdom Viridiplantae; phylum Streptophyta; class Pinopsida; order Cupressales; family Cupressaceae; genus Thuja; species Thuja plicata. The sequence continues at coordinate 743,299 of MU225187.1, read as the reverse complement.
AGATGTCTCTTCAATTGTAGATATTTAAGGGTTGTGAAAATGAGGGGAAGAGGTCTCCTTTTATACATATTTTAGCGCTTAGATTTGTAGGGCAGGCCTAGGAAAAGAATTAGGAGAAAACACCTTTGCATCGGGCCCAAAGCCCAATTTAAACCAATCCCCAAGGACAAGGCCAACTTGGGTCGGCCTAGTCCAAGACAAGGTCAAATTAGGTAGGCTTAGTACCAATATGGGTGATTCCAAAGTGATTTTGGGTCTTGGAAAGTGTGAAAAGTTTTAGGGAAAGAGCATGAAAGGTGCATAAAATAAATCCTGAATACCTTCAGATCTAGGAATCACCAAAATGGGGTTAAATAGGTCCTAGATTGGAGATGAATTGTTTGAATGGATGGATAATTGGGAAATTATGCATATAAATTAGATCCATTCTTGAGTTTTGAATAAACAATGTTGATTTGAATGATGCACAAGGGCTAGAAAGACATGAAATCAATGTGAGGATCCATAGATGCTGAAATGGGGCTAAAAATGAGAAACTAATAATGGTTCTTAATTTTTAGGATGGTGCAATATAACTATAATTTTTTTACATATACCAAAAACAAACACTACAAACTTAATAATTCATCATAGCTTAGTTTCATATACCTTGTATATCCTTGCGTACACTTAACCTAGACACAAATCCTTAGACTAAATTTGCACTCCATCCAATGTCATATCAAACAAACTCAATATTCAAAAATTAGCCATTTAATCAATTTTTTCTTAGACCTTAGATATCCTTTGATTGTCTTGACCTCTCATCATCTCATCATCCTACCAATAGTTAGGCTTAAAATGTTCATTAGTCTAGTTTAGGTTTGAATTTATCGACCAACATCTTGATTGTTGTCCTTTTGAGGTCTTGACATTTCTTGTTCACTTTCATATATCATAGCATTAGCTAGCATCAAAACATCCAAAAATCACAAAAAATGCAAAACCAAGCATTTAGCATAATCTTGCATCCACCGCATCTTTAGAATTTTAGCATCCAGTAACATAAAAATTAATAATATCTAGGTCTTGTATTGTTTACATACAATAATGACCCTAGTTTTAATCCCACAAGTAAAATTCACTTTGAGTCATCCTCAACCTCACATTAGACATTTTGAATGGGAGCTACACGACAGTCATCTAATGATGAGTTTTTTTATGGGTAATGTTTAGAATAAATATTATCCAAGAGGAAATTGAAATGCATCCTAAGATCCTTAAATCCTTAGAACCACGGATGCAATTATTTCTGTTGATCCTAATAGTTACTTTCTATTTCTTGCATTGAATGGAGCTAAGCTTCACACTAATTTCAACATCACTATTGTGAAAGAACCCATGCTAAACACAATGTCTTAGAAAATAGGATCTAGACAAGTACCACGTGCACAAAAAAACCTTGTGTCTCAACAACTAAACATGACCGTGGCTTTGGAAAATACTTCACATGAAACAACCCCCATGAACATAGCTACACCTACCATATATGGTTTGGAATTCAACAACTCACTTTTCAGCACACCAACTTTGGACAAAAATGAACTAAACCAAAAAAACATAAACCCAAACCATACCATTGCAAACCCAATCATCCAAAACCAACAACATAACATCCCACCTCTCATATCCTATAAAATATCACTAACCCTCCATGAAAAAGAACCACAAATGAAATTCTGAAAACACACACCTTGCTTCCACCAAACATTTCAACAAACAACCATTACTCTAACACTTAAATGACTCCACCTAACAAAAATTAAAACCAAAAACACATACATCATCTATCATAACAAAATATCATTCCCATGAACACATACAACCCAAACCCCAAAAACATACATTGAACACACTTTTTTGAACATAACCTATCAACCAACCCATGATCTACATACATACCTCAGCCTAACTCAATGTTTTCATCCAACTTTTACTAGATTACTTGACCCATGACCCCAAAACCCATTTAACAAAAAATTGCACCCCGATCTACTATAGCACAAACCCTTTCATGGAATAACCAAAACTAGACCTATCATTCCTAGAGAAACATCATTCACAATGAACCATCACTGACAAAAATCCTAGCACAACAAATATAGAATTTAAAACAATACATGAAGAATATGCAAGTTAGTAGGCCCAAAATGATATACATAATAGAGGACGAATATGTCCTTACCTATTTTTAAAAATGTTATACATGCCACATTTCCCACACAAATTTGAAAAACCTAAATTTGACAAATATAAGGGGGAAGGGGATCATATGGATCATATTATAAAATTTTACAATGTTTGTCTTGAGGTGACATATAATGACATGTATCTCATGCACCTCTTTCCATGTAACTTGGGAAGGAAAGCTAAAGAATGATTTTATCACCTACCTCATGGTATACAAACTCATAAAAACATTTATTGCACAATTCTACAACATTGACTATGGGTTGTATTGTCCTAAAAAGTAAGCACCCTTGATTAGGTGCTCATTTAGCCTCATTTTAGTATGTATGGGTTCCCACATGGATTTCACACTCTCTTAACACTTATTGGACCTTTGAATTAACATTATAAGTCCTATATTGATTCAACCTATTCAAAACTTGAGGGTGGACCTTATTTCTAAGTGTTCTCATCTATTTTCCTCTAATCAAATAATTCATTTCCTCACCTAGGCCCCATATTCTTATTTTTGGTCTTCGTGATCTATTGCGACCTCAGAATGAACCATACTCATAAATCCCTCACATATCCAATATCTCTAGCACCCATAACAAATATGGGTTCATTCTCCTAGGTACATGTCTTCATTGGTGACATTTCCTATGTGAATGGGGCCCAAATTTGGCCCAGAGGCCCATGCCAAGGTCTTGAGGGGAGATCTAGTCCCATGGTCATCCTGCTTAACTCTTAACCCCTAAAATGATGGATTGAGTATATAAACCCAAAATTTCTCCTCATTTTGGTATCCATTATCAAGTGCAAGCATTCACTATCATTTTTTCAAGCACTCATGAGCAATCAAGCAAATTAGAGTTCAAGATCTCTTCTGCTTTTAAGCATTCAAGTCTTCAATCTTTCAAAGTGTTCTTCATCTCCATCAAACATTGTTGGAAAACTACAACATCCATCATTCAAGGTATTCATTTCATGATTTGTTTTTAGATCAAGCTATTGCATCAGAATTTGTGATCACATCCAAATAAGCATCACACCATCAAGGTATAAGGTGATTTATAATTTAGATCTGGTTAATCTTTCATCTTTCCTCATGCAATTTACTTTCATTTTAAAGGTTGATTCCTAAATAGGGGTTTGACTAAGGAAAACACCTTTATCCAACCTCCTTCCCCATTTTTTTTGTGTGCAGGAACATGTTACAGAGCTATTGGATTGGATCTAGGCAGATCAAGGACAGTCGAACTGACACAAGGAAGGACAGGGGAAGTTGGGGCCAAAGGCACACCCAACTATATAGCAACCCTGCGAGTAAACACAATGGAAGCAAAAAAAATAGAGAACAACACCAAAGAGAGAAGAAACAATAGAAATTCTTTTATTAATTCATGCAATTACAACATACATGCCCGACTGTGAGGCCTTCTGGGTTACGACCAACAAGATTTACATAATCCAGACTATTCTATCTTCTACCTTCTCATATCATCATCTGCTACTTTATCTACTAGCGGATAGTTGACCTAATCCTATACATCCCTATTTATACTTGTCAAAGCGGCTTACAAAGATGAAAGGCCGATCACCAATGGTCTGCACACATCCCGAGACAAGACCCAAATATTAAATATGCAACAAGAAATTAAATACAGAAGTCTACTTCAATAGAAACCAAACACACACAAGATTGGTCAAGAAGAACCGAGCATCAAGTTCACTCGACACAGGATGGAATGCTTGGCCAACACTAGGCAGCTCGACATAAATAGGAACTCGACAACCACTTGATAGCTCAGCACACACTCCAATTTGGTACTTACTGGAAAAATGAATAAAGATGAGCATGATAGAAAGGAAACCCAGGATGCTCCTACATCAGACAAACATGGTTGAAAGAAATGATTTCCCTAAATCATTGAGGAGTCACAACCTGAGATGAATCCACCTCAAATCGAGAAATCCATGTAGCATCTTCAACTGGTATATTCTTCCACTTCACCAAATACTCATAGTAATATTTTCCTCTTGTGCTTATACCAATCCTCTGATCCAATATCTGTTCAACTTCCTCAATCTTCTTCTTAGGATAATCATCTGGTGTAACAACTTGATCATCTGATTCATGATACTTATGCAAATCAGCAATATTGAATATAGGAGATATATCCATGTCATCAGGTAACTCAACTTCATAAGAATTACCACTTCCAAACGTCCTCAAAATTCTACAAGGACCAAACTTCTTCATTTTATGCTTACTGTATGTTCAAACATGAAATCTGCCCTTCTTCAAATGTACCATCAACTCATCACCAACTTCAAAAACATGATGTCTCATAGGCCTGCCAACACTTTCCTTATATTTCTGATTACTTTGTTCCAATTTCAACTTCACTTCCTCATGTAAAGACTTCATCAAATCAGCAAATACTTCCCCTTCATCACTTCTCTTTTCTTCACCAACAATATCCCTCAAATCTGATACTCCTCTAGGCTGCATTCTGGTGATAATCTCAAAAGGTGTTTTTCTAGTACTCCTATTCATAAAATTATTAAATGCAAACTCAACTTGTGCTAATATCAACTCTCAATTACTTGGCTTATCACCAACTAAACATCTCAGAAAATTACCCAAGATTCTATTCACAACCTCTGTATGTCCATCTGTCTATGGATGGAATGTAGAACTAAACCTCAACTCAGTATTCGTCTTCTTCCACAAAGTCCTCCAAAAATAACCAACAAAATTTCTATCTCGGTCAGAGATAATACTTCTTGGTAATCCATGTAATCTAACAACCTCTTTGAAGAAAATCTCAACAACATGCACATCATATGATGTCTTCTTACATGGTATGAAATGTACCATCTCAGAAAATCTATCCACAACAACAAATTTGGAATCATAACCTTTTACTGTCTTAGGTAATCCAAGAACAAAATCCATACTGATGTCACTCCAAGGTTTCTCAAGAACAAAAATAGGTGTATACAATCCAGTATTATGACTTACTCCTTTTGCAACTTGACAAATTCCACAATTCCTTACAAACTTCTGAACATTCTTATGCATATGTGGCCAATGATACTCTTTAAGCAAGCTCAATGTCTTATCAATTCCAATGTCTCCACCCAATCTACCACAATGCTTTTCCTTAATCAAATTAATTCTTAGGGAATTTCTTGGTATAAACAACTGAATTCCTTTGAACAACATACCTTCTTGAATGAAATACTCCTCAAACTTACTTGGTTGTCATGACAGATTTGGTTCTCTACACTCTCTCCACGCCTCAGAAAAATCAGGGTCAGTATCATATAAATCCTTCATCTCATCATAACCAAGAACATAAATCTTTATCTCGGTCAACAAAGAACGTCTTCTGCTCAGTGCATCTGCAACTCGATTAGTATCTCCACTCTTATTCTTGATCACAAATGTGTAACTCTATAAGTATTCAACCCACTTCATATGTCTCTGATTCAACTTATGTTGACTTCCCAAATACTGTAAAGCTTTATGATCCGTATACAACACAAACTCCTTAGTAATCAAATAATGTCTCCACTTCTTCAAATATTGAACAATAGCATAAAAGTCTTGATCATACACATAATACTTCCTTTTAGCATCATTCAACTTCTCACTAAAGAAAGAAATATGTTTACCTCCTTGACTCAACATAGCTCCTATTGCACTACCACTTGCATCACACTCAATTTGAAATACCTTATTGAAATCAGGTAAAGCTAGCACAGGTAACTCAAAAACCTTTTGTTTCAAAGTCTCAAAAATATTGTAAGCTCCATGTGTCCACTTAAAATCCTTTTTATCTCCTCGCATAGTATCAGTCATAGCATTACAAATAGAACTGAAATTCTTAATGAACTTTTTGTAGAAACTAGCCAAACCATGAAATGATCTTACCTCACCCACTTTCTCAGGTGTAGGCCAGTCCAGAATTGCTTTAACCTTCTCAGGGTCCATTTTCATGCCATTAGCTGAAATCACAAATCCTAAATACACAATATCTTCTTGCATAAAGGAACACTTCTTCAAATTAATCAACAGCTTCTCCTCCTTCAACCTTTGCAACACTTGTCGAATATGCTCAAGGTGGTCTTAGTCTTACTAAATATCAGAATACATCCAAATAAACAATCACAAATTTACCCAAAAATATCTTGAGAACTTCATTCATCAACCTCATGAAAGTACTAGGTGCATTAGTCAAACCAATAGGCATAACCAACCACTCACATAATCCTTCTTTTGTCTTGAAAGTAGTCTTGCATTCATCACCTTCTCTAATTCTGATACGATGATAGCCACTCTTCAAATCAATCTTGGTAAAATAATTTTCTCCACTCAAACAAACCATTATGTCATCCATCCTTGGCATAGGAAAACTATACTTCACTATTATCTTGTTGTTAGCTCTGGAATCAGTACACATTCTTCATTCTTTATTCTTCTTAGGTGCCAATACAACAGGTAAAGCGCACTGAATCAAGCTTTCTCTGATCAAACCCTTCTAAACCAAATCTTGCACTTGTCTGTTAAGTTCTTCATTATCGATAGGTGTCAATCTATATGGTTCTTTATTCAGAAAACTAGCTCCAGGAATAAGATTCATACTATGACTTATACTTCTTGCTAGCGGTAAACCATAAGGAATATCCTCTGCAACAATCTCCTTATATTCATTCAGCAAGTTTTTAATTTCTGTTGGTACTCGGTCTCCATTGTCTTCTATCGCTCAACATTTACCATTTTCTGTCACTCAGCAATTTCTATTCCTTGTCACTTGTCATTTAGGAATTATGAAAAAATAGACTTGATTCTTCTTCATTTCTTTCTCAAATTTCTTTCCATTAACCATGCAAATTTTCATAGTAGTACAGTTTATCTCATATGGAAGCTCAATCAAAGGTAACAATGTTTTCTTCTACCCATTCACCCAAAGAGTATATTGATTCAATCTACCATTGTGCACAACATGTCTATCAAACTGCCAAGTTCTACTCAACAAAATATAACAACAATCCATAGGCATAATGTCACACAGAACTTTATCAAAGTAATTTCCGATCTTGAATTTCACAACACATTGCTCACTTACCAACAATTTATGCTCATCCTTGATCCATGAAACATTATAGGGTTTGGGGTGTCTCAGCCTCTGTAGTTGCAAATTTGTAACCAACTCCTCTGAAGCCAAATTCACTAAACTACCACTGTCAACAATCACTTTGCAACATTTTTCTACCATCTTGCATCTAGTCTTGAAAAGAATTATCCTCAGAACAAGTCGTTCATCCACTCAGTTATTACAAAAATCTCTCCTTACCATCAGATTTTCTCCAACTTTAGGTCCAGTTGGGGAACCCTCAAGATCCTCTTGTACCACAACATTTCTATGGATTTTTCCATTTCCATCACAGTGTCTACACTTGAAAGATCTATGCCCTTCTTTGTCACATCTGAAACAATTACCACTAAAACCACCTCTACCTCTTCCTTTGTAGGAACTACTACCTCCTCAGTAAGAAATACCACCTTTCCACCCAGTCTTGCTTTTATCATTAGTTTTACACTCATATTTTCCCTTATCTTGTACAAAATTATAAAATCTTCCACCTTCACCATAGTATCTACCTTTGCCTCTCTGGAATCTACCACCTTGACCTCTCTATCTTTGTTCATGCTTCTTTGTCAAGATCTCCTCAACTTTCAAGGCATATTAATATGCTTCTTCCACACTATCCAATTTCACAAAATTTATTTCATCTTGAATTCCAGATCTCAGTCCATTTAGGTAACTTGCAACTTTATCAACCTCATCATCAACATGTCTAGATCTGATATCCAACCTATAGAATTCCTTAGTGTATTCCTTCACAGTCATTTCCTCTTGTATAAGGTTATGCATCTTCCTCAACAAGCTAACTTGGTAATCAGCGGGAAGGAACTTTTTCTTCACCTTGTTCACCATTTTCAACCAAGTTCTGATCTTTCCTTTCCTCTTATTTGCCTATCAGTTTGCAAATGCTCCCACCACATTGAGGCATGACCTTTCAATCTAGTGACTACAATTTTCACCTTCCTATTATTAGGAGTGCTTTCAAACTCAAAGAAATTCTCCATATCAGAGATCCAATCCAACACAACATTGGTATCCAACTTGTCATCATAAGGAACAACTTTAAGAATAGGCTTTGAATGTGCCCTATACAATACTCTCAACAATCTTTCCTCATCTTGATCTTCTTTTGGCTCTGGATTTGGTTCCACTGCTATCATCACTCACATCATCAAAATGTGCTCCTCTTCTCTGGGTTGTCTCCACAACATCTAATCTGGTTGCAATTTGTATCAACATGTTGATTATGGCATTATCAACATTTCTTCTGCCTCGAACCATCTTGACAGTTCCTGCAAGATCGTAACCCTTTGCAAGTTATAGGTCAAATCCACAAATCTGCCACCCTAAAACCAAATCACCTCAGGGTTCTACATGATCCGATCCACCAAGGAAAAACTTACCTCTGATACCACCTGGCGCAAGGTAGGACAGGGGAAGTCAGGGCCAAAGGCACACCCAACTATCCATCCACCCTATGAGTAAGCACAATGGAAGCAAACAACATCAAAGAGAGAAGAAACAATAGAAAGTATTTTATTGATTCATGCAATTACAACATACATGCCTGACTATGAGGCCTTTCGGGTTACGACTAACAAGATTTAAAAAATCTAGACTATTCTATCTTCTTTTGTCTCATATCATCATATGTTACTTGCTCTACTAGCCGATACCTAACCTACTCCTAAACATCCCTATTTATACTTTCCAAAGTGGCTTACAAAGATGAAAGGCTGACCACCAATGGTCTGAACACATCCCAAGACAAGATCCAAATATTAAATGCGTAACAAGAAATTAAATATAGAATTTGGCTTCAATATAAACCAAACACAAACAAGCTCTATCAAGAATAACTGAGCATCAGGCTCACTTGACACAGGAAGGAACGCTCGGCCAACACTGGGAAGCTCGACATAAAAAGGAACTCAGCCAACATTGGACAACTCGGCACACACTGCAACTTGGCAAGAACTAAAACTTGGCACTTACTGGAAAAATGAATAAAGATGAGCAGGATAGCAAGGCAACCTGGGATGCTCTTGCATCATGAACGATCTATGAAAATTTCAAATGAAAACACCAAGAACGTTTCACCATTGTCATCATGTCCTAGGAACATGTGGCCAGTATCATCATGTCCCTGTCATTTTGATCTCTAATTTGGTAGGAAACTAGATTACAACCTTGAGGTCTCAAATCTGTAGTTATAGGACATTATGGGACTTTGAAAGTAAGGAATTAGGGTTTGTAAACTCACTTCCCCTATTTCATTTCTAGGTGCATTCAAATTATTCTCCGTCCCCTTTTACATTAGTTTTTTTTTTTCTATCTACATTATATCAAATATGTTCTTGTTTAGTCTGTTTCGTATCAATATCATTCCTCTCCTTTCAATTCCTAAGCAACAAAGGAATGAAAACCCTCCAAGTACAAATATTGCATTGACATCTTTCTTACAAAGTGGTGTTTAATCATATTTTTCTTGGGTGGTTTTGTATTCCAATGTGCCATATGAATTAGGGAAATCAATCCTTTTATGTGATCCCCTTTTCATATTGTACATTTTGGTGAACCCGGCTTGTAACATTTCCTCTTTTGATTTCGGTAGTTAGATTGCATTTGCTTCATTGTATGCACTTATGCTTCTTACATACTTTTGGTTTTGGTGGTTAGATCCTTCTTGCATAAAATTTCCACTTTGATTTAGTGTTTAGATCTTATTTCTATGCATTTTTCTATCATATCTTTGCTACATCTTGTGCATTTAGATTTGTATGCATTACATTGTTTCACTTTATGTATTTGCATTAATTGACAAAAATGAACTTTTCATGTTGTTTCATGCTTTTCCTTTTAGATTAGTTTTATAATACATACATTTTCTCAAGGTAATAGTGGCTTAGCCTCCCTTTTATCACTTTAATCCTCTCCTAAGGACCCTCCTCTTCATGAGGACATATCAGTGCAAGAAGACGTTTTTAACCTCTCTCTCAGGAGAAGTGTTGAATATTAATGTTAACTATTATCTTGATATATGATTCCCCCATGAGATTACCTTGCTTAAATTTTATAGTTCCCCTTGTGATACCTTACCTTTTGTTCATTTCCATGATTTTATGTTTAGAAATGAAATTTTAGTGAATTGTGATTATACTTCTAAATTTTGTTCTATTTATAATAGGAATGATTCTCCCATTTAGGATTAACTAATGGACAACGAAATTGATTATTCTCTTCCTCATGAAGCAACCTTGATAAAAGAAGATGATATTATGGTTGACATTTCTTCTACTCCTTCTAGAGATGACACATTCATACATGATATTGATCCTTCTCCTAGTATGTACTACCCTTATGAGGATATTTTGAAACAAGAGGATGACATAATAAATACCTTTATTAATATCACCTTACCCTCTTTAAATGACATCCCTCTTAGAGATGAAGCATTGATGGAAATCCCTAATCAACATTCTAAATATTGTCTGACTTATGAGAATACCTTGGAAAAGGAGGATAATATCATTACCACTTTCCTAAATGCTCTCCATTCTAGTGATAAAACATCAAACAATTAATAGCTTGATCAAGTCAATGTTGTCAATGTTTTGGATAGTGAAAATCTTAAGGTGGTTATCCATATTTTTCATGATACCCCTCCTCAAAATAAATCAATCATTGTGGTGAAATGTGCTCAACAACCTGACTATCATGTGGTTGCCCACACTTATAACACAAGAACTAATAAACAACCTACAAGTTTAGTTGTTCCTCCTTCTCTTCCTACTTCTCAACCGATGCTTCCTCTTGCACTAGTCTTCCTCAAAATCTTGGAAAGGAGTATGATTTAGTAGAAAAACTTTGTGCTATTCTTTCCAAGATATCTCTTTGGTAGCTTCTTCAAACCTCACCTACATATCATGAAGCGTTACAAAAAGCCTTGAGAAATGTGATTTTCCCACCTCCTAGGCAAGACAATATAACTTTCATATTAGAAATCATGAATGGAACTAATAAAAAAGCTCAAATTGTGTTTTCTCAAGATGATTTTCCTCCTAAATAAATCCAAGATCAACATGATTCTCTTATGGTTATTGTCCTTATTAATGGTAACCTTACTTAAAGAAATTTAATTTATAATGGCTCGATACTTAATGTTTGTAGCATTGACTTGTTAAACAAGATAAATGCATATGTTTCTTTATTCAAACTTGATTGTATTCCTATCTATGGCTTTGACAATGTTGTTAAAAAACCTTGGGTATTATCAATTTTCTTGTTAAGGTAGGTCATGTTATTTTATCCACACCTATTCATGTCATGCTTGGTGGTCTCAATTATAACATTCTTTCAGGAATACCATGGATATATGCCATGCATTTTGTTCCTTCAACACTTCATTGCAAAGTGAATTTAATCTATACAAACATCAAGTATACCCTAGTTTCTAATGATAAGATCCAAAGTTTCATATGAAATGAATTTGGTTCTCCTTCTATTCCTACACCATTTAAGAAAAAAATAGCTTCTTCTCCTACAAGTTCCCTTAGATGTGTTGGTAAGTGATCTATTTTGCATGATGAGATTCACTTTTTGGTTGTCATTTATGGAAACACATCTGGGTTACAGATCGATTCCTATGAAGTTGAGTTTTGATGACTATGAAATCGACTTACAGAAGCAGAGTTACAAAGGTATTTTGGGTATCAAAGATCGAGATCGATGAATTAGGGAAAGAGAGCTTAGAGGAAGATAGTATGAGGTATATGTAACCTCCACCTAAGATAGATTTTGTTTTTGTAAAGTTTACAACAAGTTAGAGAGTTTTGAAGATAGACAGACAACAACAGAACAGTGATACAAAGTAGTTGGATAGAAGCGATGATTCAGTGAGTATGACATGGACTCTTGGAAATAAGAGTTCGATTATGGTTGTTGATAACCTATACTTTGATTATGTAAGAGCGCTGACTTTGCATTTGATATTTGTTTTATTAAATGTATTTTGTATTGAGATCCGACTATATAATATTTGGTTAAGAGAGCCGACTTGGTTAAGAGATAAGATATATATATGGAGAACTTTTTGTTGAGAGAAGATATGAAGGATGAGAGATGATTGGATGGATGATATGACATGCGAATTGCAGAGCAGAGGATGACAAAGATCATTGATGAGGTATGATAGGAACTATCTAAGCATTAGAGATGCTTGTTTTGTTCATTACTAAGAACATTTTGTAACAGAATTACATTGTAAGAGCTCTGAGCTTAGTTGGCCACTAACAAGGTGTTGTATACCTTTAACAGGGTTGTAATTCCTTTAACAAGGAAATGTACTATGTAATATTTAGCTCCTAACGGGGCTAGGTCTTCTAACAGGGACACTATACTTTAGTGCATGCTTGTGGGTACCATCCCCACCGGGGTTTTCCCTTGGCCAGGGTTTCCTTGACAACAAATTATGGTGTTATGAGTATTGTGTTATTTGCTTATGCTTTTTTTCATTTCTACAAGTATATGGTTAATGTTTAATTGGTTGAAAAGTTCTAATAAGTGTTGTAATACTAATTCACCCCCCCTCTCAGTATTACTTAATCCTAACAATTGGTATAATAGCTTTTGGCCCTTGGAGAGAAAGTCTAACAACTTAAGGGAGATCAGAATGGATTTTGACAGTTTGCAAGAAAACTTTGATGCTACACTAGAAGACCTTGAGAAATAAAAAGCAGAGAATGGAGAATTCAGATTCAACATGCGAAGAGCTGAGAAATTTATAAGGAAACTAAGAGACCAAGTTGAACTTTCCAGAAGTCAGAGACATGATCTTGTGGTCCAAATAAAAGAAGATTTAGACAAAGATAATTCAGATCAGATGAAACAACTTGAAGAAGAAAATGAAACCTTGAGACTTACGAATGAAGCTATGACTAAAGAGATTCAGTTACAAAAAGATGCCAAGAAGAAGATTGAAGAAACCTTGAATAGTGCATTAGAACAAATGAAGAATGAGGCTGACAACTACAAGAACAAGTATCTCAAACTGAAGAAATGAAATCAGATTATAAAAGGTGAACTTATTGAGGCAAAAAAACACACTAAGAAACTTCACACCAGCAATGATTTTATCGATGAACAAAGAGAAAGACAGAAACCTAAAGGTGATATGACTGGAATTGGCTTCAATGAAGCTAAATGCTCAAAGAATTAGGAAGAGAAATCTGATGCAAAGATTGATGTTGGAAAGCCTACTATTGAAGAACCTAGAGAGTAGATCAAACCTTTAAGAGGTAGATGCTTTGGATGTAACAAGTTTGGACACATGAAAAGAGACTACAAAGGTAATGCCCCTTTTAAGACCTTTTCTGGCTATTGTTTTAATTGTAATGGATATGGGCGCAAGAAAGCAGAATGCAGGAAACCTAATCAATCTGGATATAGACAAGAAAATGGAAGAGAACCTATAGTGAAACCTATATGCTACAAATGTAGTAACATTGGATACATTGAGAAGTACTGTAAGCTGCAAGTAAATCAGGAAAGAAGACCTCCTATATGTTACAAATGCAATAATCCAGGTCATATAGCAAAGTTTTGCAGGTATAATTGAGCAAACAAAAGAAGAGTACCACCTCTTATGAATACACAAAATAATGGAAATGATATTGGTAAGAGTGTTGCAGATTTGAAGAATGATTTTGACAGTTGTTTTAAGAAAGCAGAAGATAAAAATAGTGGTAAGATATGGTAGATCAAAGAAACAAGTGAGACATTAGTTCAGTGAGAGACAATAGATGCTACTGGGTCTTCGCCTGATGGTAGTAAAGAAGAATCGACCTAATTGGCTGATCATGGCCTTAGGGGGAGCATTGGATAAAGACATCAGAATATATCCCACCTCGTAACTTATGGATTGAGCTCATGCGAGCTTAGGTATGAACATGGATGACATCATGGAGTATACAGTTAAGAGTGCAACATCAGGTGACACATATATTTTGATCGCGAGATCTACAGCCGACTGGACAATATTGGGTAACATGAAATTTTATAACTTAAACATTGTATAAAGCACCATATGAAGACCTATTTCCTTACCATTTGACTAAGAGAGACCTAAGGAGATCAGAGAGTAGAGAGATTCACTCTATCCTACATTTGCTTTGCGTGATTGATTAAAGTGTAAACTCAGAATTCAGCGTGAAAGGGGTATTTACATCATCTAGCTATGGATGCACCTATTATTTATGATGTTGTAGATCAACCTAGATATAAGTTCAAGAAACATCCATTCAAGTCTTGTGAAGAAGATCCCAAAGGAGCATTTTCCTGGACACCCTACAGAGTTTTACATGTAGAAGATATTAGGGCTTACATTCATTGTAAGTATGATATACTAGGCACTAATGATATTTGTACTGAGATGGAGTATATGACTGATAAAGGAACTATGAGAAATGAGTTCAAACACATTGATCAGTTGAGTATCATGAAAATTATGGATTTATATGAATTCGACGAAGAAGAATAGTTCAAGATATTATTGAGCAGAGTACATGATCAATTCATCTGGATAGGCGAGCAACTTGTGAATATTTGCAATGATTTAATTCATGAGATTACTGGATTGGATAATATAGGAATCATTCCTATTACAGAAAATCATGTGAAGAAGCAAGTCAAAACCCTAACACACTCTAAATGGGACATGTGAGCAATGACTATGAATGACATCTTTCAACAAGATGTGAGACTAATTGCTATGATACTTGGCTATAAATTCTAATACAACAGTAGACCTAATTCGGTATATGCAGGAGTTATCATGATGGCATGGAGAATGGTAAAAGAAATTGTAAAATATAACCTATGCGAAGTGTTAGCACAACAATTTCTTGAGAATGTAAAACTGGTAAAGAAATATAGAATGGAGACCTTTAGATTTGGCTCACTATTGGTACATATATTTATCCACATTGAACACAAATTACTAGGTATGCACCCTAGTGGTTGGAAAATAGGGATACCTACTGGTATTCAGATCACACAGAGTTATAGAAGACATAACAGAACATGGGTTGATGGTGAATTATTTGGAATGATCAAAATCCTTTAGAGGCAGATGGAAGACATATACAGGATATATGATGACATAGTTGAGAAATACAAGGATACAATCTGTTTCATGGTTGAAACTGATTGTGTATGCTTTGAGGTAGTCACACCAAGGAAGAAATGGTGTTATCCTACGGGATATGAGGTAAGTTTAGAGGTACTTACTATGCAAGTTGAACATGTTCTTGCATCTGAGATTGACACATCAGAAGAAAGATGGGAGTCCTATGAGGAAAAATCTGCTAAGGTAAGAGAAGAATAGACTAGAGGTCTGAGGAAAAGGAAAATCGATAACTTGTGCATGAATGTGGTGTAAAGGCAGGACTAACAGAGGAAGAATTTAAAGAAGTGAAAATGAAAATGGATGAGTGATCTTCTGGATTGGCAAGTGCTAGTACTACAACCCTTCCCACTCTTAAAGTAGTAATGGTAGACAATCCACCTCCTCCATCATAGCAAACATCGCAACCTGAGAAGATTACTCCTAGAGTAAACACCAAATCTAGCAGACAGATATCACCTATGAAACCAAGAATTGTAAGAGGAGAAGAAAATTAAAACTGAGAAGCACATATGGAAGCCTAACATGAAGATGATTGAGAAGAGAGCTATTGAGCAAGGAAAGCTAGTTACAATAAACATATACTATGACAGGTATGGGGAAGTAGAACAACTTAAGATTGAAGATATTGTGGTTTATCACTCACTTGTTTTCAAGAAGACTCTATTGGAAATTGAGGGAAGTGTACCTGAAGATCTATATGGGAGATTGGAGACAAGAAAATAGTTAGCACAAATTGAGGATGAAATAATTAAAAATCAGGAAATTGACAAAATGCTACCTATGATATCTTTACAAGAAAGGGACAGAATACTCAAAGAATTGAAACCTTTGCTGAGAACTAAGATCAGACTACTAAAAATCATGGCAAGAAAATATGATGAAATCACTAAGGAGACTCAGAAAGAACTGGAGAAAATATTGATGAATCCTACTGTTGAGGAGACTCCACTTCCTAAAACCACTTTGCCTACAAAATTAGGAATGAGAGAGAGTTCGAAGCCAGTTGAGGCTAGTGCTGAGAAGAGTGAAGTTAATACACAACCAGAGTTCTATGTTTCTGGTGTACCTATAACACTTGACACCTCTAATGATGAGAAGGACCCATTTGTAGAAAATATGGACAACACAATTGATAAGGAAGCAGAGCAGAAGAAAGAATAGAGTGAAGAAATACAGGATGAAGGACAGAAAGAACAAGAAGAAAAAGACGAGACTAAAACTAAGGTAATCACATCTTCTATTTCATTGTTGGCAAGGAAAGACAATACAATAGATGTTGATGTTGATTGCATGGATGAGGATGAGCTAGTGAAATTGGCTTTTATTTCACTCACTAAAGCCAAGGAGAGATTGGAACAAAAAGGTGAAAAAAAGGATAAGGTAATAATTAGAGCAATTGATACTATGAAAAAATTGCTTCCAGTACCTATTGTTTTCCAGTACAGAGATGACATTGAAAACCTGAAGATAACACTTGATGAATTTGATGGCTATTATGAGAGTTTGATAAAGATTGCAGAGGAGAAGGAAAAAAAGAACTACTTTGAGAAGAAGCTATCCGAAGTTTGTAAGTCCATCTCTTGGGACTTGAGCATTTTGAAGACCACTACTGCAAATGCTAAGAGTTGCATTGGACATGGAAGGAAGCTATTCAATTACTGCATGAATCCTATCAGGCATGTTCAAAACATTGAAGACATCATTGCCAAGGAAAGGACAACTTTGAATAGCATGATGGATAGTTGTGAGACCTCTTCACAATTTGTAACAGAATTGGACAAGGAAGTAACAAGAATATTGGAAAAAGTAAATATATTGGATAGTGAGAAAGGGAGAGTACTAAATAGATTCAATTTGATGAAGAGTTTAATCACTCCTAAGCTATCCATAATTGAAGCACACCTATCAGACTTGGAGAAGACAACAGATGCATTGACTAACTCTATTCCTACAGAGTTGAAAGAAGTAGAAATTGCATCATTTGCATTGAATGGAATAATTCATGTTAGTCAACTATTGCTGAAGTCATGGGGTACAGAAGTGAAGATCTTGGAATGTTCCTTTCAAGATGTTTTGAAACTGGTGAGCAAGCACTGATTTTATTACTTTGTATGCACCTTTGTCATTGTTGTCAAAGGGGGAGAAGAGAAGAAAAATTAATTGGAGAATAAAGAAGATTAAAATGAATAAAGAGAAGGAGAAAATGTATAAGAGAAGAAAAGAGAAAAACAAAATAAAAAAAGAGAGACAGTTTTGTTGGAACACTTAATCATTTTTTGTCAAGTGCTGCCATTAATGCCAAAGGTAGAGATTGTTGGAAAGTGATCTATTTTGCATGATAAGATTCACTTTTTGGTTGTCATTTATGTTGGAATTAATGGGAAGTGTGTACTGAGAGGGGAGGGGTGAATCAGTACCTATAGTTTTTTTTAATCTTTTAACCTTTATCCTTTAAGTTATCAAATGTTTATCCAACCATCTGATCTATACTATCTTGATGTAAGATATATCAATTCATAAACTTAACCATACATGTGAAAATTCATAGAAACATTCATGAAATTAATTGACACATAACACAAGATACGATATCGTAGAAAACTCTTGTTAGGAAGTAAAAACTGTAGTGGGGATGGCACCCACAAATTCTTCACTATCTGTGGATTGGAAGTGGCCGGTTAAGGCTTACAATTTGATCAGTTCTGATGATCTACCTGGTTAAGAGTATCTATGGAGAATTTTTAAAGTCTACCCAGTTAAGAGCTTTAGAAACACTGTTGAGTGTGCACTCAGTTAAGAGATTTATAGTTGGACTATTAAATCCACCTTCCTTGAAATAATTTTTACACTTTTCTTCACTTGTTAGAATGTAAGCAAATTACAATTTGACCTGGTGTATGCAATCTCCTATTTCTGATTACAGGTCCATTTAATATTACATGAATAATTATATCACCTAATGTGATTGAATAATAGCTCTGATGCTCGATAGTCTATGTTCTTGGTTCTTGATAACCAAATTCACCTTTTGTTGTTTTGGTTCTTGAAACTTTCAATTTGATCCATAGATGTGCTCGTATGCTTCATTCATCCTCTCATACATTCTCACATACCTCTCTCATACATTATAATGAATGATTGCATCGTCTATTTATAAGATAGATTGACCTAATCAAGTTTCACCTAAAACAATATTAACTCTAAGATCACAGGTTTACAACTTTACCTTGATCTCTTAGTCTATGTGTTTTAAATCAGTTAAACTGATTAAAGCACTTACATTCATGTTTCTTGTCCCTAAAGAAATGGTTTAAAAAAAAATCAAGTCTCTATAAATAGAATAAGACTGTTTTATCTGACGTGGAAGTCAAATCCACTTTTTGTGGGCTGCAACTGACTTTGAGTTTTTGTTGGTTGGTTATGCTCTGAAGTCAGTTAGACTATTTCTCAGTGTTCCTACTTGAACTATCTCTCGGGTTCCTCTGTAACTATACTCTCAGTTTTCACTATGACTTTCTTGTCAGGTTCCACTTTTGGGTTCCTCTTTATCCTTTCCACTTTGCAAATTTGGTTTACACACAAAATTGTGTCGTCGGTTTTCTTTGTACGTAGCAGTTTTCGGTGATCTCTTATATCTACATTTTCGGTTTTCTTTGTGTCTTGTCTTTTGGTGTATGCCTACTGAAATTATTCTTTGCATAATAATGGAAAAATAATGTCATCAATTTATGGCAACACATCTGGGTTACAGATCAGTTCCTATGAAGTTGAGTTTTGATGACTCTGAAATTGACTAAGTATAGAAGCAGAGTTACAGAGGTATTTTGGGTATCGAAGATCAAGATCGATGAATTAGGGAAAGAAAGCTTAGAGGAAGATAGTATGCGGTATATGTGACCTCCACCTAAGATCAATTTTGTTTTTGTAAAGTTTACAACAAGTTAGAGAGATTTGAAGACAGACAGACAACAACAGAACAGTGATACAGAGCAGTTGGACAGAAGCGATGATTCAGTGAGTATGGCATGGAATCCTGGCAATCAAAGTTGGATTATGGTTTTTGATAACATATAATTTGATTATGTAAGAGCACCAAATTTTCATTTAATATTTGTTTTATTAAATCTATTTTGTATTGAGAGCCGACTATGTAATATTTGGTTAAGAGGGTCAACTTGGTTAAGAGATAAGATATATATATATATATATGTGTGTGTGTGTGTGTGTGTGTGTATCATCTTAAAATAGAAGCACTTCCATTTGGATGAGTTTAGCACCCTTGTTTAGTATGTTTACATAATAGATTTGCATTTTTACATGTTTAGGTGAAATTAGGGTTAGGATCTTATGGATCCTCTTGGATTTTTCCTCTCCATGGCTCTTCTTTCTAGGTAGGACCTATGTATTGGTCCTCCTAGGCCTCATCTTACTCTCTCTCCAGGCCTTTTAGGCCTTCTTAACACTCTGACTCATTCCCCCACCTTCCTAGGTCCCCGATTGACCTGGGAGCCTTTCTGTCACACCCTGCTAACCTGCCTGAAAACTTAGGACAGGGCCGAGGTCGACCCTATCCTAGGTCAGGGTTGAGTTCGACCCTGTCCTAGGAAGGGCCGAGGTTGACCCTATCCTCTGACAGGTGTTGGTTCCTGTTTCCAGATCCGAAGCTTATCGGGGTCCGAAACTTGAAATAGGTCCCCGGGTTCGGATGCGGAAGTGTTTTCTCCGATATTCGAGTTATTATGTTCCCTCCTTGGTTGGTGAGTGTGATTGGACCATGATTCAAGGTGAGATTTGGATTTGGATCCATTGCATTGCCCTAGGAGACCTATATTGAAATCTCTATATAAACACTCTCTTTTGCCCTCATTTGATCATGAGAGAAGATGGGAATAGATGACATGAGAGGACACGATATGATGGCATGATGAAGTAATGAGGTAAGAAAGTAAGAGGATAATATAGAAGGACAAGATAGGAGGACATATCATCATCTTCAATCAAAGCATTCTTCAAAGACAAGTTATTTTAGATCTTCATTGAAGCAAGAAGGCTTTCTCTTTAGATCTACCATCTTCAACATTCAAGCATTCAAAGGACATTATCATGGGGTAGCAATTACGGATTGTGAG
>MU225187.1:663818-721841 GCA_018584345.1 Thuja plicata | reverse complement strand
TATATATATATATATGTGAAGAACTTTTTGTTGAGCGAAGATATGAAGGATGAGAGATGATTGGATGGATGATATGAAATGCAAATTGTAGAGGAGAGGATGACATAGATCATTGATGAGCTATGACAGGAACTATCTAATCATTAGAGATTCTTGTTTTGTTCATTACTAAGTGTTGATATTGTGGCGACTGATTGTGTAGTGGGTGTTGATACAGCTCAGGTATCATTTTATAAGGTCTATTTTGGAGGATGGCCAATTACGGCTTGAAAAGATTCACACAAGTGACAATCCTGCAAACATGTTCATGAAGGCAGTCCCCAAGGAGAAGTTGGTTTCTTGCTCAACTTCTATTGGGCTTCTTGACTAATGGTCATGGAGTTAATACAAAACAAAGTCTATTATCCAATGGGAGTTGCATGTACTATATTTTTGTCTAGTTTCAGTCTCCAAGTGGGATATTGTTGGGTGTGGAGCCTGATTAGTCTCCAAGTGGGAGATTCTTGATATTGTGGCGACCGACATTGTAAAACCCTAAAATGGTCAATTTTAGAGGTTGCCCTAAAACACATGTTATAAGCGGCTAAGATGCATAATGCATTGTAATGTTGGTGTACTATTTTGCTGGATAATAAGAAAGGTTGGATGGCTGTGTAGGTGGATGTGGTCTAGGTTTTGGGTGAACCACGTTAAATTTGTGTGTTATCTGTGTTCAATTTTATTCTTCTTTTGTTTTTGCATATAACTGTTTAATTTATATTGCTCCAGATCTGTCGAACCTTAACACAAAGAACATTTTGTAACAAAATTAGATTGTAAGAGCTGTAAACTCAGTTGGCCCCTAACAGGGTGTTGTATACCTTTAACAGGGTTGTAATTCCTTTAACAAGGAAATGTACTATGTAATACTCAGCTCCTAACATGGCTAGGTCTCCTAACATGGACACTATACTTTAGTGCATGCTTGTGGGTACCATCCCCATCAGGGTTTTCCCTTGGCCAGGGTTTCCTCGACAACAAATTATGGTGTTATGAGTATTGTGTTATTTTATTATGTTCTTTTCATTTCTGCAAGTATATGGTTAATGTTTAATTGGTTGAAAAGTTTTAATAAGTGTTGTAATACTGATTCACCCCCCTCTCAGTATTACCTAATCCTAACAAGATGACGATGATGGGTCATTATACTTTACGCCATCTTTTGCAAGTGAATACAAACTTTCTAATTTTGACACAGGATCCTTTAAAGGGCCTAATGTATCATTTATTCAACCTGATTCTCAAAACAATTCTACTCATAATCTCAAACATGGTTTAGGATGTGTATAACATATGGAATACTTTGGTTTTAAACCTCCTTCTTTGTCAATCCTTTTTCATCTAACATTTCTTCCAAGTCTAGCTTTATTCAAGAAATCAGTCTACCTAACCTTTTTGTGCTAAGTTGATCACTTGACCTAAATGAAAAAGGAAGCATAGTCAAAACCTTGTGAATATCCCTTTTTTTATGTATCACCAATATCATGAGCACTCTACTAATAAAAGTCAAGCCTTGCATTACAAAATTCAAAAACTCATTGATTACAATATCATTTACATAACATGTCACAAAGAGTTAATTTTTAAATCTAATTTCTTTAAATAACATTTAAGTTCCTATTATGTTGCTCCACACTATGTAACATTGTTAGCTTATCATTTTGAGGCTTATGGTCACACATGGTGCACTAATCCTTTGCAAGTGACATAACAGTCCTTAATTTTATTCTTGTCTCTACACTCTGGTGACAAAAGTAGTATTTTTTATCTCTCTCATCCTCTCTATGGATCCACTTTTCCCTTGGTTAAGAACTTGTCTATAATGTGATATCCAATATTACATGGAATTATTTGTTTATATTATGGATTTTGTCTTATACAAGATCTATACATCCTAGATTATAAAGATTTTCATTGTTCACAAATTGGGTATCCATGGTAAACAAACCCCTTACATTGGGGGCTAAAAGTCTATCATCCTTCCTTAAGAATCCCTTTACCTAGAAATGGGGAAGGTGTGAATTATTCCCTTCTTGTTCTGCATATCTTTTTTAGCATCCTTCAAAAGGATCTTGTTACATCTCTTGCATGGTATCTCTTTGCATTTGTCCCTTCCATGACCTCTTTGGCTTGGACTGGGTGTTTCTTATGGGATACCTCCTTTGTGTTAGAGGTACTTTATCCTTATTTCTCTTTTCCTTAATATTTCAAAATAGTCATCTTTTATATTACCTCCTTATTGCAAATATGTTGTTTACATTTAAGCATCTTTCAGGTTGAGTACACTATCATAATACAACTTGTTGGGGCTAGATCACTCTCCTTTATACATTTTTAGCAGATTTTCTTGGATACAATGCTTTCCTTGGTTATCCTTAGGATTTGTTAAACTAGAATAACATAGCTTGCTAACCCATTTGACATCTCCTTTGCATACATTTTTAGGATTGGTTGACTAGCATAACATAATTTGCTAGATTATTTGACCTATCATTTTCATGGGTTGACTAGCATAGCACATCTTTCTAGCTCATTCAACCTCTCATTTGCATAAATTTTAATGAGTTGACTAGCATGGACTAGACCATCAAATCCCTCTTTACACTCTCTTTGATGGGTGGAACTAGCATAACACAATTTGTTAGACTATTTCCCTCTCTTTCTCCTCTTTCTTTCTCCTCTCTCTCTCATGGATTACCTAGCGCAACATAGTTGGATAGCATGTGTCATCCATGCTTGTCTTCTTCTCTCCTCCATGACTCCATGGTATAACATACTTTTCTATTTGATCATATCATGGAGTCTTATCTTATCATTGATGTGTTCTCTCGCTCTTTTCAGGTGACCATGTTAGCACTGTCAAATATTTTCATGGTTCCAAAGTTTTTCAAGGTTTTTGAATCTGGTTTTAGGTCCTTTATGTCTTTGGTTCTTAAACCCTTGGTTCTTTCTTGGTCTAAAACCCTAATTCTGTTGTCTGCATGTTATAAAATGAAGTTACCTTTTATAGGGTCACTTAAGTTGCCTTTACCCATGTGTTTTAAGTCCTCAGGTGGGACCATCACTTTAATATTTCCTAAGTCCTAGCGGGCTCTAAAATAATTTTTTCCTAAGTGTAAGTATTCCCGAAATACTTTTATGCTTTGCTAAAGTTTCATGCAGGTCCCTTTTCATCCAACGACGGGTGTGATTCCTTAATCACGATATGCAGTCAATAAAACCATTAAGGCATTGTGTTTTGTTGATGTGTGTCTATTTTAAGATCATGGGGCTCGTCAACAGTGAGGTTAATGATTGATATATCCACTTTAATCTAAGGGTTGGCGTGATTCCTTAATCACGAGATGCATGATTTTTTATCATTGCGGGTTCACGATTGTGAGAAACGTGTAAAGTGGTTAGGTTTCAAGAAGGATAAGTCATGAGAAGATCTTTTCTAATGCACGACAGGCACATTCCCTTAATCAGGAGATGCGTGAGGGTTAGTATTCAAGGCATTGCGATGGGATGACACGTGGAGATGGCAGGCTAGAGAGGGACTTAAATGAAAATAACACAACCATCAGGTCAGTTTTCAATCAACGGTGCACAGAATGCCTAGATGCAAAGATGATCGAAAGTTATTATTTGTGGATTCACGACTATGAAATGTGTGGAAGGTGGCCAGATAAAAGACAAAGGTAAAGGATGATCAAATATTTTTTTATCATGTGGCTGGCACTATCTCGTGAAGAAAAGATGAACTGTTTTTAGTCATTAAGGCATTGCGACTGATCGACGCATATCCAACCTGGTTTGTGGGACCTGTGGTTTTGAAGCCAAAGGTGAGGTTAACACGTGGCTTAGTTAGTTTTCATCAGACGACCGACGCTTTCCCTTGAACATGAGATGCTCGATAGATATTCATCAAGGCATCATAACAGAGCGACGTGTGTCCAGATCTGATCGTGGCTCGCGGGTAACTTAAAGGGAGATCTATGATTGTGTTTTAAAGTTGGTATAAAGATCAAATTTGGGCCACTGATGATCTTTTCTATGCCAGGTGTAGCCGTTGGAATGGATTTTCAAATATTTAAATGTTTCCATCAGGGTTTCAAAGCAGTGGACTGTGTCGTTCGTTATAGAGCAATAAATTGATGAATTTGATCTTCTGGGTCGTGTCTGTACAACTGTTGGATGTTGTGTGAGGGAAAGTTGGACGGTTTTGAATACATTTATGCGGAGAATGTTTCCTTAGGGATTTTGAACAATTTATTAATCAATTTTAAACCTATCTATGTTATTTTTCCATTAATGAAGGGTCCTTTCCAGAATTGTATAAAAAAATATTAGATTCTTTTCTTTAGGTGTTGAGTTGGTATTTCAGTCCTGAAGGGCCAAGTATTCCTAGGAGTAATTAATGCAAGAAATTCCATTCATTGTTCCTTCTGCAGGGATTTGTTCTTCAACTTTCCAAGATGGATGGCGGCCATCTCAGTTTCTTCAACAGGATGAATTAAAGGAAGGTGTCAAATTTGGTTGTTGAAATGAGTTAATTTCCTCTGTCATGTAATAATTTAAGTTGTTTAGCCCTAACCCTAAATGATCTGAAGCTTGTTGCAGTCCTTAATCTATAAAAGGACTTCCAAGATCATTTAGATGGGCTGGAAACTTGGGGAAGTAACTTAAAGCATTTAGTTGTATACTTTTTCTAGTGAGAGTATAGAAGATGTAAATCTAGAGAGTGTCAATATAGAATAGAAGGTTGTAGGTATTTTGCATTTATTGAAGTGGTATATGTTTTTAAACAGTTTGAAATAGAAACTTGATTCTTCATACTTAATACAATATATCAGATTCAAGTCTCTCCTCTGTGTTTTATCTCTTGAGTTTTGGATCTTCTAATTCACTACATAGAGTTTATCTATGTATATGTTGTCATTCCTCATTTTTTATCAAGGATAAAATTAAATCTTGCTTTGGATAAGACATAAGTTCATTTGGTTTACACAAGGATTTTGTAAGAAGTATTTGGTCTGAGTTATTTGTATTCATGGCTTTGAGTCTTTGACAGTAGTTGGTTTCTTTGTTCTGTGTCTGAACTAGAGACATTGCCCAATGGATAAAGCACTGATAAGTAATTAGTAACTTCTACATTGATACATATTTGATAGGTTTGGCTATATTTTCCCTATTAAAAACATCAAAACCATCTCAGTTTCCTTTTTGTATTTTGTGCTTGTTAGCTGTGAGTCCTTCATGTTAGTGGAGAGTCAATAAATGAGTGGTTACCATTTAATACTTTCTTACCATTATATGTTGTTAAAATCCAGAGTTGTGAAGAGTTGAATATTTATCTAGATTAGGTGTACGTGCCTTGGTTTTTCAGAGCCAGAAGTGTAGAGGGTAGTCTTGTCCCTATAGTTGGTCCAGTTACCTTGAAGATCTTCCCATATTTAGAGCTAACCACTCTTAAAATCAATCTCAAGGTATATTGGTAGCTATTTAAGGCATAAACATTTTTAAACACCAACATACCACTTGTACTTTTGCAATAGCTTTATGAACATGATGCTAGCAGTTGAGACATTTTATTTAGTGAGGTCTCTTCAACTATTTGAATTGGAATCTTAGTAAGCTTTAGGATTTTCCTATTTTTGTTTTATGTTCCCTTGCATATGGATGTACTAGTTAAGATCCTTGGTTTGGGGGATTGTATCCTTAAACTTAGCGATATGCTCTCTCTCTCTCTCTCTCTCTCTCTCTCTCTCTCTCTCTCTCTCTCTCTCTCTCTCCTTTTCCNAGCGATATGCTCTCTCTCTCTCTCTCTCTCTCTCTCTCTCTCTCTCTCTCTCTCTCTCTCTCTCTCCTTTACCATGAGCATGAGGTGGACTCATACTTCTGCTAAAGTGGGGGCTAGATTTATCATCCTAAAAAGTAAGCCCCTTGATTAGGTGCTCATTTTAGCCCCATTTTAATATGTAGGGGTTCCCACGTGAATTTTACACTCTCATACCACTTATTGGACCTTTAAATTAACATTATAAGTCCTATATTGATTCCCTCTCTTCAAAAATTGAGTTTGGCCCTTATTTCTAAATTTTCTCCTCTATTTTTTCGTCCAATCAAATAATTCATTTCCTCACATAGGCCCCATGTACTTATTTTTGGCCTTTGTGATCTATCTCGACCCTGGAATGAGTCATACTCAGAAATATCACAAATAACCAATATCTCTACCATCCAAATCAAATACGGGCTCATTCACCTAGGTACATGTAACCATTATTGATATGTCCTAGGTGATCCCTTTTTCATATTGTACATGAGGCAACAACAAAAAACATTTGTAACATTGAATAAAAGAAAAAGGAATCCCTTGCCTCATTCTTGAAAAGATGGACAAATCTTGCAAGTAAATGTATATGACATGTACTAGAGGAACAATTGGTATAAATTTTATAGAGAACCTAAACCAAGAGATTATGTTTCATCTCCAATTCTAGTGTTCAAGTACATTTGATGAGGTTATTTAGAAGGTAATCTCTATAGGTAAGGCCCTAATTGTGAAAGGACTTGTAAATATTTTCAAAGAGACCAACAAAATTTACACTAGCACAACAAATGGTTAATCTAAATTTCAGTCACAAAACAAAAAATATATATTACAAATGCTAGTTTCATAGATGCTAAGTGGTAAACAAGGCTCAAAACCTCATTATCCTTAAAGGCCCTTCACCTCCAAACATGCAAAGAATAAATTAGTCACATAATTTTGATCCACTAGAAAACAAGGCTCAAACTTTTTCATAATGTGGTCCTCCTGGGATCAAAAACAATACTCAAAGTACATGACCTTAGTGGAACCTATTGAATAAACTTTGAAGAAGCTAATCTAATCCAACATTATTAAATTTATCTAAGTGAAATGCTATGAACCATGACACTTCAAACCGTCCTGGTGGAACAACAATGACTTCTAGAAATACCATAGGACTAAGTGATACATGACCACTTGTTGCTACAAAATCAAGATCATCATCCAAGACCTCATAGACTAGGAGGATGTAGTGATTGATACTTTATCCAAGTCCTCAAACATAGACCATACAATATTCAAAGATCCTCTACAAAATCCTAGGAAAGGGAAAGCCTTTAGCTAACAATCAATAACGATAATAACGCCAACTATACTAATGTCACCCACAAGTATATAGTCAGTCACATCTAATAGGTTGACTATAATGTCTCAAAAATTACCATAAACAATAAAAATATAGATTGTGTCATCACAACACGTGGATCTATTGTGACCCTGCAAGGGGCCACTTGAAAGTCACATCCTACAAACTAATACAATATTCTGGAACACTTAGGAAAGATACCTACCCAAATATCCATCCTTGAGTTGTTACACATGCAAAACACAAATTAGTCATTGAAAAATCATTAGAGGATTCTTATATTCCTAACGACATAAATTTGATTATTTCAGGCCTTGGTAGAACATCTTTCTATCACACACCATGTCATAATTACTACGCATGGTGTGCCTTCACGTAAGACATACCACAACATCCTCTTCACCTTAATACATTTGTTCATAACCACAAAATCAGATGAGTTTGATAGACGAAGTAACAAGCCAAAATTTTGCACTTTGAAATCTATTGAAACATTGGGATTCTTTAAGGGGTGCATGAATACAACAAACAGAATTGTAATAAGAGCATACGATGATGTAAAGCCCCCTTCAAAGGGTTTCATTACGCTCCCTATTAGAGTTGGACCCACAGTTGAAGATACATTATGCCAAGTCTTGGACCTTGATCTCTTGTACAACCTTCTTCTCAATTGACCATGGGTTCATGCCATGAAGGTTTGCCCCTCCACATACCATCAATGCATCAAGTTCCCCTAAATGAGGCTAAAATTATTGTATGAAGTGACCCTAATCCTTTACAATATTGCAGTACCTTAAAAGGGTGTTCTAAGAATCAAGTTCATGTTATCCAAGAAGCCTCATCACCCACCACTTCGGCCTACATTGATCCCTCAACATTATCTAAATATTCTATTCCATCTTCCTCCCTTTTTAGATCAAGGTTCAGGTTCATGACAAGCGTTATGACGATTGGTGACTCGTTTTGCATTAGAAAGTTGTCAGCCTTGCCTAAGTCATACAATAAACAACATTTGATTCAAAAGCACCCAAAATTCATCATACAATACCAACTTCCCACCACATTTGTCAAGTGGGGCAAATTTAACAAGGAATCCAAAGAGGACATTTCTACCTAGATTTATAAGGATGAAGAAGATACAAAAGTTGTTCAGATGCCTATCAAATAGTATGGTAAGGGCTTCACTATCATGAAAGAAAAAGGTTATAGTGGCCATAGTGCCCTAGGATTGCAAAAACAATAAATCAAGGAACTCATTCAACCCAAACATTTGCTATAGAATAAACGGCTTGGGTTCTAACCTTGAGATTAGGTGCTCCTAGTACTAAGTTTTTTTTGATATAGACATTAATTCTTAAATGATATCAAGACATATTATGACGATACTTATTTAGACTTCTACAATAAATATACTAATGGCCATGCCTAGATTGACACCTTTTCAAACTGTGAAAATACTTTGATCTTTACCTAAATTTCCCTATCCATGGCCTTTGTGAGTACCAATGATAACTTATTCTTAGTCCACCCACAAATCATTAATTAGGATGAACAAGGACCATTGAGCTTGGATATTTTAAAAAATGATGAAGTTATCGCTGAGTTTGTTGAAATTCAAGAGTATAACCCTAGGTGATCTCACAGTTGGTTTTGTCAAAGATTCGATGTTACTGCTTACTTTGGAGAATCTATTCTCCCTTCCAGTCATAAAAGTGATAAAATCAAAAATACCAAAAATAGGTCTCTAGGTGAAAATAGAAAGGAACCTTTTGACCAAGAAAAAGTAAAAATAGTGGACATGTCCAAAGGTGAAAACCTTTCTGAGGTGTCTACGGATGGAAGGTTGGATACACGACCCATAAGTCAAAAAATATCTCCACTTCTAGCAGAAAAATCAAAGGAAGTTAAACTTGAAACATGAAAAATTGAAAAATTGTCCAATTTTTTGTGTTCCTAATAGAATCATAGCACACTTCATCCAATTATTTATAAAGAGACAAATCAATTTTTCTTGGTATTTTGTTGACATGTCAGGGCTAGTACCTGAACTATTCCTTCATCGTTTACCTCCCTATCTAGGTGCAAAACTTGTCAAGCAAAAATTAAGAAAGATGCACTTAGAAATCACTCTATTGATAAAAGTTGAACTAAAGAAGGTGTTAGATGTTGGGCTCATATGACCTATTTATATACTGAGTGGATACCCAATCTTGTACTAGTCACCAAGCCAACTAGGAGTATTTGAATATGTATGAACTTTAAAGGTTTAAACAAAGCTTGTCCAAAAGATGATTTCTCATTATCAAATATAGACATGCTCGTGGATCTAACAACTAGAATGAGATGTTATCACTAATGCATGGATTTCCCACTTACAATCAAATGAAAATGGTTCCAAAGTACTAACATAAGAAAAATTTCACATGTTCTTAGGGTACTTACTGCCAGAATGTTATTCCTTTGGTTTTAAGAATTCCAGTGCCTTATCAAAGAATTATAACTACAACTTTTCAAGATATGATACACACCTTGATGGAAGATTATGCTCCTTGCCAAATCAATCTCATGAGACAATCACGGTGAAAACCTCTTAGAAGCATTATGTGTAGTAGGTCATTGCTCTTCCATCTATCATCATTCTATCTGGAGTAATAATTAATAATAATTTTACCTTTCTATAATTAATAATAGGCTTATGTGATAAGGCTATTAGGCATTGATTTATTAAGGTCTTGAATGGTTTAACAAGTAAAATATAAGATATAATGGAATTCAGGTCTAATGAAGCCTATATATATATATATATATATATATATATATATATATTTGTGTGTATTTTTTAGTGGACAAAATTNAATATAAGATATAATGGAATTCAGGTCTAATGAAGCCTATATATATATATATATATATATATATATATATATTTGTGTGTATTTTTTAGTGGACAAAATTCAATCAAATTGGCAATCCCAAAACCAGACCTACAAATAGAACCGACAACTTTGAGAAAAAAACTTTTATTTATTGCCCAAACCCTCCTTATCTTTGAAATCAAAATACTATCCAACCAATCCTCTACTACATTGGTAAATATAAAAAAAATGCTTACTTCGAAAATTCCCATTGCAATTATTGTCATTGAAAGTGTTTGGCAAAAGTTAGGTGATGTACACACCTAAAAATGGTTAAGATCAAACATCAATTAAATTCAAGCAATTTAATTAATAAAATCACATTTCCTCTACTATGTAATTGAATTAATCATTTAATTATATAGTTCATATCAATTAATTAATTCTTCAAATTAAATCAATTCTGACTCATTCACATGTCCCATGAAACTTCATCCATGGCTAAGGTAATTAATCCTATTTTCCTTCAACAGAGGAAAAATGGAACACAAAAAGACATTCCACAAACATGTCTCCCAGTTGCAACCAATGAGAGGAAAGCACACAACTCACCAATTCTATTTCAAATCTTAGTCACTCATCTTCAACAAGCTAACTTGACCATGGTTAGAAATAACTCACCCCCAAAGCCTTGAAATTCTTAGAAATACTCCTCATCTGAGAGATAAAGGGATCTCAAATTCAATTCATCTTGAACATAGGCATAATGTTAGTTTAGATCATTCATTTTCATTTGAGTATCCTCATAATGGCCATTTGCAATTGCATAGCATTTAGATTAGTTCAATTTGTAGCTAATTGTGCATTGTTCATCATTTTAGCTTAGATCTTCATCAAATAGCTTTGCATTAGTATCATTTAGCTTAATTGTTCATCATTTATCATAGTATTTCATCAATATCATAGCATTTAGCTTGCATCTTCATCAAATTCTCATTTCTTGAATTGTCATCAAATTCTCATTTCTTGAGTTGTCGTCTAGGAGATCTCATTGCTAATGAGAGCAAATAACAAGATTAAATAGATCCTTAAGATTAGAGAGCAATGAGATGCTCTTAGATAACTATTTCGTGTATCTTTTCAATACGTTATCATAATTTAAACCAACAATCTAACCTAATATTTCATTTTTGTATGTGGCACAGATTCTCGTATACATTTATTGGCGTCCATAGTGGGGCAGACCTCCCTACGTTTCTTAACACATTTGATCAAATTTTTGTTGCAGATTTGTCTTGCAGGTCTCGAAAAGAACACAGAACGTCGCATTTGCAGCAAATATTATCGCATATCCAACAAAGTGTATCGCATATAGCTCAAAGTTAGTCGTATTTAAGAAAAATTTAGTCACATGTGCAGTAAATAATGTCACCTTTTCTTAAAACAACGTCACATTTGCTCTCTGAATGTCACATAATTTTGGATTTCTAACAGACAAATATTCATAAAGGTCTTTGTTGCGGAAGCGGAACGTTGCATTTACCTCAAAGTTCATCACATTTAACTCAAATTGTGTAGCATTTGCAATTTCTTTTGTCAGATTTGAGTCAAATTGTGTCACATATGCTTTAAAGATTGTCGCACATACCTCAAATTCCGTCGCATTTAAAGATTTGCGTGTTGCATTTGCTAGTTATTGCAAATTTAAAATTTCAAGAATCTAATTTGTTTCATTCTGCCTGCAGATGTTAGGGAACACAAAGCTGAAGAAGATCATCAAGGCCCGTTTGGTTGGGGAATTGGAAAATGAAACAAATCATGGTTATCCATAGCCTGGTTATGCAAACCCTGGTTTTCATTTTTTGGGACTGTTTGGTTGACCTGGAAGATGGATTTGTAAATCCACATTCTAACAGTTAAATCGACGCAGTGCTCCGGACCCGACAAGATATATAAAAAAATTTAATCATGCAAACCTTGGAGTGCATTAGACCCGACGGCAAAGTTAAAATGGCTTTAATCTCTATGAAAACCATGGAGATGAAAGTCATTCCACCTCTTTAGCAAGAATTTGGACATCCACATTTTTGCACAAATGGGGATTTGCAAATCCATATTCGCATTCAATTTAGAGGTCACCAAACAAGGAATTGCACCCCATAACCGGGTTATGGGCTGCATAACCCGGTTATGGGGTGCAACCAAACGGGCCCCAAGAGAATACTAGGGATTCAATCTAAAAAGGTTTTGAAAAATAAGATTGATGATGCACTAAGGGGAAAATGGGCAAGTGAGTCCATAGTGATTGAAGAAAATACTAAATCCTTTAATTGTTATGCTAGGATTATTAAAAAATATCAAGTTAAATACGATGTTGAAATAAACTTGAATGCTCACAATTAGATTCATTTCTAACCTTTATGTTACAAGTCTTTGAATTTTGGCTTGTGGCTTTACAAATTGGAGAAGGTATACACTAAACTGATTCTTTGCTTTATGCTCTTATTTTGAAAACATTGATTAATTGAATGACCTTGTGTGTTTGTGGATCGAAGTGGTAGGGATATGTTCTCCCCTCTTTTATGTGATCAAAATACCAAGCTCACTAAGATCTCAATTAGTTAGAAAGGTCAAGAAAAAAATTAGACCTGTATTATGTTCTTGTGGATTAAAGTGGTAGGGATATGCTCTCCCCTCTTTTGGGTGATCAAAATACCAAACCCACCTAGATCCATTTTTTGTTGTCAAAATAAGTGCAATTAATCCTTAGCGGGCATGCCTCCTGAGATTTGCCTTAAAAGGGCCAGTGAGAGGGAATGACCAAAGTGGAGAACAACTAAAGCCAAGAAAATCCACCCCACTATAAAATAAGATGCAGTCATAATGAAAATTGTGATTGACGAAAAGAACTTGAGAATATCTCTCCCCTAGTACTTTAAGTGCACAAAACCTTTATTTATCAAGGGTGGGAGACCTCTATAATGGAGCTTATACTCAACCTTTTTGAATGGAATCTTTTTTACATCCTGGTTAACTACAAGCTTACCTATTATTCGTGGTGTGTCATTTGCAGTGCACAAGGGTTTTGTCGCCCTTGGAAGTTACTCATCATATGTACCCCCCTAGTAGTGAGTTGAGAGATTTTTGGATTTCATCACCTTGAATTGAGCACGCACTCCTTGAAGGCCTATTGAAGTGTATTATTTTCTCATCTCTACATGAGATTACCTCTTACATAAGGAGGGACACAGAGCACAAGGGTTAGGAGTATCAAGCTCAAGATTTATTCCATGTATGTGAGCCTACAAATGATACATTAAAGCCAATCTCCCTAGGTAGGTAGCTTGAAGTGTTTTCACGTGTTAAACCTGTGAAAATCATTTGAACATACACTCAATGTTGTAGAAAGGCTTAGAAAAAACAAGTGTTTGAATCTATTTTTTATGACTTTATGATCTCAAAATCATCAGAAGAATTCATCCATAACATCAAAAAAATGTAAACATTTATCAAAGTTCAACAAAAATAATGCAGTATGTCACATATACCATAAGTTATGTCGCATTTAAACCAAGTTATGTCTTATTTGACATAAGTTCTATCACATATGCTGAATTTTCCATCGCATATACCTATTCTTTCTTTTGATTTACCATAAGTTTCATTGCATTTAACATGTTTGGTCGCATACTATTATGTTGCCAAAATTTTGCAAAAAAATGTCGGTTCAAACCAAGTTCACCAGAGGGTCACATTTACCAAATCTTTCATCGCATTTGCCACCTATTGTGTCACATATACATCATTGCATACAAATCAGAGAGCTATTTCGTACAGTTTCATAAAATTTTGAAAGTTGATCTGAGTACCTTTTTTCAAGCTTTATCCATTCTAGTTGTTCACGGTCATAAAATTTTGTTTATTTGTTTATACACACCTCTATCAAACAAGTGTCATCATGTACATCATTCCATCAATCAAATCACTTTGCAAGTGTTCTCTAAACATCACTGATCTCAATTTTGAGGGTTCATTATCAAGGGTTCCATATCCTTCATCTAAACCCCATGAAATTGAGATTAATTCAAGTCTTCATCATAGGAATACATCATTTTCTATTAAGCTTTATAATCAAAGAAAAACTTCATAGTGGCAATCCCAACATTGGAACACATACCTATCACTTGGGGACATACCCTATTCAAAATTTTATACAAAATCAAACACACAAAAAAG
Organism: Thuja plicata; assembly: GCA_018584345.1. Taxonomy (NCBI): domain Eukaryota; kingdom Viridiplantae; phylum Streptophyta; class Pinopsida; order Cupressales; family Cupressaceae; genus Thuja; species Thuja plicata. The sequence goes on along the minus strand of MU225187.1, from coordinate 707,548 downwards.
GACATTTCTCACATCAACTTAGAGTTCATTCAAAATCACCTTCATGTCAGTACAAACCAGGTCATTGAGATTCAAGCAACAACAAAACCCCAAGGAGAAAGAGGTAACGCAATACGAGAAAACACCCTGACAACAAATAATACAATGTCCAGTAGTACTCACCCCTCCATGTCACATATCTCAAATCATGGATCATCTCTCAGGTGACACCCTATACTGCAGTCTGCTCTATAATACGGGCTAAATCCTTGATTGCACCACAACGCTCTACAGCCTCGTCTCTCTCTCTGCTCGCATCTATGGGAGTTGGTCCTCTAAATGTCTAATCCGACCCTATGTAGTAGATAGCTCTCCCTGTAGGCGCTACACCATGGCCTCAAGCCCTCTGATCCTGATCTTTGGGCTTAGATATGGACTCCAAATATCAACTCATCTCTTCCTAGACTGCTCTAGGGTAAATGGTGGATCCCCTTATTCTACTACATCTTGATCTGATACAACTTGAGTTGTACCCCCAAAGTACACCTGATCTAGTACTATGGGCAAGCCACCCATGATCAAGAATATCATCTCCATCATCATCATCAACCCTACCTCCATCATCACTACCACCCCTACCCCTACCTCCACCACCACCTCCACCTCCACCTCCACCTCCACCTCCGCTAACATCTACTCTACCTCTACCACCTCTCCTCCTCATTCCATCTCTCCATCATGGCTAGCCATCATCATCATCATCATCATCATCATCACTCTCTAAAGGAGACATTGTCTCATCAAGAGACGTGAGTCGAGGAAAAGTATGTATTGCAAACTAATGAGCATATTGTGGCATAACACATGCATCTACCAGATCTCCCACATAATCTCAAACTAATGACATTAAGCCTTGGTACTCATCATGTGGAATCTCATACGGGATGCTCTGTCGCCAAGTAGCTCTATCCTTCTATGTACGAATATACACAAAAGACCCCAATAGCATACCATGAGTGTGACTGGATATTGTCTCAATACTCTAGCAGACAAAAATCTCTCAATCACAAATGGCATTTGTCCAATCAATTGTTGGGACATAAACACAAAAGGCATCTCCAACTGGTCCTCTACCCATGCCTCACAATCTAAGTATGGTCTCCAACACACGATATCGATATCATCAATCACACAACGCTTGTACTACAACTTTCCTAGCCAATAATACAGCTAATCTGCATGCACCTATGAGTGCCTACCCATCCTATGAAAAATGTGGGATCGTCGCAAAAGTCTTAGGGTACTAAGCCTATATGTTCAACTTCCCCAAGGGATGTTGATCAATCAAATTGTTAGGACTGTCAATTTTTCTCCATGGTTCTGAATCCTGCTCTTGTTTTTGCAATGTTAAGCATTGGTTCTTAAGCCCTAGTTATTTTTGTTCCAAAACCCTAGGTCTTCCGTTTTTCTTATAAAATGATGTTGCAGTTTTGGGCCACTTAAATCACTTAAGTTCCATGCGTTTAAGTCTTCATGCGGAGGGGACCTTTTTTTTCAATTTTTATATCCTAGCGGGTCTCGTGCTTTAATATTTCCTAAGTCCTAAGTCTTATGTCCCCGCGACATTTTACCTTTTTCCCAAGTGTCGTGCAAGTTCCTTTTGATCTGACAGTAGGCATTATGCTTGATCGCGAGATGCAGACAATTTATTCTTCAAGGCATCGCGCTTAGGTGACACATGTCTGTCTTCAGATCATGGGGCCCTCTCTTCCTAAGTCAGCGGTGACTTAAAGTCAGTTCAGATCAAGGTTCATCTAACGGTTGTCGCAATGCCTTAATCAGAAGATGAGCACAAGATATCCCTTCAAGGCATTGCGACTGAGTGCCACATATCTTTGGTGGGCCAGTCTATAGTGGCAGGTGAGATCAGTAGCAGACCAGATATGAATCAATCCAACGGTTGTCACAATGCCCAAAATGATAGATGATCAGCTGAAGATTCTTTCCAGCTTCACGCTTTTGTGACATGTGGAGACAGTGGGGCCTTGTCGGGGCTAGACGAAAGATAAAGCACAGTCAGATCTTTTTCAATCCAATGGCAAACGTGATCCCATGATCAATAGATGCAGCGTGAGCGTGATCCCACGATCAATAGATGCAGCCTATTTACTACTTTGTGGCATCGCGCCTGTATGACACATATCTTTAATGGGACCCGACCAGAAGAAAGGTAAAGGCAAAACATCGAGCATGTTGATTTTGATCTGATGACTGTCGTTATGCCTTAAAGAGGAGATGATCGGTGTTTATTCAATGAGCGATCGCGCCTGGTTGCCATGTGGCAGATCAAATCGTGGGTCCGGGCTTTCAAACAAAGATAAAGGACAGTCAGATTTGACAAGATCTAATGGCTGGCGTGTTTTCGCTATGCAAAGGTGCTCGAAGATTATTCTTTGCGGGATCACGTCATGGTGCTATGTGTCCTGATTTGACTGTGGGTCCATGTTTACGAAGACAAATAAAGTTAAAGCAGGTTGGTTTTGATCGGACGATTGGCGCGTTGCCTCGAAGGAAAGTTGCTCGATGGATATTCTTTGAGGCATCGTGCCTTGTTGATGTGTGTCCAGATCTGATCTTGGCTCGCGGGTGTTTTGAAAAAAGGATCGATGGTGATGTTTTAAAGATGGATTAAAGTTTTAATCTCGATCGCTGATGGGGTTTTCTACGCCAAGTGTAGTCGTTGCATCAAATATTTGATTTTTTAAATGTTTTCCTCAGGGATTTGAAGCGGTGGACTGTCTTATGCGATAGGATAATAAATTTGTGAATTTGATCTTCAGGGTCATTTTTATCTAGTTGCCTGATGTTGTCTGGATAGAAATTTGATTCTTCAGAGTGCATTTATGTGGAGAATTTTTCCTTAGGGTTTCTAAATAGTTTATTAATTAGTTTAAACCATATTTATGTTCTTTTGCCATTAATGAAAGGTCCTTTCCAAAATTATATAAATGAAGATCAAATTATGTTCTTTAGGAGTTGAGTTATTAAAGAAGGGTCAGTTGATGTTTTGCGGTTCAGAAGGGCCAAGTCTTCCTGGAGTAATTAATGCAAACAAGACATTCCATTCATTGTTCCTTCTGCAGATCTTTGTTCTTCATCTTCCCAAGGTGGATGGAGCCAAATAAGATTCTTGCACATGATGATTAAAGGAAAAGTTTCAACTTGTTGATGACAAAGCTTCTTAGTTGTTGAAATGAGTGATTTCCCTCTGTCATGTAATAGTTTAAGTTGTTTAGCCCTAACCCTAAATGATCTTAAGCTTGTTGCAATCCTTGTTCTATAAAAGAATTTCCAAGATCATTTAGAAGGGCTGGAAACTTGGAGAAGTACAGAAAGCATTAATTTGCATACTTATCCCAGTGAGAATATAGCAGATGTAAATTTAGACTATATCTAGATAGAATAGAAGTGTCATGTTCTTGTGCATTTATTGAACTGGTATATGTTTTGAAACAGATTGATCTAGGAACATAATTCTTCATACTTAATACAATATTCCAGATTCAAGTCTCTCCTTGGTGCCTATCTCTTGAGTTGTGAATTTTTGTATTCATTGCATAGAGTTTGTCTGTGTATATGTCATTAGTCCTTAGTTTTGATCTAAGATCAAATCAAATAATGTTTTGGATATGACATAGGTTCATTTGGTTCGTTTATATAAGGATCCTATAAGAAGTGTTTGGTCTGGGTTATCTGTATTTATGGATTTGATTCTTTGACAGTAGTTAGTTTTTGTGTTCTTGACCTGTAGTAGACTCTATTGTCCAATGGAGAAAGCACTGATCAGGAACTAGTACATTCTACACTGATATATGTCTGGTTGGATTTGGCTATATTCTACCCTTTCAAACATCAAAACCATCTCAGTTTCCTTTTGAGTTTTGTCGTTGTTGGTTGTTGTTCTTCATGGTAATGGAGAGTCAATGAATGATTGGTTATCATTTAGTACTTTCTTACCATTGTCTGTTGTTAAAATCTAGAGTTGTAAATATTTGTAAAGAGTTGTATGTTGAGATGGATTAGGTGTACCCACCTTGGTTTTGCAAAGCCAGAAGTGCAAAGGACAGTCTTGTCCCTATAGTTGGTCAAGTTACCTTGAAGATCTTCCCATATTTGGAGCTAACCACCCTTAAAATCAATCTCAAGGTATATTGGTAGCTTTCAAAGCATAAACGTTTTAAAACACCAACAAAATGGCGACTCTATTGGGGAGGAGCTATTAAAAGATGTTAAATCATCCTAGAGACTCTGGTATAAATAAGTAAAATCAAATTTTAGTTGAGTCCGCCCAGTGCAAGAAGCTATAAGAGTCATGTGCTACAAAGAAGTATTCCTCTTACTTATAAAGTGAGTCAAAGTTTGTTTGTCTGTCATTGCATATTGTCCAAGAAGTCCAAAGTTCCCAAAAGATATACATATATTATCTCATAAGTGGTGAGTGGCGACTCCGAGTTCTCTGATTGTACCAGTGTGCATGTTTGGAGAAAGATTAATCGGAAAGGTGGACTTGTGGTGGAGATGAAGCAGGTGTTTGGGCTCCTATGACTGAGAGCATAGTCAGAAGAGGAATCTACATGAGACCCTATTAGGGGTGTGTTGTGATTTTGTTGATTTTAAAGAAGGTTAGAGTTGCGAAAGATTTCTCAGCTGATTCAAACTTTTCCTCTGCAAAGAGGTGGCGACTCTACCAAAGTTTTTGAAGGTGACTTCAAAGAAATTTTTTTGTAGCAACTTCATCACATATAGGTATTTTGTTTTCATTGGATAATTCTTTGTTCCATGAAAATCAGTTCTTAAAATTTTCCCTATTAAGTGGTCAGCACTAATTGAGAGGGAAGAAAGAGGAAATTTGTAACTATCTTGCCTACTAAGATGTCACAGCAGTATAAAAATAGGTTGTATGGGGCTATAAATTTCAAAGGTATCCCTGGTTATCCTAATGCTATTCCAAATAAAATTAGAGATAGACTTCCTAAATTTGCTGGGAATAATGTCATTACTTGTGAAAAGAATTTAAAGAAGTTTACAGATATAATGGATGACTATGACATTGTACATGAGGTTGTAATGATGAAACTTTTTGTTCAGTCTCTAGTTGAGGATGCTAGGGATTGGTTTAAAGGATTACCTCATGATTCTGTGGGATCTATGAATGAACTAGAAGATTGTTTTAAGGAGCAATATGGTGACATAGAGGATAGTGATTTTTCTGCTAAGTCCAGATCTGGAGTACCTTTGCCAGATCCAGATGTTGAGGAAGTTGTTGAAGAAGAACAAGGGATACAAGAAGAGATTATTTTGGCGCTACAAAAAAGAATATAAAGAATGGTTGGACAATCTTCATTTCTTTTTTATAAGAGGTTTACTGCCACAATAAGGGATTTTGATTTTCCTTTTTGTCCTCAAGAGTCATTTTGGGTTAATGTGTTTTTGCAACTTCATTTTCCTTATTCAATTGATTGGCCAGCCTCCTTGAGGGAAGAATATTTTGAGTATACCAGGGAGTGGATAAAGGATATTGAGGATCCTGAATCTAAGGATATTGCACATGAGGTAGATCAGAGCCTCCAAGAGGACACCATAGTGTTTTTAAGAAGACATATAGGAGAGAGGAAGGAAGAAACAACACATTTGTTTTATAAAAGATTTTTTAATGCCTTTGATAAGCTTCCAGAAGGTGTTGAACTTCAAGACTACATGTATTGATTTGTTTCTAGAGCTTTGTGTGCCTGAATCATTCAATTGGCATGCATCTCGTAGAGAAGAAGGTATTGAACATGCAAAAAAATGAATAGATTGGATTGAAGAATCTAAATATGAGAATGTACTTAATGCTAACTCTAGTTATGCTGATGATGTTGACTATGATGTGGACAATGAATTCAATAAATATCAAGATGATGAGGATGAATCTACAGTTGACAATGTTTCTTTTCAATATGTAGATTTTTCTTTCTATCAGCATAATAAGGTAGTTTACTTATCTCAGTCTAAGGAAGATTTGTGCAAACAGCAAGGGGGTGATTATGATGCAGATGTAAGATGTGATGATTCTTTTGCATACAATGAAATGAGCCATAAAGTTTCAATCTAAATTTCTAATGTTGAGGATTCTGAATTTGAGGTTACACATGAGGTTGTACCCGGTAATGATGATATTGAGAATGATGAAAACCAATATGATAGAGATGTGTCTAGTATGGATGGTATCTCTTGTGATCATGAAAGTGATGCTCCTTCTCAGTATGAGACAGAAGATATGTGTAGTCAGCAAGAGGATATTGATTTGATAAATGAAGATGATGCTTCTGACTACATATCAAAAGTGGGTGAAAGTGATGATAATGGTTCAGTTCATAGTGAGAAAATTTCTGAGTTCTTGACTTGTGAATATCTGAGATATTCAAGGAAGGATAGCTCTGAGTCATTACACCACACACACATTGAGTTTGACAAAGAGTCTATATCAGACGGTCAAGATTTTGATATGTGTGTTTCTGATTCCCCTTGTGCTTTTATGTCACTAGGCTACAACAAGATTGAATATGATATATCAGATGATAAAAGAATCTGTGAATTTCCATATTCAAAGGATAAAAAGGTTCCTGACATAATGTTGAATACTTTTTGGGATAATTATGTGGATAATGAGTCTTTTTCATATTCTAAGTCATTCATTGAACCACTGCAGGATGATCTTTCAGTTACTCCAAGTATGCAGATGCTTGATGAATGTGTGGACGATTGCTCTCCCTCCAACATACAGGATAATGGTTTGTATAAGCTTCAGAATTTACAAGTGATTTCTCTAGGGAACTCTGATATGGATATGCAAACCTGTGACAAGATACAGGATGGTTACTCTACTGAAGAGGAGAATAAGGATTATGACATGGAGTTTTCATGTTTTGAAGATGATAGCGTTGAACATTGTTCTTATATAAGTATTGATATGTATCCTCTTACAGAAGGTAAATGTGGTACACATGTGGTCCTTGATGTTTATGATAAGCCAAATTTTGAAGATTCCCAAGAGGTTGTCTCCTATAATATGGAGAGTGGACTAGATCATGTACCAATTCATGAGTTTCCTCAATGTTTACATGAAAAACATGAAGTTGAATATGATAACTTCTCCTTTGATGTGAAAACTATTGATGTGGGTGGATCTAATGATGTTAATACCAGCTATATGGCAGAATATGAGTGCTTTCCTTTTCAACTGGATGATGATTTTCCAAGATGTGGCTATGAGTCAGAAGATGATAAATATTGCATTTAGTCTGATTTATTTTACCTAATGAATGCAACATGCATATGCCACATGATTTACATTTTCAAATTTTGCCTGATTTCCATGTGGGCTCAAATGGTGAATATGCTGATGATATTTTGTATTGTGAACTAATGGAAAGTGTCAGTAGGTCTGATCAGGCAGATGAAAGTAGTATTTTCAGCTTATTTTGAATACAGAGAGCAGAAAAATTTGTTTATGACAGAGGCAAGCTGATTTTGAATTCTGTTGATGGCTTTGGGCCATCAAGCCTGGTTTGACTCCTTCAAATCAGGGCAATAAAGAGGCAGAGGTAGTGTGACTCTGCTCAGTTGTTGTAAATAAGTTTTGGTGTTCCTTTCTATTGTTTTTGGTCTACTGTAGGTTAGTTTTCCTTTCTATAGGTGGTCTTCTTAACTCAAAGTTCTGGAATCTTGTCATGCCTACAAGAGACATACATCCCTAGTCGGAGCCACTGTAGGACTGTCAAATTTTTTCCATGGTTCTGAATCCTGCTCTTGTTTCTGCAATGTTTAAGCACTGGTTCTTAAACCATAGTTGTTTTTGTTGCAAAACCAATGGTTCATTTTATCAAAAACCCTAGGTCCTCTTTTTTTTTATAAAACGATGTTACCTTTTTGGGCCACTTAAATCACTTAGGTTCCATGTGTTTAAGTCTTCATGCGGAGGGGACCCTTTTTGTTTCAAATTTTATATCCTAGCAGGTCCCGTGCTTTAATATTTCCTAAGTCCTAAGTCTTATGTCCGCACGACATTTTACCTTTTCCCAAGTTTTGTGCAAGTTCCTTTTGATCTGACAGTAGGTGTTATGCCTTGATCGCGAGATGCAGACAATTTATTCTTCAAGGCATCGCGCCTAGGCGACACCTGTTCGTCTTTAGATCATGGGACCCTCTCTTCCTAAGTCAGCGGCGAGTTAAAGTCAGTTCAGATCAAGGTTCATCTAATGGTTGTCGCAATGCCTTAATCAGAAGATGAGTACAGGATATCCCTTCAAGGCATTGCAATTGAGTGTCATGTGTCTTTGGCAGGCCAGTCTATAGTGGAAGGTGAGATCAATAGTCTAACAAATAGGAATCAATCCAATGGTTGTCGCAATGCCTGGAACGATAAATGATCAGTTGAAGATTCTTCGCAGCTTCACACCTTTGTAGCACATGGAGACAGTGGGGCCTGGTCGGGGCTAGAGGATGGATAAAGCACAGTTAGATATTTTTCAATCCAATTGCAGGTGTCATCCTAGGATCAATAGATGCAGCCTATTTACTCCTTTGCAACATCACGCATGTATGACACGTTTCTTTAGTGGGACCTGGCCGAAAGAAAGGTAAAGGAAAAACATCGAGCAAGTTGAGTTTGATCTGACGGTTGTTGTTATGCCTTTAAGAGGAGATAATCAGTGTTTATTCATTGAGGGATCATGCCTAGTTCCCACATGGCAGATCAGATCGTGGGTCTGGGTTTTCAAACAGAGATAAAGGACAGTCAGATTTGATAAGATCTAACGGCTACCGTGTTTTTGCTATGCAGAGGTGCTCGAAGATTATTATTTGTGGAATCACGTCATGGTGCCATGTGTCCTGATTTGACCGTGGCTCTGGGTTTGCGAAGACAAATAAAGTTAAAGCAGGATTATTGACACGTTGCCTCAAAGGAAAGTTGTTCGATGGATATTCTTTGAGGCATCGTGCCTTGTTGACGCTTGTCTAGATCTGATCTTGGCTCACGGGTGTTTTAAAAAAAGGATCGATGGTATTTTTTAAAGATGGATTAAAGTTTTAATCTTGATCGTCAATGAGGTTTTTCGTATCAGGTGTAGTTGTTGCATCAGATATTTAATTTTTTAAATGTTTTCCTCAGGGTTTTGAAGTGGTGGATTGTGTCTTATGCAATGGGATAATAATTTTGTGAATCTGATCTTTCGGGTCATTTTTATGCAATTGCCTGATGTTGTCTGGATGGAAATTTGATTCTTCAGAGTGCATTTATGTGGAGAATTTTTCCTTAGGGTTTCTAAACAGTTTATTAATCAGTTTAAACCATATTTCTGTTCTTTTGTCATTAATGCAAGGTCCTTTCCAGAATTAAATAAATGAATATTAGATTATGTTCTTTAGAGCTGAGCTATTAAAGAAGGGTCAGTTGATGTTTTGCGGATCAGAAATGCCAAGTCTTACTGGAGTAATTAATGAAAATAATACATTCCATTCATTGTTCCTTCTGCAGATTTTTGTTCTTCGGCTTCCCAAGGTGGATGGCGATCAGATCAGATTCTGGCACATGATGAATCAAAGGAAAAGTTTCAACTTGTTGATGACATAGTTGCTTGGTTGTTGAAATGATTTATTTCCCTCTGTCATTTAATAGTTTAAGTTGTTTAGCCCTAACCCTAAATGATCCTAAGCTTGTTGCAATCCTTGTTCTATAAAAGGATTTCCAAGATCATTTAGAAGGGCTGGAAACTTGGGGAAGTATAGAAAGCATTAAGTTGCATACTTATTCCAGTGAGAGTATAGTAGATGTAAATTTAGACTATATCTAGATGGAATAGAAGTGTCTTGTTCTTTTTCATTTATTGAAGTGGTATATGTTTTGAAACAGATTGATTCAGGAACATGATTCTTCATACTTAATACAGTATTCTAGATTCAAGTCTCTCCTTGGTGCCTATCTCTTGAGTTGTGAATTTTCTAATTCATTGCATAGATTTTGTCTGTGTATATGTCATTAGTCCTTAGTTTTGATCTAAGATCAAATCAAATAATACTTTGGATATGACATAGGTTCATTTGGTTCATCTACATAAGGATCCTATAAGAAGTGTTTGGTTTGGGTTATCTGTATTTATGGATTTAAATCTTTGACAGTAGTTAGTTTCTGTGTTCTATATCTGTAGTAGACTCTATTGCCCAATGGATTAGGCATTGATTAGGAACTAATACATTCTACACTGATATATGTCTGATTGGATTTGGCTATATTTTGTTAGGAATAATAGTCCACAAGACAACTGAGGGGGGGGGGGGTGAATCAGTTCTGATATAGATTATTAAATTTTAAACTTTATTAACCAAAACAACAATGCAAATGATAACACAGTAAATGCCAACACAATAACACAATATTTTTTGTCGAGGAAACCCTATTAAAGGTAAAACCCCTGTGGGAATCAGCACCCACAAATGATGTACTAAGAGTATAGTATCCCTGTTAAAAGATTTATCCCTATTAGGAGCTTGTTACAACATTATAGTACATAGTCCATGTTAAAGGACAGACCCTGTTAGGAGTCAAGAGTAACAGTGGGCTCACTAGCCAGGCACACTGCCCAAAGAAGGTTAAAGCCACCCTCAAGGATTAACAATCCGAACAAGTGTATATAGAGAATATACAATCTAGTGAACTATCTAATAGCAATTATCTTTGCTTGGTCAATTCCAATGAAGAATAATAATCACAAACTTTGCTCTACATCCATCAGCCAAACAAGCCTCGTAGCTTCCACACTTCTCTACCTTTTCAATCTCTACCACATCCTTCCAAAAGAAAAGATCTCTCATATATACCCTTTTACAATAATTCATTAGGTTGGCCAATTAAGCTTTCCCAATATACAAACAATTATTAGGTCGACCAATTAAGGCTTTCTAATATACAAATAATTATTTAACCCCTTGCTAAGATACACAAGGTACCTAAAATAAGTAAACATCAATCAGTTATATTCCAAGATCCGCAAACCTTGCTCGCAATTCATAATACACATTACATCTCTGAAGTCGACCACCAAATAGGTCTCCTCCAAGATACACGCCACAACTGACGTCACCAAAATTCTCACAACAATCGATCAATACCCAACATTCCTCAATATGTCCTATGTCATTTAATAAGCTTGCATCACCTAAAATATCTTCTCCTGTAAGATATACCCAAAACACAGAGACCTGCTCTGTCAAGTATCACATTTATAGTCGAGAAGCCAATCTTCACTAAAACAACTGTAACATCCTCAATATGCAATATACGACCTTAGGAGTAAGGTCAGCACACATCCTTCTTCATATCACCAACTTCGATCGCTCTGAAACATCTATTCAATATCCGTACACTTTTGTCAGTCAAATAACTAATATGTACTCTTCAACGAAACATATGTTGACATCAGTGACAAAACATGAATATCAACAGCATAAACATCACCCAAATCTGCTATCATCCAACAATCTCCCCCTTTGGCATTGATGGCAACATATGGGAAAATCCATCAACCCAAAAAGTACTCTCTCTCAATACAATCTTCTCAATATCCTCAACACAAATATCCCCAAAATAGTAGGGATTTTCACATAGAATCTTTCCCCCTTTCGCAACAATGGAAAAGGGTGCCATAACTCATCTATAATCTTCTATAAGGTGTAGCTTTTTCAAATATTCATGTCTAACAGCCAGGTGCAAGATCACCCAAATATGCTCCATAGTGTTCCTGCGATCACTCCCCTTGAGGAGTAGATCCATACATCAAGTCCAGAAAATGATATAGCTTTGAAATCCACTACACTGATGCATGACTGCATCAATTAATTACAACTAGGAGGGGCTGTCACCCCAAGCATGCTTCTGAGGTATTCAAAAGCATCTTTTGGCAAAGATTTTGTAAATATATATGCTATCTATTCCTTTGTGCTAATATACTCCAGTCTAATCTCTTTCTCTGCTACCTTCTCCCTTAAAAAATGATACTTAATAGAAATATGCTTAGTCTTTGAGTGCATTATAGGATTCTTCGACATATTCACTATGCTAGTGTTATCACAATGGATAACCACTGGCTCTTCAAAAATTATTTCAATGTCCTTTAGCATTTGTTTCATCTAGACAACTTGTGTACAATTTATTGCAACAACAACATACTCTAATTCAGTAGTAGACTGAGCAATACAATCCTGCTTCTTGCTCAACCAAGAAACCAACCTTTTCCCAAGGAAAAATGCTTCACCACTTGTACTCTTTCTATCATCCACATTACCTGCCCAATCAGCATCACTATAAGCTTGTAAAATAAAGTCATCTGATTTTTCATACCACAATCCATATTCTATTGTTCCTTTCAAATATCTGAAAATTCTTTGGACAATAGCAAGTTGTGTCTGTTTAGGATCTGCATGATATCTTGCCACAATTCCAATTGCATAGGAAATATCTGGTCTAGTGTGAGTTAGATATTGTAAACCACCAATCATCGTTCTGTACTTTGTCTGAAAAACACTTTGAGTCTCATCATTACTAGTCAGTTTATATCCAGTCACCATGGGTGTCCCAACAGGTTTACAATCTTCCATTCCAAAAAAATTCAACATTTCTTTAAGATACTTGGTCTAAGATATAAAAATACCATTCTTATTCTTATTAATTTGCAAACCAAGAAAAAATTTCATCTCACCAATCATTGACATCTCAAATTCATTTTCCATTTCTTTAGAGAATTTCTTACTCATCTTATTAGTGCCTCCAAAAATGATATCATCAACAAAAACTTCTATGATTAAGATTCCATGTTCATCAGTTCTTAAATATAAATTATTGTCTGCATTACCTTTCCTGAAACCAAGACAAAGTAAGTACTTGTCCAGTCTTGCATACCATGCTCTCGGTGCTTGTTTTAGTCCATACAGTGATTTCTTCAACTTGCAAACCATGTCTTCATTATCTATCAGAGGAAATCCATCAGGTTGCTCTATGTATACTTCTTCCAAATCTCCATTCAAAAATGTTGACTTCACATCCATCTGATATACTTTAAAGTCTTTATGTGCAGCATAAGCAAGAAATAATCTCACAGCTTCTAATCTAGCAATAGGAGAAAATGTTTCTTCAAAATCTATGCCTTCTTGTTGTGAATAGCCTTTACAAACCAGTCTAGCCTTTTTTCTTACCACTGTTCCTTCCTCATCCATCTTGTTCCTTAAAACACATTTAGTACCTGTCACATTTTTGTTCTTAGGTCTTGGAACCAATTCCCAAGTATTGTTTTTCTTTATCTGTTCAAGTTCTTCTTGCATAGCTTTAGTCCAAGATTCATCTCTACATGCTTCATCAGTAGTTTTCGGTTCAACTTGAGAAATCTAACAAATTTCATCTCTAAATTTAGATCTAGTCATCATACCTTTACTTACATCACCAATTATTTGATCTTCGGGATGGTTCTTCTTTACATACCTCGGTGTCTTAGGAGTCTCAGTAGGCTCAATTAGTTCATCTTCAATCTCATTATCAACCATCAAAGGTTCTTCAGGTTTAGCAGTGACCTCTTTTATCTCTGAAATCTGACCACAGTCATATATTCTTTCCTGAATCTGAAAATTTCCATCTATCCTCACATTGGCGCTTTCAATCAACTTCCTCAATCTCAGATTGAAACATTTATATGCTTTACTCTTAGTAAAATAACCAAGGAAAATACCTTCATCACTTCTAGCATTAAACTTCCCTATCTCATCATCTCTTTTGATATAACATTTACTACCAAATATTCTGAAATATTTTACAGTAGGTGCATGATCAAACCATAATTCATAAGGAGTTTTACTTGTACCTTCTCTTATCTGAATTTTGTTCAAGGTGTACACAATAGTACCAACAGCTTCTTTCCAATGAACATGTGATACATTTCCTTCCAGTAGCATAGTTCTTGCAGCATCTAACATTGTTCTATTTCTTCTTTCTGCAATCCCATTCTGTTGTGGTGTGCCAGGTGCATATGCCTGTCTGAATATTCCATACTCTTCACAGTATGAATTAAATAAATCTGATGTAAACTCACCACCTCTGTTTGATCTCAAACATTTTATCTTCAAACCAGATTCATTCTCAACTTTTTCTTTGAATAACTTGAATTTGTCAAATGCTTCAAATTTTTCTCTCAAATATTTAACCCACATCATTCTAGAAAAGTCATCAACAAAAAGTATAAAGTACCTTTCACCGTAGTAAGATCTTTTTCTTGTAGGACAACATAGATCTGTATGCACCAGATCCAACTTCCCTTTTGCTGAGTAAGCTTTGCTTTTAAAAGTGCTTCTAGTCTGCTTCCCCATAACACACTCTCTACCCATAGTGTTAGATGGTTTCACAATCTTAGGTAGATCTCTTACAACATTTGTCATACTCACCTTTACAATGTTATCAAAGTTAATATGACAAAATATGTGTCATAACCAACTGTCATCAACCTTCGCTATAAAACAAGAAGCTTCAAATGTGTTCAATTCCAATATATTACCTCTAGATTTGGTACTAGATGCGATCAAGTTTCCTGATTTACTTCTGATAGAACATTTCCCATCAATGAACTTCAATTGATAACCTCTGTCCACTAACTGCCCAACGCTCAACAGATTCTGCTTAAGTCCATCAACAAGTAGTACATTGTTAGTATTAGTCTTTCCATCCAGAGAAATAGATCCAACTCCACTGATAAGCTTAGGAGTATTGTCACCAGATATAACAACACCACCATCATATCTTTTCAGACTCACAAACTTGTTTTTATCTCCAGTCATCGATGTGAACAACCACTATCTATAACTCATTCAGATTTCTTTTCAACACGGGATACTAAGGATTTTTCTTCATGCAATGGTTCATCACCCTTAATAGCAATAAATCCAATTTCATCATAGTCTACATCATCATCAAATACACCTTCACTTGCATAATAACATTCCTTGTCTTTTGAATACTTAGATTTGAAAAACATAGGTTTGTGCTTTGGAACCCTTGTAGGACATCGAGATGCAAAATGATGCAGAGGAAATCGATGTGGTCTTCAAATCTACATGTTGATACTTTCTTTCTCTATAGACATAGAATAGAGGCTCATATTCTCCCAATATCCCAAAAATCTCAACTTTCTTTTAGACTCCATAGTCACCATTAAATAAAAATCACCATTCAATACATCTACTCGAGATAACAATATCGACTTAAACCCAATAATAACATCAACTAAATAATATGCTCCATGACTACCGATTGAACCAAGAAACTACTTTCATGGACCGAGCTATCCATTCCATCATCTCGCGGGTCTGTCCCCACCATAACATGTGCGTATACATAAATTGTCCGCCACCTTGTCTGTATCCAAATGCCGAGTACCAACTTCAATAATCTGTCGGCTGTCATCTTCTTCGAAAGGGTCTTCAATATCCATCGTCTTCTTCAAACACAACTAATTCTGCAAACCGATCTCCCTTTCTCTCTGGTGTTCATCAAACACGATTGTCGAGCCTCATCTATCGGGTCCCTCCACGCGGCTTAACACTCCACCATCTTTTCCGATGGCTTGACTCGCCATCAACCAAACATGCATGTAACGGCTTCTTTGAAAACCGTTATGGATTGAAATCGATTCACTAACAAATGAAACCGTTTCTTCTTAAGTACATTCCCTACAAAATACATGGCCTTCATCATTCCAAGATGAGACTATTATAAATCTGAACACGTAAACAACAATAACCATTTATAAGTAAATCTGGAACGGTTTCTCAGAACCTAATTTCCATCTAAACATTAACATGAATATTCGAATCCAACTTCGTAAGATATTGACATTGTAAAATAACGAAAATAATGACTCAGATAGATGTCTAAACAACATTATATCAAATCCATCGCCATCCATTAAATCCCAAAACCGAATACAGAAGGGAATAACAATATCGATAAAGACACGACTTAGCAAAAAACTGAAACACCATTTAACGATAAACAAAGAACTCCATTAACATACTTTCTGTGGTTACAAATGTATGGCTCTCTGGCTGCCGCTTGAGATCCCTTTGGATTTTCTCTCTATTCACTCTCTATTCAGGACTTCTCTTCCGACTCTCCCCTTTGATTACATAACTTGTTTTTTTAAAAGACTATCTTGACAGTTACAAACCGTTCATCTACCCTTCAACTCTTGGTATTCCCATTCGGTTACAAATGTCATAAAATCCTTTTTGGATCCATTACAATACAAATAAACCAATTTATCCTTTCTAGGCATGGTCGCATGACTTATCAAATGACCCATAGCATTAAATAATATGAAATTTGAAGGGGGAGGTGGTGCCCCTGCACCATCCTCCCAAGTTTTAAAGTTTTCCATGTCCCACGGAAATGCCTTGGTGAGTGCAACCGAATCTTTGGTCTCATTGTCTTCATTACTGCATCGACGCCTCCTCTGCGTTCTCACTTTCCTTTAACTCTGACTCCTACCAATGGAGTTTATACAGTTGCCTCAATGGTACTTCTCATTCCACAATCCACTCCTCCGTGTTGCATTACAACCGTTGTCCCTCACCTGGGAGTCCTTCATACCTCTCTCCCTAGTCTATCAGCGACACACAAGACCATCTCCTATGGCCTTTCTGGTAGACCTTCCTGTCCACCTACTGCAGCTGAGCGAACCAACACCAATCTGCAACCATAAACTGCATAACAAGAACCAAAACGATAACCATAATACCGCATGGTGTAGATCCCATATACACGCTCAAAATCTTCTTAGCTTTGATACCATTCTGATGCAGAGGAAATCGATGTGGTCTTCAAATCTGCATGTTGATACTTTCTTTCTCTATAGACATTGAATAGAGGCTCATATTCTCCCAATATCCCAATAATCTCAACTTCCTTTTAGACTCCATAGTCACCATTAAATACAACTCACCATTCAATACATCCACTCGAGATAACAATATCAACTTAAACCCAATAATAACATCAACTAAATAATATGCTCCATGATTACCCGCTGAACCAAGAAACTACTTTCATGGACCGAGCTAGCCATTCCATCATCTCGTGGGTTTGTCGCCACCATAACATGCACGTATACATAAATTGTCCGCCACCTTGTCTGTATCCAAACGCCGAGTACCAACTTTAATAATCTGTCAACTGTCATCTTCTTCAAAAGGGTCTTCAATATCCACTGTCTTCTTCAAACACAACTAATTCTGCAAACAGAGCTCCCTTTCTCTCTAGTGTTCATCGAACACGACTGTCGAGCCTCATCTATCGGGTCCCTCCACACGGCTTAACTCTCCACCATCTTTTTCGATGGCTTGGCTCGCCATCAACCGAACATGCATGTAACGACTTCTTTAAAAACCGTTATGGATTGAAATCGATTCACTGACAAATGAAACTGTTTCTTCTTAATTACATTCCCTGCTGAATAAACAGCCTCCATCATTCCAAGATGAGACTATTATAAACCCGAACACGTAAACAACAATAACCATTTATAAGTAAATCTGGAACGGTTTCTCACAACCTGATTTCCAACTAAACATTAACATGAATCTTCGAATCCAACTTCATAAGATATTGACATTGTAAAATAACGAAAATAATGACTCAGAGAGATGTCTAAACAACATTATATCAAATCCATCGCCATCCATTAAATCCCAAAACCGAATACATAAGGGAATAACAATATCGATAAAGACATGACTTAGAAAAAACTAAAACACTATTTAACGATAAACAAAGAACTCCATTAACATACTGCCTGCAGTTACAAATGTATGGCTCTCTGGCTGCCACCAGAGAGCCATTTGGATTTTCTCTCTATTCACTCTCTATCTGGGACTTCTCTTCCGACTCTCCCCTTTGATTACATAACTTGTTTTTTTAAAAGACTATCTTGACGCTTACAAACCGTTCATCTACCCTTTGACTCTTGGTATTCCCATTCGGTTACAAATGTCATAAAATCCTTTTTGGATTCATTACAGTGCAAATAAACCAATTTATCCTTTCTAGGCATGGTCGCATGACTTATCAAATGACCCATAGCATTAAATAATATGAAATTTGAAGGGGGGGTGGTGCCCCTGCACCACAAAATGACCAATCTTATTACATGAAAAACATTCAAAGGTAACTTGCCTCTTACCCTTACCTCTCTTTTCTCTTCTAGCAATTAGTACTACCACTTTGTCTAGCTTTCTTTCTTCCTCCTCTATCTGTTCCCATTCATCAGCATAGTCTCCTAGCTCTTCTCTCAGATCACCGTTGCTGGTGTTCGCATTTCCAGATAAGGTCTTTTTGTTTCAATGGACAATCACCTTAAATGCTTACTCAACTTTAGGTAAAGAATCTCCCAATTTTGCAGCCTCAAAAGTAGTTAGCTTTCCGATCAACATTTCTCTAATAAAGTGCGGTGTCAAAGGTATAATCTCCTCTATAGCATGTACTTTAGTTTTCTAAATAGGTGTCAAAGACCTGAGTATCTTCGCAATCACTTGTTCCTCATGTAAGTACCTGCAAAGTTTATGATGCCAGTAACCACTACAGTAATTCTTTGTGCATATGCCCTAATATTCTCATCTTCTCTCATCTTCCTTGATTCCATTTTTTTCTTCCAGTTTTGTAGCTTTGTCTGTTTAGTAAATTTATCTCCTATATACAATGCTTCCAATCTTGTCCAAATCTCATGTACAGAATCCAAGTCTTTTACTTCTATGAATTCACATTCAGAAAGTGCGCTGATCAAAGATTCCCTTGCAACCATATTACATGAAAATAGCTTCTTATCATATTTAGTAGCCTTCTACAATTCATCCTCAGTCGCTATCTATTCTTTGTTTTTCGTAATCATCCAGTAGTCAATTCCCAAACATAGAAAATGTGTTCTCATCTTGTTTTTCCAACTATCAAAGTTTTCAAGATCAAATTTCAGACTATCCTTCTTGTAGTAAGTCATCTTGAGGATCACCTCAAGTTGTTAAGCTTTCTCTCTAAGGACCAGTAGCTTTGATACCAATTGTTAGGAATAACAATCGACAAGACAACTGAGAAGGGGGTGAATCAATTGTGATATAGATTATTAAACTTTAAACTTTATAAACCAAAACAACAATGCAAATGATAACACAATAAATGTCAGCACAATAACACAATACTTGTTGTCGAGGAAACCCTATTAAAGGTAAAACCCCGATGGGAATTAGCACCCACAAATGATGTACTGAGAGTATAGTATCCCTGTTAAAATATTTAGCCATGTTAGGAGCTTGTTACAACATTATAGTACATAGTCCATGTTAAAGGACAGACCCTGTTAGGAGTCAAGAGTAATAGTGGGCTCACTACCCAGGCACACTGCCCAAAGAAGGTTAAAGCCTTCCTCAAGGATTAACAATCCGAACAAGTGTATATATAGAATATACAGTCCAATGAACTGTCTGATAGCAACTATCTTTGCTTGGTCAGTTCCAATGAAGAATAACAATCACAAACTCTGCTCTACAACCAACAGCCAAACAAGCGCCACAGCTTCCACACTTATCTACCTTTTCAATCTCTACCACATCTTTACAAAAGAAAAGATCTCTCATATATACCCTTTTACAATACTTCATTAGGTCGACCAATTAAGATTTCCCAATATACAAACAATTGATTAGGTCGGCCAATTAAAGCTTTCCAATATACAAATAATTATTTAACCCCTTGCTAAGATACACAAGGTACCTAAAACAAGTAAACATCAATCAGTTATATTCCAAGATCCGCAATCCATGCTCACAATTCATAATACACGGTACATCTCTGAAGTTGGCCACCAAATAGGTCTCCTCCAGAATACACGCCACAGCTGACGTCACCAACATTCTCACGACAATCATTCAATACCCAACATTCCTCAATATGTCTTTTGTCATTTAATAAGCTCGCGTCACCTAAAATATCTTCGCCTGTAAGATATACCCAAAACACGGAGACCTGCTCTGTCAAGTATCACTGTTACAATCCAGAAGCCAGTCTTCACTAAAACAACTGTAACATCCTCAATATGCAATATAAAGCCAAGTGACCTTAGTGGTGCAGAAGCACCAAGGCTATCCTCAAAGCCCTAGTTAGTTTCGGCTTGTAACTGACCCTAACCAAGTTAGTATGTTTTTTCTTAAGACCTTAGAAGGTCTTATTGTTGTGTGTGACTAGGTGGATTAGTGGCTAGTGCTAATTTCATTCTAGTTTAAGTTAGTTTGCTTTTAAGTGTTTAGTCCTTAGATTTGGCCTAAATGGGGAAATGTGGTCTAAATGTGTCCTAGACCTTGGCATAGTAAGAAAGATGCTTTATTAGGCTTTAATGATGTTGGTTCATCAAGCTATATGGGTTAGAGGCCCGAAAAGATAGATTGGATCATAAATGCAAAGATGCTCAAAAAGTTGTCATGACAATATTTGCAACTTTTTTGCAAATGTTGCATGCAACTCGACAACATTGGATTCCCCTCATTGTAGGAGTGGGAAATTAATGGATAAGGCCTAGAAACATGGGAGAAACATCTTAAGGTATTGTGTGGCTCATTTCTCGAGGAGATTGATCATGTAAGCAAGTTTTTGAATGGCAATAGAACTCTGCAGTTCTAGTTTTTAGCAACAGTCGGGGATTTTGAGTTACAGAGTGTTTACATGGATTGAATTGACAAGTTTAATGTTGGGATTGTGTTGAGTAGTTAGTTTTAAGACTTTTTCATTCATTGTGCAAGTACTGTAGAGTTGATTTGTTAGCATTTGTAAATTGGTTAAGTTTTAGGGAGTCTGTTGGTCCAGTCCAGAGTAGTTTGTGTTTTCATGGCTCCCCCATGAAATCGAACCGTGGGAAACTCCTGAGGGTGGATGATTGTTTTAGGGGAGCCTATGTACAGTGTAAATACATTAGGAGAAGTCATGAAGAGTCGAGTAGCTATTTTTAATGTTATGCCCTAGGCGAGCAAGGCCTGTCCGGCTAAGAGTGTAACAGTGAAAGAATTGAGTGCCATTGCAAAGGCATGTTTGAGAGAAACAAACCTAGTAAAGTTCCAGAAGCCTTAGGGTCTAAATGGACCCTGTCTACGAGCTAAGGTCCTAACTAATCCATCTTGATACATTTCTAGCAAGAAATCAGTGGATTGTTGTCAATGCTTGAAAATAGCCCTAAATGACCTACATTTCAGGACAGTAGTGTATGGATGGTTTGGGGAGTTAAAACCTTGAAAATCCTAGAGGTCTTGAAAAAGGGTATATGAATCCTAAGTTTGTTTTTAGGGTTGTGTGGAAGATTTTAGCAAGAATCCAGAAAAACCCTCTGGATAGGGCTAATAGAGAATTAGGCCTAATAGGACCTAAACCATAGCTAGTTTGGAACTCGATCACTTTGGGATTGAAGACCCACTAAAATGGGATTAGTGAGATGTCAAATAGATGTCTTAATGAGTAACATGACCTTTGTAGCATTTATAAGCATGTTTGGGAAGGTTTGAGCTTGAAATCATCCAAGAGGGTATTGAGACAAGAAGTACTTTCAATGGTGGAAATCTTTCAAGGTTAAGCACAGAGCTACTAACTCTTAGTGTGGAGTTGGAATTGTATTAGGCTTGAAGACTTAAGACTTTAGGGGGTTCTAGGAGTGGATTAGGATCCCAAGTAGACTTGGACAAGTGGAGTCCATAGTTGAGCAAGTGCAAAGCATACCTTGGAATTCTTACACCAGATTGGTATCAGAGCATAGTTGATCAGACTTGTTGTTAATGTTCCAACCAACTGAATCAGTAGGAGAGTCAACAATGGTGACTAATGTTGAGTTATCTAAGAAAGTGGATGATCAAGAAGTGGAGAATAGAATGCTCTGAGATAGATTGGCTCAACTAGAGAAAAAGGTAGATGAAGTTGATGAGAAAGCAGATAAAGTGAAGGATAAGGTTGAAGGGAAAGGCAAAGATCTTGCCATTGATGATGAAGTACCTGAAGCTGACACCGTCCTTAATGAGGAGCCATTCCTGAAAGCTCTAAAGGCTATGAGTGGCAAAGCACTAGAAGGAGTTCCAATCTTTACTAGAAAGATGGAGCCAGAGATAGTTCTTGACTAGATAGAGGGACTAGAAAACCATTTTGAGTGTGATGGAATCACTGAGGCTCACAAGGTGAAGGTTGCAAAAGCTAGACTGAGAGGGTCTGCACTCACTTGGTAGAAATTCATCCAAGATGAGAGAGAGAAGGAAGGAAAGAGGCCCATTGCTTAATGGAAGGCTATGGTTGCAAAAGTCAGAGATGCTTATATCCCTGAGGATTATGAAATCTAATTGCATAAGAGAAGGCAAGGTCTGAGACAAAAGGACCTAGATGTAAACTCATACATTGAATAATTTCAGAGACTTTGCATGAGATTTAGAGTTGCAGAGCATGAGAAGGTTAAGGTAGCAAGATACCTTAATGGACTAAAGTGGACCATACAAGATGAGATGAGTCTTTTGACTCTAGACACCATTCAGAAGTGCCACCAAATTGCCATCAAAGTTGAAGAGAAGCTAAGGAAGAAACAAGACTCTAGTACTACTAGAGGAAGAGGTAGAGGGAGAGACACTAGAGGACAGAGAGGTGGATATGGTGGAAGGAGTTCTGAACCCAAGAACCAAGGGGAGAACAAATTTGTTGAACAACAAGAAGGAAACTCCAGTAGAGGAGGTTCAAATAGAGGAAGAAACTCTAATACTAGAGGAAGAAACAACAATCAAGGTATGGGTAATTACTTTGCCAATATGAAGTGTTACCATTGCAATCAGATGGGACATCCTGCATACAGATGTCCAGAGAAGGGTTCAAATTCACAAGGAGGTGACAAGAGGGTGAACTATGTCCAAGAAGAAATTAGTGGTGGAAGCAAACACCCTGAGGTTCCTTTAGAATCAGAAGAAGGTGAGAACCTTATGATGAGAAGAACTCTGATTAAGGAGCCAGTAAGAGAAGAGCCTAGCCAGATGAGGTCATTGTTTAGGGTGAAGTGTAAGATGATGGGAAAAGTGTGTAGAGTCATTATAGACTCAGGGTCTACTGACAATATAGTGTCAGAAGAAGCAGTCAGCAAGTTGAAGATGACAAGAATACCCCACACCAATCCTTACAAGGTCACCTGGCTAAACAAAGGGCAGCATGTCCTTGTCAATGAGCAAGCTTGGGTGGAGTTTTCAATTGGGAGGTATAAGGACAAAGTCTTATGTGATGTCCTACCTATGGACGTAGGCCACCTACTCCTAGGTAGACCATGGCAATTCGACAGAAAATACATGCATGATGGTGCAAAGAACTCATACACTTTCAAGAAGGACAATGTGACATTCAAAATCCAGTCACTACTAGAAGATGGAGAGATAAAGTCATCTGGCCCAAATGCTCTCATGGTGAGTGAGAAGGAGTTCTTAGGGGCCTTGGAAGAAGGAGAGGGAGTTGGTTTTGCATTGGTGTTGAAACCAAAAGAAGAAAGTGCAGACAAAGCAGTGAAGAAGACAGAGTTGCCAAAGGAAGTGCACGAGTTGCTGCAGAAGTATGAAGGTATAGTCAGTGATGGAGAACCATCATCCCTACCACCTAAGAGGTCAGTAAGCCACCAAATAGACCTAATCCCTAGAGCTACCCTGCCCAATAAGGCTACATACAAAATGACTCAAAAAAATGAGGAGATAGCTAGGTAGATTCAAGAACTACTAAGCCAAGGTCTAATTAGGAAGTTCATTAGCCCTTGTGTCATGCCCACTATCTTAGCCCCTAAAAAGGGAGGAACATGGAGGTTATGTACAGACTCCAGAACAATAAATAGAATAACCATTAGGTATAGGTTCCTTATCCCTAGGATAGAAGACCTAATGGACTGTCTAGGAGGAGCAAGGTATTTTACCAAGATAGACCTAAAGAGTGGCTATCATCAAATCAAGGTAAATGAGGAAGATGAGTGGAAAACAACCTTCAAGACCACAGAAGGACTGTATGAGTGGCTTGTCATGCCATTTGGGTTATCCAATGCCCCATCACCTTTCATGAGGTTGATGAATAAAGTTCTTAAAGACTATATTGGAAAGTTTGTGGTAGTCTACTTGGATGATATACTCATCTATAGTAAGACAAGAGAAGAACATCTCAAACACCTAGAAATGGTTAGATGACAAGAGAAGAACATCTCAAACACCTAGAAATGGTTTGGAAGAGGCTACATGAGGAGGAGCTAATGATAAATTTGGAGAAGTGTGAATTCATCAAGCAAGAGTTAGTATACCTTGGATTTGTGTTATCTCAAGTCAACTTAAAGATGGATCCTAGCAAGGTGGAGGTCATCATCAACTGGCCTACTCCAAGAACAATTACTGAGGTAAGGAGTTTTCATGGCTTAGCACAATACTATAGAAAGTTTATCAAACAATTCAGTGCAATTTGTGCTCGTATGCTTGATACTATCAAGGGTGGGATGAAGACTAAATTTGTGTGGAATGAACAAGCTAACCATGGTTTTGAGCTGCTGAAAAATAAGATTGCTACCCAACCAATTTTGGTTTTTCCAAGCTTTGAAAAGCTATTCACAGTGGAATGTGATGCCAACAATGTAGTCATTGGTGTTGTCTTGAGCCAAGAGGGAAGACCAGTGGCCTTCCACTCTGACAAACTAAGTGAAGCTAAGAAGAAATACTCTTCTTATGACCTAGAGATGTACACTCTGGTCCAGTCACTGAGAAAGTGGAGGCATTATTTGCTGCCAAAGGAGTTCATAGTCTATTCAGACAACCAAGCATCGAGTTTCTTGAACTCATAAGATAAACTAAGTCACAAGCATATGAAGTGGGTTGAATACCTCCAAGCTTACACCTTCAACATCAAGCACAAGAAGGGGTTGCAAAATAATGTAGCAGATGCCTTAAGTAGAAGAGCTTTGACCATTCAAGAGATTCAACTGTAGAGCATGGGGATAGACAACTTCAAATACCTATATGGTGAAGATGAGGACTTTGCAAACATTTACAAGGTATGCCAAGAGTATAAAAATCACTTTCATAGTCAATTCTTTGAGTATACTTTACAGAGTGGTCTATTGTTTAAAGGGAGTCAATTATGTGTCCCTAGGGGGTCTATTAGAGAGAATCTGATACAGAAGAAACACAATAGTGCACTTAGTGGCCATTTTGGTGTTAACAAAACTCAAGAATTAGTCCAAAGATTCTACTTTTGGCCTAAAATGAATTTGGATGTTAAGAGATATGTAGAGGGTTGTGTTATCTGTCAGAAGGCCAAAGGTACATATACCAATGCAGGCCTATACCAGCCTTTACCCATTCCAACCAAACCATGGGAGTGTCTGAGTATGGATTGTGTAGTAGAATTGCCAAGACAAAGCAGGGAATGGGTAGCATTTATGTTATTGTGGACAGATTTAGCAAAATGGCACACTTTGTACCCTGCAAGACAACAAATGATGCATAATTTGAAGAATAGGGAAGCTATTTGACTTGCACACTTTTTTGCAAATGTTGCATGCAACTCAACAACATTGGATTCCCCTCATTGTAGGAGTGGGAAATTAATGGATAAGGCCAAGAAACATGGGAGAAGCATCTTAAGGTATTGTGTGGCTCATTTTCCGAGGAGATTGATCATGTAAGCAAGTTTTTGAATAGCAATAGAACTCTGTAATTCTGGTTTTTAGCAACAGTCGAGGATTTTAAGTTACAGAGTGTTTACATGGATTGAATTGACAAGTTTAATGTTGGGAGTGTGTTGAGTAGTTAGTTTTAAGACTTTTTCATTCATTGTGCAAGTACTGTAGAGTTGATTTGTTAGCATTTGTAAATTGGTTAAGTTTTAGGGAGTCTACTGGTCCAGTCCAGAGTAGTTTGTGTTATCCTGGCTCCCCCATGAAATCCAACCGTGGGAAACTCCTGAGGGTGGATGATTGTTTTAGGGGAGCCTATGTACAGTGTAAATACATTAGGAGAAGTCATGAAGAGTCCAGTATCTATTTTTAATGTTATGCCCTAGGCGAGCAAGGCATGTCCGACTAGGAGTGTAACAGTGAAAGAATTGAGTGCCATTGCAAAGGCATGCTTGAGAGAAACAAACCAGGTGAAGTTCCAGAAGCCTAAGGGTCTAAATGAACCCTGTCTACAAGATAAGGTCCTAACTAATCCACCTTAATACATTTATACCAAGAAATCAATGGATTGTTGTTAATGCTTGAAAATAGCCCTAAATGACCTACATTTCAGGACAGTAGTGTACGAATGGTTTAGGGAGTTAAAACCTTGAAAATTCTAGAGGTCTTCAAAACGGGCATCTGAATGCTAAGTTTTTTTTAGGGTTGTGTGGAACATTTTAGCAAGAATCCAGAAAAACCCTCTGGATAGGGCTAATAGAGAATTAGGCCTAATAGGACCTAAACCAGAGCTAGTTTGGAACTCGATCACTTTGGGATTGAAGACCCACTGAAATGGGATTAGTGAGATGTCAAAAAGATGTCTTAATGAGCAACATGACCTTTGTAGCACTTATAAGCATGTTTGGGAAGGTTTGAGCTTGGAATCATCCAAGAGGGTATTGAGACAAGAAGTACTTTCAATGGTGGAAATCTTTCAACGTTAAGCACATAGCAACTAACTCTTAGTGTGAAGTTGGAATAGTCTTAGGCTTGAAGACTTAAGACTTTAGGGGGTTCTAGGAGTGGATTAGGATCCCAAGTAGACTTGGACAAGTCGAGTCCATAGTTGAGCAAGTGCAAAGCATACCTTGGAATTCTTATACCACTTAGGAGTAAGGTCAACACACATCCTTCTTCATATCACCAACTTCGATTGTTCTGAAACATCCATACAATATCTATACACTTCTGTCAGTCAAATAACCATTTGTACTCTCCACAGAAACATATGTTGACATCAATGACAAAACATGAATATCAACAGCATAAACAGTACCCAAATATGATATCATCCAACATATTCTCCCCTTTTAAATATCAAAACCATCTCAGTTTCATTTTGAGTTTTGTGGTTGTTGGTTGTTGTTCGTCATGGTAATGGAGAGTCAATGAATGGTTGATTATCATTTAGTACTTTCTTACCATTATCTGTTGTTAAAATCCAGAGTTGTAAAGATCTGTAAAGAGTTGTATGTTGAGTTGGATTAGGTGTACCCGCCTTGGTTTTGCAGAGCCAGAAGTGCAAAGAGCAGTCTTGTCCCTATAGTTAGTCCAGTTACCTTGAAGATCTTTCCATATTTGGAGCTAACCACTCTTAAAATCAATCTCAAGGTATATTGGTAGCTTTCAAAGCATAAATATTTTAAAATACCAACACAAACATCAAGAAGTCAACCATATATCAATCATCTAAAAATCAAGTCAAACATCGCATTAACCATCCTATCCACTCAAGTGAGATTTCCAACAATCTCAGTGAGCACATCTACTTTCGACTCTCTATATTGTGAGGTCAAAAAATCAAACACTATCATCTAACATCGCAAATCACAACGAAAAATGTTGACAAACTATGATAAAAGTTTCAAAAATCAATCTTTTATGTAAATGCGACAAACTTTGGGTCATATGTGATCAAATATCATATGCAACACTATATTGGGTGTATGTGATACAAAAACCGACATATGCAACAATAAACTATATGTGACACAAAAACATGTAAATGTGATGCAATAATAGGCATATGCAGCGTAAAATTGGATGTGACATCCTATTTAGTGCATATGACAAAATAACGAAAAAATAGCCCTAACAAATCTACATAAATATGACATTTTGAGTTGTAAATGCGACAAAACTTACTATATATGTGATGCAAAATAGGGTAAATGCAACGAAACATAAGAAAAACTCATTTTTTAATTAAACACATGCTTAAAACGAGGAAAATCAACGAAACAAGGATGGAATCAGGGTACTCACTGGTGGTCCATAGTGTGGCAGCCTCTAATGGCGTCGTAGTTGCTCAAAATGATACTCTGCATACGGAATCACCATGGCTCCAAGCTTTTCTCTCTCCAAGGATGACAAGTGTAAAGTGAATAGTGCAAAGTGAAAAATAAAAAGGGTTTTTACCCTTATATATGAACTTTTTGACATAATAGGAACTTGGCAGACCATATTCCCCATCATTGTTCAATGGCTACTACATTTTTTTATCACCAGGGCATATTTTCAACAAATTTTATTAGGAATTAAATTGAAATTAGCTGAAAAATCATAAATATCCAAAAAAATCATAAAATATACGTTATAAGCACATACGTTATAGGCACAAATTTATCTCCCGATTTATAAGTTGATAATTTGATTGATCTCCTGATAGGGCATATACATTATAAGCACAACATTTTCATATCTGGGGCATCAAACCGGAAATTTGCAA
Organism: Thuja plicata; assembly: GCA_018584345.1. Classification (NCBI taxonomy): domain Eukaryota; kingdom Viridiplantae; phylum Streptophyta; class Pinopsida; order Cupressales; family Cupressaceae; genus Thuja; species Thuja plicata. Next base: position 678,982 of record MU225187.1, on the reverse strand, counting down.
ATCTAGGGCATCAAGTGAACATTTTCACATCTGGGGCATTAAGCACAATCGAATTAGAAATCAGGAGCAATACAACAAATTAGATCATCATCATATTAGTGGAACATCTATCAAATCAGGTCGACGATCAGCAAATCAATCAAGAACACAATCAAAATATTCTTTGAACCAGCGTGTTGCTCACACATTGATTCAAAGAGGAAGAAAATGTACACACCTAGAAATGGTCAAGATCAAACATTAATTAAATTCAAGCAATTTAATTAATAAAATCACATTTCCTCCACTATGTAATTGAATTAATCATTTAATTATATAGTTCATATCAATTAATTAATTCTTCAAATCAAATCAATTCTGACGTGTTCACATGTCCCATGAAACTTCATCCATGGCTAAGGTAATTAATTCTTTTGAATTAATAAATCATATTTTCCCTCAACAAAGGAAAAAGGGAACACAAAAAGACATTCCACAAACATATCTCCCAATTGCAGCCAATGAGAGGAAAGCACACAACTTACCAATTCTATTTTAAATCTTAACCACTCATCTTCAACAAGCTAACTTGACCATGGTTAGAAATAACTCACCCCCAAAGCCTTGTAATTCTTATAAATACTCATCATTTGAGAGGTAAAGGGGTCCGGAATTCAATTCATCTTGAGCATAGGCATAATGTTGGTTTAGATCATCCATTTCCATTTGAGTATCCTCATAATGGCCATTTGCAATTGCATAGCATTTAGATTAGTTTAATTTGTAGTTAATTGTGCATTGTTCATCATTTTAGCTTAGATCTTCATCAAATAGCTTTGCATTTAGTATCATTTAGCTTAATTATTCATCATTTATAAAACCTTTAGCTTGAATCTTCATCAATTTCTCATTTCTTGAGTTGTCAACTAGGAGATCTTATTGCTACTAAGAGCAAATAAAAAGATTAAATAGATCCTTAAAATTAGAGAGCAATGAGAGGAGATAGCTATTTCATGTAACTTTTCAATACTTTATCATGATTTAGACTAACTATCTAATCTATTGTTTTATTGTTGTATGTGACATAGACTCTTACACACATGTGATTATAATGACGATGACCAACTACAATCAAGGTACTATTATGTATAAGTAAGCAAGTTATGTTAACAACAATATTATGGATTCAAATTGGGCTTGTTAACAAATCGCTTGGACAAATTAAAGCTATTGTCTATAGTTACAATTCCAAGCCCCAGATTTACCAAACTATGTTGTGGTTCAATTTGATAATTACATTGGTCCAACATGGGATGTGCAAAACCCAAAAAATGTTCTCATCATTCCAATAACACGAATCAATTGTACACAACTACCATTGACCATGGCTTGGGTCATAACTATACACAAATCTTAAGGATTCACATTGAATAGAGCTATAATACACTTAGGATAAAATGAGAGACAAAGGTACACATTATAACTACATCGAGAGTTAAATCCATTGAAGTTCTTTGCATAGAATCACTATTCTCTTTTGAAATACATTACAAGATGCAAAACATTCCTTACATAACCATCAAAGAAAAAGAAGCTTGCTTACAACTACTTTCATCCCGACTACTCCATGTACAACCATCTACTTATTCCTTTCAAATATATTTCACGCTTTTTCTTCATGATACAATTAACTACCATATCAAAAAATATTCAATTGAATAGTAAAGGCATTGCATTTAAGGTAATTGCTAACCCATGATCCACATACCTTCCCATTGCAACAATGTATCAAAAAATGTAAAGGGATTCTAACTAATTAATATTTATAACTTCACATTTTCCAATTTCTACATGCTTACAAGTTTTTCCTAACAATGGTTTTCTCCAATTGTAGATCATAGTGTTTTTCTTATCAATGTTTTTCCTCAATTGCAGATCAAAATGTTCATCCAAACTTGCAAATTCCAATGAATAACATAACAAAAGTTTAAGGTTACATCAATATCATATACATAACAATGGTTTTCCTTAATTTTTTTCCAATCATTCAATCCAATACTCTCATATTTTAATTTAGTTTGCTTCATAGAGAATTGTATTTGTGTTCATTATGTTGCACTTGTATTGTCATCTTGAAGATCCTCATGAAAAATGCATAGTATTAAAGGTTGAAACTTTTGTATATGAATGTCTTGTTATTACAACTTTACTAATGTTATAAGTATGCATATAGGTGACAAAAATAATACTAATATATAAATTTTATAACTTTAGTGGTATCTTTTTGAATCATTAGATTTTCACCTTTAGTTGTTATATTAAAAAAAACATAAATTAATGTTAGAAACTTGTTCTTGATTTTCATTATAAGCTAGGATAAAGGTATCTAGAAGTATGATTGTGAAAGTCGAACAAGATTCAACTCCTAAACAATCTTCTTAAAAGTAACAAATTGAATTTGCTAGCAATGAAAATGCAATTATTTTATTCTCCTTTGGTTTCAGTGATTGCGAAGAATGCCTACTTTTTATGTAGGTTCAAACTGCGAGCGTGGCAGACCAGTAAAAGCACAAAGCCTACGCGAGCACACTAGCCAACCTTAAACATCACACACTAAGCTTTGACAGCTTAGGTGGATGTGGGCTCAGTCCTTCCACTTGCCCTTCCACTCCTATCCATTCTATGTTTTTATCATTACTGTTGTCCTTTGCCCCGTTCCCATTTCTAACCACACAGTCTTGTTTACATTGTTAATAGTTCGACATTAAATATTCAGTACTGGTGTCATGTCCAGGCTACAAACAGTCTAAGCAGGCCACTGGCAAAAAATCGTCAAGGCGGCAAACACGACATTTTAACCCACCCCGCACACCTGTAAGAAGCACCACTGCGAGTAGAAATTAGGCCCAAGTCACCAATTTAAATGTGAGTCGTCAATGAATATTCTGATCGAAATGGGTGGTCAAGATGCGACACAAAAAAATCCAATGCAAGATAGAAACACAACCATTGATGAAGATTCCCTTAATCAGACGGCTGGCACAATTCTGCAACTAACAACACTGAGAAGGACAAAAGAAACTGCGAAATTGCAAAATATCGTCATTTCGCAAGGTACCATTTTGCCCCTTGCGAAATGGCAAAATTGGTAAAACACGACGTGTTATCCCACCAAAGATTTAGTCAAGACATGACATAGGTCTTGCCGACATTTCCCATCGGGCAAACATGGCCCATCAAGTTGCACTGTTTATTCCCTTCTAACGTTCGATGCTCCACTGCTGTGTCACATTCATAAGATTTCAGTGAGATTTTCACCGACATTTGGCTTTGTAGGGGGGAGGGTAACACGACAAGTTAGCCACAGGAAAACATGATGTGTTAACCCACTGTGACAGAGTTCAACCCATGATAATGATGTCTCAGATCAGTTATCTATGTTTGGCTTAATGGTGGCAAAAATAGCCAACAAGTCCTAAGTTTAGAAAACACACAAGCAAGAACATGATTGCACATGAAGCAATGCACTTTTAAATTCTTAATAAGTATCAAGATTTCCAGCAATCAAGATTATACAAAAAAAAAAAAAAGCATTTCCATGAATTTTGTCTTTTTGTTTTTGATTCATCAGTTTAGTATAGTATAAGAGCAGTTAATATGTAAATCCTTCAGTTATTGGATTATGGTTTAAAATTACATACCTTTTGTTGGAAACAGAGGGACGCCTGCAGAGAAATTGAACGATTGAGGAGTTGATGGCAGTAATTGATAATTAAAACTTTGAAAATGTAGTTGTAAAGAGAACTCATGGAAACGGTGACGGTAAGGGGAAACGGAAAGGTAAATGGTTACGAGAGCAGATAGGGGAGAGGTGGGTTGGGTGGACCCCATGGCACGACACACTAAGCAATCAAAGCTTTGTGTGAGATGTTTAAGTCATGCAGAGCACACTAGTCTAGAGGGCCTTCACAAAGTAATTTTAACTACCTAATGTGGGAGCACAAGCATATGGGTTGGAGTCAAGGACTGAAGGGTATCCATTCCGCCAAAATTGTCCAAGGCGCAATCACGACCTCATCCCTTATGATGTCGGAACCTTGCACTTAGCAAGACTTGATCCTTGGTGGGTTGATTTGGAGCCATTCAACTTCACCAACAAATCAAAGACCTATAAAAGAATTCCTACTTTTGAATTGATAAAATATTAAGAAATGGAAAAACAAGAATTTTTTGATCCACTAAAAATCTCAATCTCAGTCATTTTACTATTTATCAATTTGGTGCACCCAAAAACTTGCAACTAGTAGTCATTACTATTTTTACAAAATCATTATCCACCTTAATCCATTAGGCCCCGTTTGCTTCACGGAATTGGGAGTGACACTTCCCGTTTTTGGGAGTGACACTTCTCATTTTTGCAAATCCGTTGTTTGTTTCTCTAAATTGCAATTCTGGATTCGTAAGCAAAACCAGGGGTAGACACCAAAATGAGTGGCATCATCTTCCCACTAAATAGGTGGAATTAGAAATCATACCCTGGTTTTGCGATAATAAGGTTTTGAGTCAAATTCCAATTCCCCAAGATGCAAAACCGGGATTTCAAAACCTGATTTTGTGATAATAAGGTTTTGACTCAATTCCAATTCCGCGAAACAAACGGGGCCTTAGGTAGTTTTTTTTAAAGCTTTAAACCTCTATAATTGAGTTATTTTGACCTTTACACCTGTATAATCGAGTAATTGGGTAAACGCAGAAGGCTCGGCCGGCTTAGACCCCATACGATCAAGAACAAATCCTCGTTATAAACATTTAAAATCATCGATATTAGGAGGTTTAGAGGGGTAGTTTTCAGAGTTTTGATACCTGAATCAAGCAGGAAAATCTCGAGGATGGCAAATTAGAGGCCTGCATTTGTTGCAGGCAATAATCTTAAATCCATATCCCAATATCATAATTAGACTTACGAAAATGGAAATACAAGCAACAGCCTGCATTCAGAGGGAGGAGGGAAACTGTAGCAGCGATAAGTCTGCTTTCTTTGGATGCTATTTGCTCCGTTCCCTCAGCCCCGGTTTCAGAGGAACCAGCTATATAGGGTAATTTTTTATTATGATTTGACATAATGGTTTTTTGTCATTTTATCTGTTTGTTCCTGGTAATTCATTTTTTATATTATGGTTAGCAAAGGCCATACCGGAGAATTCACAGTTATGAAGAGAATGAATTTGCTCCTATATCAGAGTTTAGCTGAGACTTACCCACAAACACTGTCATATCGAATCACGAGAAAATGAGTGGATCCAATTGATAAATATTGGATGCCATAACAGAATCCCATACTCAATTTACATCCTACCTTGGAAGGTATATATTTATTCATGCTTTATGTCAGATGTCTTATCCAAATCTGAATCGCAACTATTGTGCCAATGCACTCCTATATGTATGCAAGTTTGCACAGTGGAAGTATTTTATTTAAAAATTTGGATGAGCGATAAATCTATTTTCCGAATTTGATGAAAAAGTAACCTTGTGGGATGGCATCTCTTGGATTGGTAAATTACATGGCATGGAACATTTATTTCAGAAAATTGGCTAATTGACGAATCTACTTTTTTATATGTAATGAAAATCAGCCATTTGGTTAGAATTAGCTCATAAAAGTTCTCCTTTTTCCATGCTGCTCGATGATGAGGACTCAAACATGCATGAGCCCCATCTAGCTTTCTATTCATTGCATCCCTGTCTATATTGACGTATTTCTTCCTCTGCATCTAAGTTCAAGATCAATCCGCTAGAACATTTATGATGAATTTCTAGATCTCCCCCAATTGGTTCTTAAGCGAGCCAATTTTTTCACTCCAGCATATGGACCTTATTATTACATGATTTGCTCAATCATGGACACGAGAAGACGGCATTTCTCTTAAAATCTCTCCTTCAATTGCAGCTTCTACTGCTTTGCAACTGTTTTCAATTTTGTCTCATGGAGCTACTGGGTGCCTTTGTGTATCTCCTTAGTGTGGTTCTCACAAGCTGCCATTTTGGACGTTATTATTGACTTGCTGTTTAATCCAGAACTTGGGGGACCGAAACTTTATGGATGTGCCTCTCTAGTCAAGTGTAGCTTTCACATCCTTGACGTCTATGTTCAATTTATGTGCCCGAAATTGACACTTCAGAAATGAATGGATCTCCTTCAAATTGTTCTCAAGTGTGTTAACATTTTTTTTCAGCATGAGGATCATAATAGGGGCTTAAATTGTTTGATCTGGGCCATGAGAAACTGGTACCGTTTCTCCTCAGTCCAATTGTAGCCACAATTTTTTCTATTTGCTTATATCTTCTCGAGACTAGTGTTACAGAATCCTGCATACCTGAATCTCACCCTCCTGAAAAAGTAAAACAATTACCATGCTCTCTCATATTACTATGTTTTAGAGGGTATATTTCAATTTCTCCACTATTGTTATCTATGTCTACTCAAGCACAAACACTTTACTTTATTCTTGGGCTAAATGCCTAATTCTTATCTTCGGTGTCTTCAGTCATGGCTAGAGCAGTTACTTTGCCACATTTGTACCTTCTGTAACCTCCTTCCATTGCAATTCCATTCCCTTGTGTTCTATGTGGAATTCTAAAAATCATCATCATATACCCCACATCCAGTCCAGACCAATTCAGGATGCAATACACTGAAATCCTTCACTGTGTGTTGACACCATCCAAATTATTCATTGTTTCCTTGCTTCTGTGAAGGGATGGAATCATCTCCACCCTAACATCACCAGGAACAGATTTCTGTTTAATCATCAAGGTTTTATGTGGTGGTAAACAATCTCCATGAGTGTTCATTGTCCTTGATTATAACACAAATTAATATTTGTACATTCCTTGAGGGAGAGGAGTAACAACAATTATTTACATTCTACAGATATTTTCCATGTTGATACTTTCAGTTTAATACATAATTTTGGTCATATATTATGGCAAAATTTATTTTTCAGGTATGAATGAATGTGAGCTTTCTCTGCTTTTAGAATTATTGTTTAAAAATTAAATTTGCTTCCTCTGCAACACACCTAATTCTACATTTATAGTGTTTTGCTCCCTGAATTTTCTAGGTTTCAGATCACCTTGACCACAACTGCCTCTCTATCTCATTGTTACTACACATAACCAACCAGTGAAATAAGAGATATAAACAAACGAGGCAAACTAGATTTCAAAATCTAATGCCTACATTCTTTAAGATTGTTGGCATACAGAGTAACTGGTCACCATCTGCATAGTTGGCTAATGTTTCAATTGCATCTGTTTCTGTTCAAAACATGCCGCATTCACTGTGGCCATCTCAATTCACGACTGCCTTTATACCCCAACTTTGTTGTAATAAGCACTCCGTTTAGGAAGGAAATCCATCTTGTTATTGGTTGGGGGACTCTATTATCTCTTAACATGGTTGAATAAAACGCCTAAGTTAACTGTCGACCTCCTTGATTTACATATCTAACAACTAATTTTCTACGTTATCCCTATAATTATTTGTGAATCGGCAATAACTTAAGAATGACCCCATCTCCCCTGTTTTAGTGGATTATGAGGACTCGCCTAATTCTGAGAAGGCAGAAGAAAAAACAAAAGAGCTTAATGATCAGTTGGGTGGTGAGGAGGAGCCTGTGAAAAGCCAAGAGGAGACTACTGAGAAGAGCAAAGTGGTTAGTGGGTTTATGTAGGCTGCTAAAGACTGTGCTGACACGGACATGCAGATGAGCACCTGGCTCTATGAAGAGATCAGAGATATCAACATCAAATACTCTGAGCTGGAGGATAGAGTAGACAAAATCGCCCTGCTGCTGGCCGAGCCTAAGGATATTACTAAGGATGGCACTGGTGACTTTGCTGGAGGAGAAGACAAGGGGCTGATGGAGAAACTGGAGCTCAAAATCAATGTTGTGGTCAACTACTGCATGCAAACTACTTTCAGCCGCATTCAAAGTATCGAGAACACTCTCAGCAGGATTATGAAGCAGAATTTTCAAGGAATGAAGGTAACAACTGATAACCTGTGCGCCCTCCTGTTGTGTTGAGGGGTAATTCCAGCCCTAACAATGTTAAGGACAATGCTGACAAAGGCACCAGCACTGCTGGTCCTGGCTCTAGGACTAGAGCAAGTACTAAAAAGAAAAAGGCGGACAACTCAAAGGAAATTGAGACCCTCAGGGATTCTATCCAGCAATACGAGTTGCAGAAGGAGGACACCGCAGAATTTATGAAAAATGTCTTAAATTTGTCGGTTTTGTTCTTTGTTGTTTCTTTTCGGCTGTCGGGTCATTTTTTGCTGGTTGTTGGTGCTGGGGGGGTGTTGTATTGACTGTATCCTTGTCCCCCAGCAGTTTCTTTTTTAGTCTGTTCTTAATCTTCCTATCTTTTGTGCTTTTGTAAAGGGTTACGGTTCCCTTCAAAAACTGTTTTTTCCCTAATCGAAAACTTTTGAATGATCCTTAATAAAGGTAATTTGTTTCTAATACACGAGGTTGCAATCAAGGCCCTTTTACCTCATCTGCGTTTGTGCTACAGTGATTTGTGCGGATAGAAGAAACAAGATTTACTCGCCTCCATTTATAATACTTATGTCACTGCATGGTAACATACCCAAGGATAACCATGCCCAAGGAGAAGCCTAGCCGGGACTCTTTCCTATTGAGGTGGAGGAGAGTTACGCAGGGGGGAAGGTTGTTCATTGCTGGATGGCTTTGGGTTCCTTTTCGAAACCCATTAAGGTTATGGGAGCCTTGTTAAAACCCATATCTCAGGTTAGGGGAGCCTGTTAAAACCCTTGTTTCTTGTTCTAAGGTTTAGGGAGCCATTTAAAACCCTTTTTGTTTCTTGAGGCTTTGGCCTTTGTTGGATCAGCCTGAACTTAGATTGTCTATCTTTTAGGGCTGCTGATGGTTTGCTGTTTGTTGGGCTGCTGGTTGTCTAGGCTCTTTCCTTTGCAGCTTCTTGGTTGAGGGTTCCAGATCCCTCTAAAATCTGTTTGTAAAGGGTTTCGAGGCCCCTTCAAAACCTGTTTATTCCTTAATCAAAATCATATCCACTTAGGATTTCCTTGAGGCAGATTTAAAGCTTGATTCAACATGTGAAAAATTTCATGGAAAATTGAATTCTACATTATTGTTTTCAAAACCTGTATTTAAATTCAGAGTAGTATGTGACAGCTTATTGTACAGAAAATAGGGAGAGGGGGAAAAGCCTTAGGCTACTTCACAATCTCTTAAAAAATCAGTCCCAGAATAAACAAAATGAGGCTTTTCAAGGCCTTAGGCACTTAAGCACGTATATAAACACAACATGAAAATAGACATCGAGAATTGGGGTGACAAGTGCTAGAGGTTATTTGTTTTGCTTGCTCAATTGTTCCCATCAGAACGTTCTTCACTCTAAGGCAAGTGGTGGCACCTGGTTTGCTTTTTGTTATTCTTTTTTTTTTTTATTAATAAGCCTTTATCAGATTTTATGAACTGAAATGATAATATACACCACCTACCGAAAAAGATGGGTGGTAGAAAGGAAACTCTCAAAATCTAGTCCAAACAAAAGATGGAAACATATGAATGGCTAAACCAAATATCAGTAAAAATAAATAAACTTGTAAAGTGGCAAGAGCAACACAAGGAGGGGGATCATGGTCATTAGGTTTATTACCCCATATTTAGTGGCGATGGAATCATCAAATAGGCTCCCAACTAGAAAGAGCACACTTCTCCTAGTTGTCATTAATAGGATGTTGAGCACAAACAATGGAAATTGCCAGTTCCAAGCAAAGAAATTGTCAAAATCCAACCAACCAGGAGTACCGCACCCATGAGAAGAGGCGGAATAACCAAGAAGGTTGAGACCACCTATGAGTAGCATGATCCCCAGAGCCTTGAATTTGGGACCCTTGATCTCATTTGGCAGATTGAACGCAGCTATGCCTATTCCCATGAGGTGGAGAGGACGTGGGACCTACAAATTTGGCAATTGTATAGGGAGCATTACCCCAGTGATCAAGGAGCTCTTGTAGATGTGCAACTTCTAGTGCAACCTTGCGAGGTTGACCTAGATTTGCATAAGCACATTAGAGAAAATTGTAGCTTTAGTGTATAGAGAAAAGTGAACATTAGTTGAACTTGAAAAGAGAATTGAATTACTATCTTTCCAAATACTACAGAGAATTTTTACCTTGAAGGCATCCTAAATCTAGACAATTTAAATGAGAGATAAGGCTAATCGCCCAACCAAACCATATGGCATGAGAAAGGGTTGGGTTGAAAAGGAATGAAAAAGTCATATTTCCAACTCCAAGCTTCCTGAGCTCTAGTGGAGAACCAAAAAAGATGCTTGAGAGTTTCTAGCTGTCCACAAAAATGACAATGGCAGAGAACTCCTAGATGAGACAAACAAGAACCAAGTGCAAGATCTTGGTAAAGAATGCACCATACAAAACAAGTCAATTTAGGCTCAAGAATGATGTGAAATCACCAACTCAAGCCATCAGGCTTAACAATGCATTGGTTGTCCTTTTGTGATGTCCCTGATTTCAAATTACTTGCATTCTTCATGAACAAAGTCAATATTATGACGAGTGGTGGCAGACCTTACCACTTGTACTAAAATTGTATAATATATATTTAGAAATAAGTGAACCTTAGCAAGGTTCCTGATTATATGATGATCGATGCACTTAGTCCATCATCAGGACATCGATACTCCATGCAACCAGTATTGTTATGATACTATCTAAAAGTGATCAATCCTTTGATCACTCTTAAATGGTACCACAACCATGCTGGCTTCATGAAGGACCAGTTATATGATGGTCGGCTAGGCCCACCCATCATCATGTAACCAATATTCATGATTGCATAAGAATCTATAAAATTGCATTCATATTCATTCCATTTCACATGTTCCACGACAGTCATACATCTTCATATGTCACCATTGTGTGCACATCATATTTTGTTGAAGATAGCGTCGGGAGGACGACTATGCGACATCTGATCGATTATGTATTATCATTAATAAACATTGTTGATGTTAGCGTCGGGAGGACAAGCCAGAAGTTATCGAGAAGGATTCCTCCCTAGCTAAGAGGGAGTGTTGATGTTACTGTAGCTATGGTCGGATTTCTTCAGGCCGACATAGATAACATAGAGGTTGTGATATAATGGTTTGATACTGCTCTGTCCAAGCCTTCGCAGCTCTGTTGTTGACTTTAGGAATGCAATCGTGTTAAATCAATATTGATTAACAACCAAGATGAATATTTGCTCACTGCAAATAACTGCTAACATGTGTTACTTCTAACACAGCGTTTGTGGCAAACTTCAAGGGAAAACCATCATTGCATAGGAGATATCGACATGCTATGAGAATGGAAATTAATTTTACCAAGCATCAGTAGTATTCTCTTTAGGTGGTGATCTCTCAAAGTCAACAATTGAAGAATGATATGGAACAGAGAAGCGGCAACCACCAAGGCATGACAGTGAAATCCATAATTGCTTAGGAATGATGACACCAGTCTAGGTATGAATAGAATATTTGCAACCTGCATATTATGCTTGGCTATGGAGAGTGGGCCCTCGACATAGATGAGTTGGATATAATGTAGTTGTCGTCCACAATACTTTCTTCAATGAGCCTCTACACAGCAGACTTCTGAATCAGACATATGATGTCTTAAAACCCGATCACCCCATACTTTACAAAACATGCCACTCGATAAAAAGTCCTCCTTTTAAACACTTTATATATTGCTCTATCACCAAATAGTTATAACCAACATAACTGTAATTGTCTGCCAACGTGGCTTTCTAGCAGACGTAAGCTTCTAATGGATTCTCCTTCAAATTATGTAGCCCTGATATGTCCTATAGAACTCCCGACTTGAGATGATGTCCCTGGAATATAACATTTTCATATTACTTCCTTTCTGAAGGTACGTGCCATAACAATATACAATATTGTGTCATCTGCTCTAATCGGCAATTGCTTTTCATTTTGTTTCAGAAAACACCAAAACATAGTCTTCTAAAAACTACAACCTGAAATTTTCTCAACATCTGTCATCTGAACACTTTTTGTTCATGCCAAGTGCCAAATAGGATCAACATTATTTCTTACTTTATCGAACTTGGAAATCAATATCGTCTCTGAAATATGCAACTCATGAAGTAGAAACGACATAGTTTGAATGAAACATTGTTTGTCTTCTTAATGAATTTAATTGCTCACTTAATCACATGCCTTCTTTTAGCAAGCCGTTCATTCTTCCTATGAAGTCGGCTCTTTGTGTTGTAATGGCTCCAGCAATTACAACAATTACAACAATCACAAAAACCAGTTCGGGTTGCAATAATAGATTTTGAATGCTTAAAAACCAAGGTCGCCTATGAACAAAATATAAGAGATTCAATCCATACTCCGTCCAACATCCCTTGTGCAATGTTACTCTTCAGCGAATTGCTTGTGGTGTGCATTCTATTGGAAATAATAGGTACTGAGAGGGGGGGTGAATCAAGACTAATAAAACTTTTAGACTTTTACTTTTACCTTTCAATAGCAGCAAAAGAAACTTCCAAACTAATAAGCATACAACTGTCAATGTAAAGTAAAAGTACAGTGAATGAAATGACAATACATGCACACACACATAACACTCAGATTTTTATCGTGGAAACCCTTGATCAAAGGGAAACACCACGGTGGGGATGAGACCCACAATCTTCTCACTGCAGTAGAAAAGAGTGCTTTGTTAAGAGCTTACAATATGTCACTTTCTAGGTGACTCACCCTATTAGGAGTGACTGATAGATTGTTAGAAGTATCTAAAGTCCTATTAAAGACTACCTTGTTAAAGGATTTAATCCCACAATTATAGTGTTCACCCGGTTAAGGGATTTATAATGAAGTCTTCCTAGAGACTACCGGGTTAAGGGGTTTAACTTGTTGAAACTATTAGGAATACAAAAATAAAATTTGACCTATGATATGCACTCTTGAATGCTAATCAAATCCTTTGATGCTTTGTTCTTGTTCTAAACCTGATCCTGAACCTTCTCTGAAAATGGCTCTACAATCGCTGTCCAAGATCTTACTTTTCAACAATACTTTTAATTGTTCTCTTCTCTCACTATCTCTTTTCACAATAGTAGCAACTATCATCATATAGCCTTTCACCTTTCACTGTAAACCTAATTAGGGTTTTTGTTTCCCTTCAAAATAGCTTTTTCAATCATAACTAACTGATAGAAACATTAAATTCTTACTGCGTCATCCATAACAAACTTCAAGTTGTTATCTCCAATGTGAAATATTTCTTCATTTTCATTGGCCAAAATGTGTTAGGAATAGAGATCTTCAATAGAGAGAATTCAATATTGCTATTTGTGTTATTCACAATTATTATCTTTTGAATATCTTACTGAATTATAAAAGCAAATATATGATCTTCGTATGTGCTGTGGTAGTAATATGAACTTTGTAATTAATATTTTTCCACAGCACATACGAAGGTATATATATATATAAAACATAATAGTCATGTCTATGTAGAGACATGACTGTATGTGGCTTAAGCCACATACAGTCATGTCATTTCATATGGTGTCGATTAATCACAATGCTTGGCACTGTTTTATAAACACCACTGCTTTTTAGTGTTACGTATAACTATCGTATGATAGTTATCGTAACACATTAATATATCTGTTACGATAACTATCATACGATAGTTATCGTAACTAAAGTATAACCAATGCAAGATATCGACTACGGTCGATGTAATACCAGTCTTGTCGAATATAAGGAATCTGATCCACTTTATATTAAATAAATAAAGTATGCAATCAACTAAGTTCGATTCATACAAGCACATCGAATCTGATCAATATGATTTTATATATATATATATATATATATATATATATAAGTCAATCATATCGAAGCTATAATTTAACACTCCCTCTTAGCAAGAGAGGATTGATCAGAACCAATATCTCATCTCAAGATGTAAGTGTTATTGAGATCCCCGACTCAATTCGGAACTGGATATAACACTTAATCTCTTTATATCAAGGTAACTGGCAAGGTTCGGATCACAAGCTTAATGTACTCAACCTGATAGAAAAATTATCACAATCCCCGACTCAATTCGGAACTGGATTGATAAGTAATGGTGTCAAGATATCCGGCGCAATCTGGATCAAAACTTGAAGCACATGTTATCATAATCCCCGACTAAATTCGGAACTAGATTTAAATGATAACTTAAATAGGTCACATTATTGTAGGTCGTCACCTTACAATAGTGACCTCACACAAGAAAGATCGTCGCCTTTCAAAAAACACAATATTGCAATATTTAAATTTATTTATTTTTATTCATGAATACATCAATTTACATAATAGTGAGATTTAATCTCAAAATTTAATCACAACTTAATCATACCAAGTTTCTTTCTGAAGTACTCGATTTTCAACTTCGCAAGAGGCTTGGTAAAGATGTCAGCACTTTGTTCTTCAATACTGATGTAGACCAATTTGATAATATCTATGTCTACCATGTCTCTTATGTAGTGGTAAGGAATTTCTATGTGTTTGGAGCGATTGTGAAAAACTGGATTTACTGAAAGTTTAATGCAACTTTGATTGTCACAATGAATTACTGTAGGTTTTAGAGGCTTGCCAAACAATCCAAATAGTAACTTCCTTAACCATACTGCTTCTCGAGCTACCATTGAAGCGGCCATATATTCTGCTTCAGTAGAACTTTGAGCAACTGCTGATTGTTTTCTACTGAACCAAGAAATCATTGCTGATCCAAGACTAAAGCAACATCATGTAGTGCTTTTACGGTCGATTGAATTTCCAGCCCAATCAAAGTCAATGAACCCTTGAAGTTGTCTCAACATTTTTGTATTTTAGGCCCATTTCAATTGTACCACAGTTGTTAAGTGGATCTTCTTTGGTTGACACATGAAATGACTTAATACGTTTGTAGCATAGCAGATGTAATGTCCCCGTTATTAAATAAATAAAATAAACTTGTATTTGGGTCTTGGTCGATTTAGCTTATCCCGGACCCATTTTTATGTTAATGTAGGGGTTAGTGTTGCCGTGTCGGCTTTATTTGT
>MU225187.1:614051-654607 GCA_018584345.1 Thuja plicata | reverse complement strand
GATGGTTTCCCCTTTGTTCATTTTTAAATTTAGGAGTTGTTGTTTGAGAGTAAGTAATCTACTTGTATTATTGATCTCATATGTCTCTTGAATGGTTTTGAATACTTCATAGGCGGTTTTTAACCTCGCTATGGAGGGAAGAATATGGTCCTTAACGACATCGATTATTATTTTCTTTGCTTTGTTGTTACGCCTTTTCCAAGTTGATTTATCAGGTTCATCTTCAGGCATTTTTATATCCTCCTCAACATAGGAATCTAACTTGAGTTCTTGAAGCAATGTCAGGATTTGTATCTTCCATGAGAAAAAGTTTGTAGTGCCTTCAAGTCTATCCTCCACTTTAATGCTATTGGCCATTTATTATTTTCCTCTTATATTCTAATAACAAATTTGATATAATTCACAATTTATATTTATATGATTCTTCTCTTGAGAGGCTCTGATACCATGTTAGGAATAGAGATCTTCAATAGAGAGAATTCAATATTGCTATTTGTGTTATTCACAATTATTATCTTTTGAATATCTTACTGAATTATAAAAGCAAATATATGATCCTCGTATGTGTTGTGGTAGTAATATGAACTCTGTAATTAATATTTTTCCACAGCACATATGAAGGTATATATATATAAAACATAATAGTCATGTCTATGTAGAGACATGACTGTACGTGGCTTAAGCCACGTAAGCCACGTTCAGTCATGTCTTTACATAGACAACCCGTTCCATATGGTGTCGATTAATCACAATGCTTGGCGTTGTTTTATAAACACCACTATTGTTTAGTGTTACGTATAACTATCGTATGATAGTTATCGCAACACATATTAATATATGTGTTACGATAACTATCATATGATAGTTATCATAACTAAAGTATAACCAATGCAAGATATCGACTACGGTCGATGTAATACCAGTCTTGTCAAATATAAGGAATCCGATCCACTTTATATTAAATATATAATGTATGCAATCAACTAAGGTCAATTCATACAAGCACATCAAATCTAATCAATATGATAATAATATATATATATATATAGATAAGTCAATCATATCGAAGCTATAATTTAACAAAATGTGCCTTGGATTCATAACCAAATTTGTACACAACTACCAAAGAATTGACTTATTCAACTCTTTAAACAATGTACTACATTTTTCATGTTGTCCAGATTCATTGAATCGTGCACCGTCAAAACCGATTTGACCAAGTAATCAAAATTGTTCAATAACCTTTACTTTTACCTGTTCATTGAACTGACCGGTTGGTGGTGTCTTCACTTATGCCTTTATCGGTGTGACCTAAGTGGCGCAGTCACAAATCTTACTATACATGTTAACTTTATACCTTCCAATGTACCGATAGCATACTTGTCTTCTTTTACGGTAATGTCCTTCACGTGTTCTCCAGTTCACTGATTACCTTTCTGACTTAACTTCTTGTTATCGATTGGATATATTGTATATCGGTTGTTGTAACTTCATATACTTACACAAAACTTTCTTACCTATGTAATGGTTTGCCAGCAATGACAATCATACTCTATAAGAGCATCATCAATGTCATCTATCAGCATTCTGATATCAACACATTCAAGAGGCAAAGCTTCTTTCGTTAACCTTCAAATTGCTGTAATATAATTGTCAGGCATTAGGAATCAACAAGGGAAGTGTCACGGCAGAAATATTGGTGAATTTCTCCAACTCCCTGCCCAAAAGAACAGATGCAACCTTCTGAAGTATAAACTTTGGCAATCATGATACTCAGAAATAATAATCTCAGCTCAAAAAATTACGGCAATGAGCAAATTCACAGCGGCTTGAGAAAAAAAAACATTCACGGCAAAAATGTTTAATGTTTGTATTGCTTTAAATGGTGCAGCAAAGGAGTATTTACAAACATTAATAATCCCATGGACTATTATTTCATCAGTTAGTATTTCTCCGGGACATTTTGCGGTAACTACAAATGTTTCTCGATTTCAACCTTCACCATTCTATCCCTCTTGTAAATCCTGTTGGAGTAAAGTCGTCGTACATATTGACTCCCTTAGATTCACAACATCAGCAATGTTTAATCTTGCTTCAAAATTAGATCATTTGCTCTAATACCATGTTGTTTTCCTTATTATTTGCAAGTTGTATGTAAATTGGATTATGACAGAGGAAGATTTAATCCTCCTTTATATTCATCAGTGGTGCCCCTTGACCAAGGGTCACCACTCTTTCCTTAATATAATAATTATTATATTATTATATATAATATAATATAATAATATATAATATAATTTTGTCAATATAATAATTATCTATCACTATAATTATATATCACAACCTTTATGTTATCTATATCAGCCTGAAGAGATCCGACCATAACTACAGTAACATCAACACTCCCTCTTAGCTAGGGAGGAATCCTTCTCGATAACTTCTGGCCTGTCCTCCAAATGCTAACATCAACAATGTTTATTAATGATAATACTAAGGCGACTAGATGTCTCATAGTCGTCCTCCCGACGCTATCTTCAACACTCCCTGTTAGCTAGGGAGGATGTAATCAAATATCTGAGTTAGAGTAGTGTCCACCATGGCTACTCCCAGAGGGTGGCTCCATCATGGCTGCTCCCATGAATGGAAATGCAAACAAACAAAAGTGTTCATCACGAAAACACTCGTGTAATGTCGTCATCTCACGATAACAGTCACCATAGCTACTCCCAGAGGGTGACTCAACACAGGTGTTTAGTCATGGACTCACTGACATGACCTCCACCATGGCTACTCTCAAAGGGTGGGTCCATCATGGCTACTCCCATGAATGGAAATATAAATGAGCACAAGTATCCATCACGGAATCACTCAACGTGATGTCGTCATACGACATTCACCATGGGTACTCCCAGAAGGTGAATAAACACAAGTACAAAATCATGGATTCTCTCTCATGACATTCACCATAGCTACTCCCAGAGGGTGGATCCACCATGGCTACTCCCACAGGGTGGAACAAGGGCTTTCACCTCAAACTTCTCTCTCACAGAGAAGAATGCATTAACAAGGGCTGACACCTCAAATTTCTCCGTCTCAGAGAAAAATGCTTTAAGGGTTGATACCTCAAATTTCTCCGTCTCGGAGAAAAATGCTACAAGGACTTGCACCTCAAACTTCTCTCACAGAGAAGAATGCATTAGAGTACATCTCAAGGAATCATTGATGTTGAGACTCCCTCTCAGCAAGGGCTTTATTCTCCACAACTTCAAGCTTTGTCTCGAAAATGCACAAACTTCACTTTGGCAAGAGGCTTGGTGAGAATATTGGTCGTCTGTTCTTCAGTGTTAATGTACCTCAATTGAATAGCATTCCTTTGCACCATATCTCTAATATAGTGATATTTGATCTCCACATGCTTTGACCTATCATGAAATATAAGGTTGGAGTCTGCATCACTCTTAGTGAATCCCAAGCTCACCAAGTATCCATCTATCCAAGAATATCATGACTTAGGCATCTACATAAAGGCCTTCGAGCCTACACACATGGAGCTCCATCCCATGCATCATAGTCCTCTGATTGCTACAGTTTCTTGATCACTAGAGAAACCATCTCGACATGGTCTCCTCCTTCTGAATTAATATGACTAAGATCCTTGAATGTTAACCGAGGCATATCCTCTAGCTGCTCCCTCTATCACGGAAGCGTATCCTTCTCACATGGTCCCAATCATGGAGGATATCTTGCTTCAAGAATGCAATCAGGTCTGAATTGTCTCCAGTGACTCAATGACAGGCGAATCAGCTTGCTTCCACATCCACTGCGAAGTCTAGCATTATAATGCAAGCCAAGTGGAAGTCCTGAGCTAGCATTCCTCCTCTTCGAAGAAACTGATCAAAATCTGTATAGACTCTTCCTCTTTGAGAGATGTCTCAATTCAGTCCGTAAAGACAATAGTGAAACTTCAGAGAGCAACAACCATGTTCCAAGAGGAGTAATCCATTTATCTATAGGTATTGAGTGCTTCTGTGACAGGGATTCAGATGTGGTGATAATGTTCTGAAGTGCAAAGGTTATTCCACTTTTCAGTTAGCCTTTCTTACCCGAAAGCATGCATATTCGCTTCACATAGGATGCTATACTTCCATTAGCGTGTCCTTTTAATAAGGGTAAAACACCTTGGGGAAATAACATCTCCATCTCTTGATTCTGAGATCGCACTAAAGGCGCATCAGAAAAATTTGATCTCTTGTTGGATGCCTTCTCAGCTGTAACGAAAATAATTCATTCCACAATAAGCTCTTGAAATAAATTCAAGCATTCCTCCTGAATACTTGATTCATTATCTAATACTACAGATTGCAACCATTCTGAAATTACTTTATCAACATAATGGTCTGATATTGCTTTGTCCAAGCCTTCACAGCTCTGTTGTTGACTTCAGGAATGCAATCGTGTTAAATCATGATTGATTAACAGCCAAGATGAATATTTGCTCACTGCAAATAACTGCTAACATGTGGTCTAACACAGCGTGTGTGGCAGACTTCAAGGGAAAACCATCATTGCATAGAAGATATCGACATGCTATGAGAATGGAAATTAATTTTACCAAGCATCAGTAGTATTCTCTTTAGGTGGTGATCTCTCAAAGTCAACAATTGAAGAATGATATGTAACAGAGAAGCGGCAACCACCAAGGCATGACGGTGAAATCCATAATTGGTTAGAATGATGACACCAGTCTAGGTATGAATAGAATATTTGCAACCTATGCCAATTATATTATTCTTGGCAATGGAGAGCGGGCCCTCAACATAGATGAGTTGGCTATAATGTAGTTGTCGTCCACAATACTTTCTTCGATGAGCCTCTACACAGCAGACATCTGAAGCAGACATATGGTGTCTTAAAACCTGAACACCTCATACTTTACAAAACACACCACTCGATAAAAAGTCCTCCTTTTAAACACTTCATATATTGCTATATCACCAATTAGTTACAACCAACATAACTGTAACTGTCTGCCAACATGGCTTTCTAGTAGACGTAAGCTTCCAATGGATTCTCCTTCAAATTATGTAGCCCCTATATGTCCTCCAGAACTCCAAACTTGAGATGATGTGCCTGAAATATAACATTTTCAGATTACTTCCTTTTTGAAGGTACGTGCCATAACAATATACAATTTTGTGTCATCTGCTCTAGTCGGCAATTGCTTTTCATTTTATTTTTGAAAACACCAAAACATAGTCTTCTAAAAACTACAACCTGAAATTTTCTCAACATCTGCCATCTGAACACTTCTTGTTCACGCCAAGTGCCAAATAGGAGCAACATCATTTCTTACTTTATCAAACCTGGAAATCAATATCGTCTTTGAAATATGCAACTCATGAAGTACAAACGACATAGTTTAAATGGAACGTTGCTTGTCTTCTTAATGAATTTAATTGCTCACTTTATCACATGCCTTCTTTCAGCAAATCGTTCATTCTTCCTATGAAGTCAGCTCTTTGTGTTGTAATGGCTCCAGCAATTACAGCAATCACAAAAACCAGTTCAGTTTGCAATAATAAATTTCGAATGCTTAAAAACCAAGGCTGCCTATGAACAAAAAATAGGAGATTCAATCCATACTCTGTCCAACATCCCTTGTGCAATGTTACTCTTCAGCAAATTGCTTGTGGTGTGCATTTAAGAGGCAAAGCTTCTTCCGTTAACCTTCAAATTGCTGTAATATAATAATCAGGCATTAGGAATCCAACAGGGGAAGTGTCACGGCAGAAATATTGGTGAATTTCTCCAACGCCCGCCCAAAAGAACAAATGCAACCTTCTGAAGTATAAACTTTAGCAGTCACGATACTCAGAAATAATAATCTCGGCTTAAAAAATTACAGGAATGAGCAAATTCACAGCAGCTTGAGAAAAATACAAACATTCACGGCAAAAATGTTTAATGTTTGTATTGCTTTAAATGGTGCGGCAAAGGAGTATTTACAAACATTAATAATCCCATGGACTATTATTTCATCGGTTAGTTTTTCTCCAGGACATCTACGGTAAATACAAATGTTTCTCGATTTCAACCTTCGCCATTCTATCCCTCCTGTAAATCCTGCTGGAGTAAGATCAGCATACATATTGACTCCCTTAGATTCACAACATCAGCAATGTTTAATCTTGCTTCAAAATCGGATCTTTTGCTCTGATACCATGTTGTTTTCCTTATTATTTGCAGGTTGTATGTAAATTGGATTATGACAGAGGAAGATTTAATCTTCCTTTATATTCATCAGTGGTGCCCCTTCACCAAGGGTCACCACTCTTTCCTTAATATAATAAATATTATATTATTACATATAATATAATTATTATATTATTATATATAATATAATTATTATATTTATCAATATAATATAATAATATATAATAATTATATTATCACTATAATTATATATCACAACCTTTATGTTATCTATGTTGGCCTGAAGAAATCTGACCATAGCTACAGTGACATCAACTTATTCCACATTACATTAAATAACCAGTGTTACCAGTGCTTGGTAATGATTTCCATATTTCAAATATATTGCATTTTCCCCACTAACCTACAGCTGCATTCATAATTCAATTCCATCATTTCCCCATTTCATATCACCATGTAGAGCACATATGTAATTCATATTCCCTTTCATATTAGCCGATCAGCTATAAAGGTTATAAATCAGATTTAAGTTAATATTTGAATCAACTAAGTCAAGTCGATGATTGGAATATAATAATCAACTAATTAAGTCGATTAGCATAATCGACTAATAACATGAAGGAGCATACTTGGCATAACAAACCGATTAATAATTGAAGAGGTACGATGTGGAGAGCTACATCTCTTCCATCATCAAGAGATGTAACCATTCAATAATTGCAAATATATAAGATGGAGTTTGAATTCACTCCATATGCATCATCAGATATTTTTATATATTATTTCTTGTCCTTTTACGGATTGGTCTGTTTAGAGCACATTGCCTTTCGGCATCCTTGGTGCAAGAATATAAAGACTTATTTAGAGATGGCATCTCCAGTGCATATATTTATTGTTACATCAGACACAGCCAACGCTATAGCCATATTCAGAAAACAGCATCTACAGTGCATATAATTGTTGTTACATCAGACAGAGCCAGCATTATGTTGCAGGTACGCAGTTGCATATCAGAGACAGCAACCAGATTGCTGTAGTGAGTTTACATTAGACTTTGCATATATTCAGTGCTTCATCAGACACAGCAGTATTCATATTTAGATAAAATGATTGTTTGCACAATTGTTAGGCGATATTTGCCATTGTATGTGCCACAGTTGTAAATCAAATATTACAATTGCCATTGTCGTTTTATAATATTAAAACAGACATTATCATTATACATTTATTGCAGTTTGCATCAAATATACACTGAGCATCATAATAGATATCAGACATTGTTCAATTGAATAGATCAGATTTTACATTTATCTTCCATTACTTTTAAATTCATATCCATTTAACATAGTAAGTAGGGAATATTGGAATAATAGTCCTGGCATTCTTGAATATTGAAAAGGGGACATTACACCTTTCCTTGGATTACCCAAGAGGAAGAGGACATAGAGCATTATTAAATGTTCGAGTCTTTGGCTTGTACTCTATTCTATTTGTAAGTTGTGGGCACATCTTTTTATACAACTTAAGTGATTTTAAGTGATGACATTTCTTTTTATGCAACTTAGGTGACTCCTAGCCTAAAGACTTAATATTTCCCCCTTTTTGAGTTTAATGACTTAAGATGTGTACTTTAAGATATTTTTAATAAACATGTGTCAAAAGCTAAGTTGCGGGGTTCGGCCCCTAGTGCCCCTGGTACATGTCCTAGTTATAGATAATCATAGTTGAGAAATTGATATCAGGACTAAAATTCAAATTCCTACTGTATCCAAATCTGATCACTTTAACAACAACAATAGTCGAGTTTTTGCTCATAGATCCATGTGGTGGAATTTAGAGCATAGAGGTAAATCATTGGCACTTTTACAAGGTTTCTTAGCCAAGAGTTGGTTTCCCAAAGGTATTAAATGTTGTAAGAATACTATTCATGATGGACAACTTAAAGATTAGGCTTCTTTAAGCTTTGAATATACATTACCTCCATCAAATCGGAGAACTTATACGATCTTGAGAGAAGCCTGTAAAGGGTTTCAATTGCCTATTAATAGATAGGCCATTGATATCATGAGAAGCCTGTAAAGGGTTTTGATGGCCAATTAATTTAAGAGGGAGTGTTAATAGATATCAAAACAATTAATTCAAGGTGAATCAATGTCAATCTGCATATATGTTATGACTGAGATCAATGTACCTTGCCTTGCACTTATTGATTTTTTTGTGCTTAGCATTTGAATCAATATCAATCACAATATATATGGTAAGAGGAGACATGTCTCCACGTGAACAATGTTCTCGTGGAATCATGTATCTACGTAGAGACATGCTCCAATAACTAATGTCTTTGTTGTTAACTAATCAGCGATAGTGAATCGATTCTCATAATCGATACTTAATATATAAACAGCACTTAACATAATCGATTTACTCATCAATATAATCGATGCATTACATCGATTCATTATATAGATCTCAATAATCATGTTTAATATATAATTGATTCAGCATATGATTTATATATAATCGATTTTGATAGCATGATTAATAATTATATATATATATAATAAAGAAGCAATTATAAATTATACATATCTATACATATATATACCTAATAATAACTCATTAATTATTAATCATACTGATGATATCAATGATCAGCATTATAAAGATTACTCATGCATATGATTTCATCGATAGGATTAATCCAACCGAAGCTACAAATCATTAACACTCCCTCTTAGCTAGGGAGGATCATCACAATGTAAATACAGTAGAACCACACATAGTGTGGGAGAGATATCACCTCAATGTAATATAGAAGTTATGGCATATCCACGGATATCAGATCTCATGATACCCACCATCATGATATCATCTCATGATATCTGGAGCAATAGTCTACAAATATCAAGACTCGTGATATTCACCAAAAATGATGTCACCTCACGATGTCATCAGGGGTAATGGCATGTCCACGAATATCAAGTCACGTGATATTCACCATTCTCATATCTTTTCTGGTATGTGCACTAGCATCAAGTCTCATGATGCCTACCAAAGAAGATATCTGCTCATGGCGTATCCACGGATGCTACGTCTCATAACATCCACCATGACATATCTCAGTAATATAACTCATCATAGTTACACACTACTTAGTTAATATTACCTAAGAGATATGAACTATCATGTCATGTTCACTGATATCAACCATATGATATACATCATGATAGTAGGTTAAACTATGTTAAAGTCATCACTTTACAATAGTAACCCTAAGTAAACATCATTGAAAGATCGTCACCTTTTCAAGATGTTTCCACAAGATCATGTAATAACTCGCATGACATTCACCATGAACCATATCAAAGGGTGGATCCACCATGGTTATTCCCAGAGGGTGTAACAAGGGCTTTCACCTCAAACTTCTCTCATAGAGAAGAATGCATTGCAAAAACTTCTCTCTCAGAGAAGAATGCATTAAGGTACATCTCACAAAATTACGGATGCTGAGACTCCCTCTCAGCAAGGGCTTTGTTCTCCACCACTCCACACTTGTCTCAAAAATGCACAAACTTCACTTTGGCAGGAAGCTTGGTGAGAATATCGGTTGTTCGTTCTTCAATGATAATGTACCTCGACTAAATACTAGAGAAACCATCTCTTCGTGGTTTCACTCCCTTTGAATCAATATGATTAAGATCCTCAAAAATCAATTGTGGCAGATCCTCTAGCTGCTCCCTCTATCACGGAAGCATACATGGTCCCAATCATGAAATATCTTGCTCCAAGAGACTCTCATCATCTAGTACATGATCATTTATACCATGTTGAAATTTAGATCATAACATTATTCATAGGAGTAGTTTTCCCGTACACAAGTGTACTTGTCTAATTCCATAGTAACATTAGTGGATGTCATAAACTGAGCATTTATCCACAAGGCTTAAAGATGATGTGGCTCCCTATGAAGCTCAAGATCTTGCATCAACCTCTTGGCCTCCTCGTCCAATGTTGCCTCTAATGAAATGCCAGACTCCCTCTGAATGTTATTTCCTCTTCTTCGGAGAAATGTTTCAGCTATCAACTCAGTCCCATGAGTGCAAGCATCAAGATCTTTCTCCCTTGAATGCAATGTCTTATGCTTTGTGATCCATCCTGAAAGAAAATTGGAGAGATTACAAATAGTTCATAAGACTAAACTATCCCAAAGAGAAAGAAACATACAAGTTTTACTATCCCAATGTTATAGCATGAATTAATAACTCAAAATATTCATGAACATTGTTCAAGGGTATGAAATACTTATCTCTTATCAACACCAACTATTCTTTCCTTATCGATAGCAAAATTTCAAATCATGAGATATGAATGGAAGCATCAATATATTGATCACCAAATATTGAGATTGCTGCTCATGGTAATTAATCACTGGAAACCTTAGAGTAATCGACTCCACTGTGTCAATGTACACAAGAATCTCAGGAAGATGGCCAAGTGTGAATACACCAGCTTCTTGCCACAAATATTAAGATGTCGACTCTCATAATAGAGCTTCACACATGAGTGCTCCAGCAAGATGTAAGCATCTCCCAAGGAGTTTCTAATGCCCACGAACCAATCTGGACTAACAAACTGAATTTATCAATCATTCTAGATATGTCGAGCTTGCTAGTGATTAACATCACCGAGTCTAAAGGAATAAATATGATCCTTTAGCAGTTTCAGACTCAAATTAATGAAATTCAGATGCTTTGTTTTTGCGGTAGAGAGAATGAAGATAAGATGCTTTGGCATTACCAACAGGTAGGCATGAGGATTTAGGCAATGTAAGAGCTTCTCCAAATGTATTGCATCAATATTAATAGTTGTTGTGAGCCCAACAATGAGTTTCACCAGCATGTTATACTTCCATCAGCTAGTCCTTTTAATAAGGGTAAAATACCTTGGGAAATAACATCTCCATCTCTTGATTCTAACCTCGCACTAAGGACACATAAAAATTGATCTCTTGTTGCATGACTTCTCAAAAATTTCCTCTGAGTGCTTTGAATAATGCTCAGATATTAGTATTGTGAATGAATTCACTACTGGTGAATATAGGAATCGTTGATCAACATGAGTGGATGGTGCACAATCAAAGGATTGTTGACTATCTCTCCAAGCACTTCTTGTTAATCAATAAGGTTCTCTATCTTAGAATTGAAGATCCTCCCTTCCCTTTACTTTTCTTTGTGCCTGATTATTCCTTTGTATATATCAGATTGTACCCAGAACATTTAGATGATGAAATGCTAGAGAACTACTACTCGTCACAGAAAGCGCAGAGTCGCCCTATAAATAACAACTCGAGCAACTCGTTGACAAAATAACGGCAAAATCAATGCCTATAACATCTCTTTCAAAGCTCCGTATAAGTCCAATGAAGAGTTCTTGAAAAAAACAAGGAAATTGGTGCGCAATCCTCCTCTAACAACGTTGCCTAGACTTGCCTTCTTTGAACACTAAGTTAATATTATTGCAAGTGGATTATCCTAGTACCAACCGTACCCTCCCAATAAACCGAGATGATATCGCTATCGCTTCTCTATTCTCCTGAAGACCACAAATTTGTAAGCACATTAAAGTGGGTCTTCGCTACTGGTGATCTCATGTACAGTGCCCTTCTTTCCAGTGCTTGGTAATCTAGTCACTAATGTAACCGCACAGCGTGCCGTATATGCAATGTATTCTACAACAATCTGTGCAATCGAACTTGGATTAGTGAGCACCACCTCGATCACTTCCTCATGTGCCAACTTCATAATGAATGGTCGACGCAAGAAACCAATAACACGAACCTCCTATCACGAATAGTATGGGCCACAAAATGGAATTAAAGTCAACAATTATATGGAAGCAATGAACCAAGCCAGCTCATAAATCTGGTATACTCGTTGTGACCAAGAAAATGTCACTTTCAACAGCTGATCTATAGCATATCAAATGTGTACAACCTCCAATGAATCGTTGTCAAAGATCAAGTTGATCAAATAAGAATACAACGATCGATATAAGCTCCTACAAGGATCGATCTCTTGTGATAGGCCCAATCAATCACTGAGCTTCCAGTGAACACCAAAATAAAATGCACAGCGATGACCCGCACACCAATCTGGATAACTCCACGCAAAACAGCGACGTCTCCCACAACTCTCACGATCTCAATCTGCCAATTACAATAACGCAGGCCCTACACATAGTCCCCATCGCATTCCACGAAACTGTAGACAAGGAAACCCGATTTGTTAATTGATCAATGTACCAAACACGGAATGCCCTGATCATCAAATGGCTCGAAGGGCCCTCAACAAAGAAACGACTACCATGCATGACAAATGAGTCACCGACCATTTTTCATCATAATTCAAAGCAACCACTAGTAGATGGATACTGTGCGCAATGCCACAATGGAGAAGCTCGATACTGGTCATCAAATCTGCAATGTATATTCACTAGATCGCAGCGAGCCCACAAACTATGCTTAACATTATATTATTGCCAAAGGAGATGAAGACAATATATAGATTGGGTTAAACATACATTTGCCTGGTGTCTCAGATCTCTGCCTGTATAAATTTGATCAGATCTTCCTTAACCTTGCTTTGATACCATGTAAGTGATCAGATTTGGATATTGTAGGAATTTTAATTTTATTCCCGATATAAATTTCTCAACTATGATTCATATCTATAACTATTTGCAATTGTGAATCGCTGCTGATAAATATATGTAACACAATTAATTCAAGGAGAAATAATGTCAATCTGCATAAATGTTATGACTGAGATCAATGTACCTTGCCTTGCACTTATAGATTTTTTTGTGCTTAGCATTTGAATCGATATCAATCACAATATATATGGTAAGAGGAGACATGTCTCCACGTGAACCAATGTTCATGTGGGTGAACCAATGTTCATGTGGAGACATGTCTCTACATAGACATGTCTCCTCTTACCATATATATTGTGATTGATATCGAGGAGACATGTCTATGTAGAGACATGCTCCAATAACTTATGTCTTTGCTGTTAGCTAATCAGCGATAGTAAATCGATACTTAATATATAAACAGCACTTAACATAATCAATTTACTCATCATTATAATCGATGCATTACATCGATTCATTATATAGATCTCAATAATCATGTTTAATATATAATCGATTCTCATAATTGATTCAGCATATGATTTATATATAATCGATTTTCATAGCATGATATATATATAATAATAAAGAAGCAATTATATATTATATATATCTATACATATATATACCTAATAGTAACTCATTAATCATTAATCATACTGATGATACCAATGATCAGCATTATAAAGATTACTCTTGCATATGATTTCATCGAGAGGATTAATCCGACCGAAGTTACAAACCATTAACAGTTGTTATCGGTGAATTGTCAACTACAAACTATGACTTTAATTATTTCCCAAGCTTTTCAGACTTCTAAACACCTCATATCCTGCAGGGGTTATAGGGTATTACAAATGATTGCTCAAACAATTTAGAACTGTTGATGCTAAGTGCTAGGAGAAGACTAGAGGTTACAATAATGGTATAATCAGTCCACCATTGGGAGATGAGGTGTAAGCCATAAGAATCCCTTGCAGGGTCTATAACTGCAAAATGTTGTAATAACCGTAGGGATAATTATTATTTACCTTTACTAAAATTTTGATCAATATTATAAAGAGATCAGCTAACACCAATCAATCAGCCTAACAATATTATGCAGATGAGATTGCACAGAGATTGTAAAAACACAAATGTCAATGAGTTTCCATTCAACAAGCAGAACACAACAAAGTTACACCCTTGTAGTTGTTGCTTAATTCACTGAGTAGTTGAGAGTTCTATAACATAAAACATTTCAGAGGAAATAAATGTGATTTGCCCTAACTGACCAATGTCTATCACCCAGCTGAGTTCCAGCCTGAGGCATGAAACCCCAGGTGTTTGTAATCGTTGTGAACTTCTTCCAGATCTAGGTCAGTGTGAATGAATCTTCAGCTGATTGTTTATAACTGCAAGGCATGATGGTTTATGTACAGTACAAATTCCTTAGATAGCATATAATGCCTCCACTTCTTCGAGGCATGCATTATAGCGTAGAACTCTTGGTCATAGGCTGAATATTTCCTCTTTGATTCATTTAGCTTCTCACTAAAGTAGAAAACGGGTCTTCCTTCTTGACGTAATACTCTACCAATTGCACTATACTGACATCAGAATCCACTCAAAATACTTTGCCAAAGTCTGGCAATGCCAACACTAGTTGTTCTATCACCTTCTTCTTTGACAGTTGAAAGGTCTTTTCTGCTGCAGCTATCCACTGAAACTCTTTCCTATCACCCTTCATTGTCTTCGTGATAGGTGCACATATCCCATTGAAATTTCTTATGAACTTCTCACAGAAGCTTGCCAAGCGATGAGAACTTCTAGCCTCAAACATGCTTTTGGCTTAAGGACAATCCACTATTGCCTTGACCTTCTCTGTGTCCGGCTTCAACCCCTCTTCACATACTCCAAATCCTAGATACACTAATTCTCGCTTCATACAACTGCACTTCTTCAAGTCCACAAGCAGATTCTCTTCTTTCAATCTTTGCAACACTTCCCTAATATGCCCTAAAAGCTTCTCAGTTTTACTAATTACTAAGAGATCATCCAAATAAAAATAACAAATTTGCCAAGGAAAGGTTTTAGTAACTCATTCATCAACCTCATGAAGGTGCTGGGTGTATTTGTCAACCCAAATGGCATCACTAGCCACTCATACAACCCATCCTTGGTCTTAAATATTGTCTTCCATTATTCACCTTCTCTAATCCTAATTTGATGATACTCACTCTTCAAGCCGATCTTAGTGAAGTACTTTGCTCCACTCAAACAATCCATCAAGTCATCTATTTAAGGCAATGGAAACCTATACTTATGGTTATCTTATTTATAGCCCTTGAATTGGTGTACATCCTCCATTCTCCATCCTTCTTTGGTGCAAGTACAACAAACACAACACATGGTCTGAGAGTGTCTAATCATCCCCTTATCTAATAACTCTTTGTACTTGTTTGTTTACTTCTTCATACTCTAATGGTGTCATTTTGTAAGGTACCTTATTTGGTAGGCTAGCAACTGAAATCAAATCCATGCAATGACTTATGCTTCTCATTGGAGGTAATCCATTAGAATTTTTGTGAATTCATTCAAAATTTCTTGGACTTCCATGGGAAGTTTTTCCCCTTTCTTTGTTGTCATAACCTTTGCAGGCTTAGGTAGGAAGGCAAAACATAACTTCTCTTTTCTTGTATCCTTCAAGAATTATTTTCCAATCACTAGACAGGCTCTATTAGTTTTCTCAACCTCTTCATCGTTATCCTTAAAGAGATTCAACACATATTTCTTTCCATCCTTCTTAATCTTATAACAATTTGTCCTTCTATCATGAATGGCTTGCCTAGCAGATTGCCAGGGTCTTCCTAACAGAATATGGCATGCATCTGTTGGCATTAAATCACACATGATCTCATCTTTGTGATCCCCAACATGAAAGTTGACCAAGCATTGTTCACTTACCAACAACTGATGTACCCTCTGCAACCAGGAAACCGTGTAGGGAGTTGGGTGTTTCAATCTCTTCAACTTCAATTTCTGCACCGTTTCTCCTAACATTCAATTGTCAGTGTTGTCATTATACATAATGACTTTGCAACATTTTCCTCTAGACTTACATCTGGTTCTAAAAATATTTCTTCTTTCTCGTTCTCCTTGCATCTTTTCTGGTTTCAAAAGAATTCTCCACAACATAAGGGATTCTCCATCTTCAGGCTCTTCTCCACATCTTAGTCAAGCTAAACTCTTCTCCTCAGCTTGTGTAACCTGAACTCTTGTTTCTTTTCCTTTCCTATTGTTATGTTCTGTTGTTTTCGAGGACATTCAAATGCTCTATGTCTAGTCTATCCAAACTAGAAACATTTTCCACTAAATCCTCTATTTTCCAAAATTTCCTCTACCTCTAAGGTAATCACCCCTTCATCTACCTCCATGGGCACTGGTTTGAGAAGTACTTGCTTCTCCTTGTTTATCTTTATAGCTACGTCTAGGATTAGATTCTCCTCTACCTCTTGTGTAATAACCTCTTCCCCTAGAGCCATTTTGTCTTATAGAGCTCTTTTCTTCTGCCTTTTCTACAAATTGAATGGCTTCTTCTACACTGGTGATTCTTGCCATGCTAATTTCATCTTTTATAGAATAATGCAATCCATTAACACACTTGGAGACCTTCTCGACATCAACATCATCCTCAATGTATCCAACTTTGATGTTCAGTTTATAAAATTCCTTTGTATACTCTTGTGCACTCTTCTTGTTCTGCTTGAGGTTCTACAAATACTTGAATATGGTGATTAGATGGCCTGTTGATAAGAACTTTCGCTCAAATTAGTTAGCATCATCTCCCAGGTTTTATTCTCCTTTCCTTTTCTCTATCTTTCATCATGCACATAATCCCATCATAGGAATGCACATCCCTTCAACCTTGTAGCTAAAAGTTTACCCTCTTAGGATCCTTAATGGATTCCAATCAAAATACCTAACCACTTTTTAGAATTAGTCTACCAACTCCTCTGGACTCAAGTTGCGGCTGTAAGTTGTTGGGTCTACATGAGGTGTGCTGGCAATTCTAGACATTGCACTCAGAAACCTCCTTTCTTGATCATCTCCGCATTTTGCTTCGTCTACATTCTACAGGTACTCTTCTATGTTATGTACTTTCTATAGCATCCAGTCTAGTTGTGATCCCCCTCAGCATTTCCACAAGTGCCATGTCTCTAACTGGTGGGGCTACCTTTCTACCTCTTCCACTCCGTGCCATGTTTACTCAGAACATATACCGTTGCAGGTTCTTCACTCTTCACAATTTCTACAACAATCTCTTTTGGACTCTACACTCAACCTTCCATATTCTTCAAAATTCAACCTGCTTTAATGCCACTTAATGCAAATCCAAGTCTAGGAGTTTGACAGACTACTGAACTAGGCAACAAAATTGAACTTAAAAACACAATGATGAAGCATTCTCTTGTTAGCATGTAATAAACTTGTTAAAATAGGAGTAAACAGATGATACAATGATATTATAGCTCAATACTCTGACATGCCTTCACACATGCCTTGGATCTCAAGCCTTACAACATCTAGACATTCAATTTTGACAGCTCTCTCAGCCTTTCAAGAAATTTTGGGGGTTCAACACTCCAAGCACTCCTCAAAAGTGAAGAGAAATTCAATTAGATAGCAAGCATGAGGGATTTGGCACAACCACCCCACATTTTGGCATGATAGGACATGTGTCGGGCACTTACTGGCGCCCTTGATTGAATTTTTAGGCTGTTATAAGTTATAACTGTCATATTGTTGTTTTACTCCTTTTATCATTCCCGTGGAAATCAGGGGTAAATAGGATATTCTGATGCATAAGAATGTTCGCAATATATAGTACAAGAAAAGTTGCGTGATTGCATAGCTTTTTCAAATTTGATTGGATCTTCCCCAAATTTGAAATATGACATCCGAAACACTAGGAAAGTCCTCACAATATTGAATAAATTCTACAATTGCATAACTTACTCAATTTTGCTTGGATCTTCCCCAAATTTGAAATGTGACATCCCAAACACTAGGAAAGTTCTGCAATCAGTAACAAGCAAAAGTTTTGCAATTGCATAACTTCCTCAATTTTGCTTGGATCTTCCCCAAATTTCAAAAATGAGTACCTATTTGGCCCTTTCGTAAGATGTGTTAGGAATAAGTTGTCCCAATCTTTGATTTCCTAGCATTGATTATTTAATTATGAATGCGGATATTATGTTGATAATCTGCCCATGTACTTAATTTATGTGCTCCAGATAATGTCATTTGTGGGAGTGGAAACTCAACTTGTCTTCATACGTGTGAAGTGGCATGGGTGACATGCATCCTATTCTTTAGGATGCTCGGCATCCCACTTGTATGAGTTGATTGAAGTCGTAGTGGATTGTTAACTCATGTTGGGTTGTCAGTTACTATTGGCAGATTCTATTTCTGATGAGGAGTCAAGTTTTGAAGTTACTATTTAGAATTTGTCATAAAGGCAGTTTCTATTTCATGTTGAGTACCCATGGAATGTGGGCACCTTTGGAGGTACAGTTGCTTTTTGGCAGGTACAAGTTGTATGTGCAAATTTGGTAATAATTGGTAATTTGGTAGCTGCATGTTTGCATATGTTGACGATGGAAAGTTACCATTTTGCATGTTTAATGTTTTTGGTGCCTCCCATGTTGCATTTTCATGCTTGGGCATTGGATTTAGAAACTCCCAATTTATGCATTGTAAGCTCTATAAATACAAGAGTTTGCTTGAGGAGATGTGAGGAGACTTGTTCATTATGGGGATTATACTGTCAAATTTTCTCCAGAGAAGAGCAAGATGTAAATCTCCATGTTAAGGCTATGATCCTGCGAGTGTATTGGATATTGTTTGTTGCATATTAATACATTGGTTGATGCTTTGGGGTGTGGGTTTTTTCACCTAAAAGGGTTTTCCCCACATATAGTGGTGCTTCCTTTTTTGTCTTTTTCTTCTTTCATACCTTGAAGTGTTGAATTCACATGTCGTTATGTTGCTGAAATTTTCTTAGATCTGCAAGCTACATTATCTTTCCTCTAAGTGTTAATGTAATTGGAAATCAACTATGTTTGTTTCCACTTTAAGGCATAGTAGTATGTGCTTGTATCAATTTGTTGAACATTTCAATTAAAGGAACATAGGATATTGATGGAGCATATTGATTCTTGGAGGTGATTCTAGGATGCTCTCTTTCCCCTTTAAGATGAAGTCAACACTTGACCATTAACCAATTGGAATTCTTCGTAAATTGCTCACCAGCTCCTGCAAGCAAAAACAAAGAAGAAGGCTGACAAGCAAGAAAGCAGGGAAATATTTTTGGTTGATTTAAAATTCTTTGCGGACCTGGATGCTCCTAAATCAATTTGTCTTAATGGTAACATCCTTTCGTATCTCCTCATATTCCATCATCGCTCCCCAAGTGTCTAACCCCTCACCAAGGGTTAGCATCTAGTATTTCCTATCCATACTCTTCCAATCATATTTGCCAATAATAAGCTTCTCTTATTTCATAGTTTTCTTCATATGCACCAGCAAACTAGGGTTCTAACAATGGAACCAAATATTGATAATAAATAAAGAACTAAGGTCTCAATAAATTATGTCTGAAAATTAATCATGAGGTAAACCGTAATACAATAAGAAGGAAACCAGAATAGTTGCAGCATCATAACATATACATAGAAGAAAGATTATATGTGTTCACATATCAAAAGATTGTTCCATTCGTATATTCTTATTGTATACTTCTTCCATGCATTCATAGACAAGGATAGATATTTACATCACATATGTTACGTGATATATTTTCTATCCCTACAATATTTTCTCATCTATATTTGCTTTTTCTTATCTTCCTATCTTTGGGTTGTAGAGCTGAATACTAATAGAGCTTATGAAGATGTAGGAAGATGTCCCTTTGTTTGTCTTTGCACCTTATAAACTGTCAAGAGCTATTCCATATTACTCGATGCTACCACATGAACCTTTTGAGACCTGAGATAACTATGGATTGTCCCATTTTGTTTTTAGTTCCATGCTTGCCAATAGTGTCCTTCATATTGTGAAGTAATGTCATTCATAGACAGAGCTAAATTATGTTGTTCCCCATTAAAATATTATTTTTATTCCAAAAAAAAATTCATGTCACTAATAGTTGTAATTATATTCTATCATTTTACAGAAATAAATAAACTTTTTTAATATTCCAGAACATTGTTGCATTTATGTATCTCAATGTTTTTCTCGTCTGAAACTAGGTACACGCCTGATCCACGTCGCCGATTAAGACAGCATAATGGTGAAATAAAGTATGGAGCAAATAGAACCAAAAAGAAACGACCTTGGGAAATGATTCTTGTTGTTTATGGTTTCCCATCTAAAGTTTCTGCGCTTCAGGTAATTTTGGCTTTAGTATGCATACATTTATTATTTTCTCCATTCAATCTTTTTATGTTAGTATTTTTTCGAAGAGCATTTGAGTGAATCAGTATAACAACAATCCTTCATTTTTTTAAAGCTTAATTAACCACAACAATAATATTTCAAAACTTAATCATCCACAATAATAACACACATGGAAGATTTAGCAATAAGGAACAAAAGACAAACACACGATTTACATGGAAACCCTTGCAGGAGAAGACCACAGCAAAATATTGCTATATAAAATTCTTTTACAAACTTAATTGACACCAACCCTCAGAAAACGTCAATCCCCTCAATTCATAGGCACCAACCTACTTGAGACACCAATCCCCGCAATTTTTATGAACCGCCCTACTAGAGGCACAAACCCCCCACAACTGAGCACGAACTCAACAAGAGACATCAATCTCTTCTAAATTGGCGGGCACCAACCTCTCCAATACCTCACTCATTCCTGCTCCAATTCTACCTAAATCTTTGCTCCAAATCTGCCTTGTATCTCTGCTCAATTTCACCTTATATCTTTGCTCTGAATCTGCCTTATATCTCTTCTCATAGTCTGCAATAAAATGATGCAATTTCTGATCCAAATTCTGCCTTAATCTTTGCTTGAAAAGGTGTAGAAGTGCACTTAAGTGTTTAATGATAGTTTTTTAGTAGCATAAAAAAACTAGAAGCATGCCTTGGAGGAAAACTGTATTTTTTAAGTGGTGAATTCAATCTAGGAACTTGCGTGGTAGCATTTAGCTTTCCTTTAAGTAGCAAATACCCTTTTGAAGCATGCTGTTTTCACAAACTTCATTTTTATCACTTCGTTTTCTGCAACACCAAGTGCTTACAATTTCACCCAAAAAATTTCAATATCTCCTCTGTTCAATTTGTCAAACAGCTCTCAGACATCTGACACTAACAGGATTTCTTGTACAAGTTTTGAATGCTCCGGTTTGTCTCAAAATTTGCAGAATTGTAAATATGAAATATCACTTATTTCTCTCAGATTGACAATGTAACGGGCTTATACAATACTTCAAAAAAATAGAGAGAAAATGCCATAAAATTATATTCATAAACAACAGCAACTGAATTTACAAATGAATTGACATCTGACCTTCCGATAAAGATCATCAATCTCCTACAGGCTGCTGATTGAATTGCAATTAGGGCCTGAGATCTGAGCAATGTGTAATGCATTGAGACTTATCTTTGCAAACACCCAATGCTGGAAATACTGGCGGATTGTGACAGTCAATAGAACCTCGCCACTCCATGCAACTCCATACAATGTGAAGATTATTAATCTGCCTTATAATCAACAAGTCAAACAACTCCCTTCCAGAACACTGTTTCCGCCTCATATAAGTCTGGAACGCCTGGAAAAAGAAAGCGATCTTCCATTCAAAACTCACGAACTAGCTGGCATATTCACACCTAAGAATAGCCTTATCATGAATCGCGGGCTGGGAAGAAGTACTCACGCCATTATTACGAATCGTCCAGTGTGTGTAAGGAATCGGTTATAGCCTGCTCAGAAGAGGAGACCTGTGTTTCTTAATGCTCTTATATGGCGTTACACAGGGTTGAAGGCTCGTCTATTTTGCTTACACGACCACAGTCAAATCGCCATACACCAATTTCATTGCCCAATGATAAGTCGTCATTTCCAATATTATTGGTTTCCAAATTAAAATGCGATGCCAAGCTTCTGAGAATACTCTTAGATATTACTATTTATTGGCCAGTTCCTGTGTATTCAATATGGTAATCCTGGAATATTTAACAGACCCGTGGAAAATGATGGGATAATGCCCGATAACAATATGCCAAGAGAAAGAATGGCGGAAAGGTTTAATTCTCCCGCCAAAACTGTATGTGTCAACCCTTCACACTAAATCTTTGGTAAATAAATCTTCGCGCCCAAACTAAATCAACCCACTTTCAGACTAACCGTTGTCTATGGAGCACCCAAAATGATCTATTTACTTAAAAATGTTATATTTATTGTATTTCAATTTTTAATTAATTAAATTATATTTTTAATTAATTAATAATTATAATAAATAGGTCATTTTGGGTGTTGCATGGATGTTGTCTTCAAACTATTAGCTCCTATCAAATGAAATGAAGTTCCCTAATTATAATGTTGTAAACATCTAGATAATGTTTTAAGTATCTAGATGAGATGAAATGAAGTTCCCTAATTATAATGTTGTAAACATCTAGATAATGTTTTAAGTATCTAGATGGTCTTAGGCTCAAACCTTATAAAATTAAAAAATTAAAAAAATAATTGTCCAATAATATTATGCTAGGACAATAGTTAGGTATTCAACGATACCCAATATTTTGTTTTCCCCTTTCTAATGCCTTACTCCCTTAAAATATCAGATTATGAATTTATTTGACCTTCAAAAATAAGGCATCATATAATATTAATTTGTCATGCACCAT
Organism: Thuja plicata; assembly: GCA_018584345.1. Lineage (NCBI taxonomy): Eukaryota > Viridiplantae > Streptophyta > Pinopsida > Cupressales > Cupressaceae > Thuja > Thuja plicata. Next base: position 631,795 of record MU225187.1, on the reverse strand, counting down.
AATTTATTTCTAGACTAGTTTAATATATTTTATTCTTCCAATGTTCCTTATTTTGAAAATTGTAGAATAGACTTTATTTCTAAACATAAACCTTTTTCCGTATACAAAGAAGACTTTGCAAATTTAATGTTGAATTGGATTTTCAACCAATCTCCACGGGTTTTTGTCTTGGGCTAAAAAAGAACCAAGTTCAATATGTTCAATTCATCTCAAAGACCTCCTCAATGATTCTTCTAAAATTTTCTTTTGGCAACCACTTTAGGAATTTTTTACAAAAATGAAGTGATTTAATTTTAGTTTTTATTTTTTTTCTAAAAAACACTTTATTTTAAATAGTAATAAGTTAAATTTTAATTGCCTAAAAATAACTTTAGACAATATAGTAATTTTAATTAATTAATTTTTAATGCCAAGTACAAATGGGACATTACATTGAAGCTTGTCCTTATTATTTTAGAAACTTGGGAGTGATGTGGAATGAGGCTTAGATGCATATTTGTAAGTTTATTTTTTACTACTGAGGGTGTGGGTGAGATTATAAACCATTAGGGATGAAGTTTGTGGCACGAAGATCCAACTTCTGGATATGGAAAAATGACTTTTTCATTGATCGATTGTGGGGACGCTTGGGAGTCTTCTTCTTGATATAAAAAATGACTTTTTCGTTGATCGATTGTGGGGACATTCAGGAGTCTTGGGTGAAATTAGGAGATACCTAGAAGTTGCTTGAGCATTTTGGAGTTGTTTAAGAGTCTTGGCAATTTCTCCAAGCTAGGGGACATCTTATAAATGTCCTTTCTTTGAAGGGGATGTCTTGGAAATATCCCCGACCATGTGGTGATGGTGGTGGTGGGATGGTAGGGGATGTTTCTTTCCAAATCCCCAAGTCTTCCAAATGCCTCACATAAAAAAAATGCTTGGTTTTGGGACGTTGGCTCTATTTTTCTTTTATTTTAAATTTTTGGGGTGATTTTTTTGCTTTAAAGTTCCCTATTTCCTCTTTTTTTTTTTTTTTAAAACATTTTTCTTTAAAGGCAATGACTTTTGGGATAAATTGATCATTATTTTGAATTCCCAAAATTGGGCTTTTTGTAACATTATAAATAAATGTTTGGAGCATAGAATTTGTTATTGATAGTGAATGCTACACTAATGTTATTGAAGCAATTGTTCAACTTGTTTCCTTGTGTTTGTGATTGTTATGTTAATAATTTCATTAATTGGATTAAAAGTGGATACTAGTGTCGAGCATTGTATTGAGGTTATTAATGTGCCTAGGTTGTAGCTTTGTATACAATTTAGCTATTTAATTCTTTGAATTGTGTGTTGCCTATATGTTAAAGTTGTTACTTAAAATATTGTATGTATCTACTTATTGATTTGATATTTAGTTGGTTGGGAGGTGTTGTGCTTAATTCAGTTGTTTGAGTTAGTTAATAATTTATGTGAGACAAAACATATAACTATTTTTGTGCTTATACCTAAGACAAAAAGGTAGGGTATAAGTCATTCCATTATTTCTTTATTGTGTAATTCTTTAGAAAATATTGTATACAATTAATAATTGTGTATTTTATATATATTTTAGTGTTTAAGATTATTTCTTAAGGAGCTTCCCTTAAAATTTGAAGATAGGTTTTATGTCAAAAATTGTTATGTTGTGTGTTGTCTGGAAAAGAACAACTTAATTTGCTAATAGGGTAATGTCGAGAAGGGAGGTGGAGCATGAGATTCAACAACTATTTGTATCTCCTCTACTAGACAAACATTTATTGTCAGATACTTTTAGATAGAAATGAAGTCAAGAAATAACTTCTAAGACTATTAGAGCAAGGTGTCTGTTGGGTGTCAAAAATGTTGCTCTTTATCCCTAGAACATAGTTTCGCCTTCAAGGCCAAAACGAGAGTGGGTAGAATCTTATGCACTCTAGTCTCAACCAGACTTGGGAGAAATGATATCCTTAATAGACTTGCAAATCAATAAAGTGTAACATGATTGTAACAATCAACGACTATACCTTAATGTACACAACCCCTATATTTGTCACTAGGTCAAGATAATCTAGTTGCATAAGATGACTTATAAAGTTGATATTGCACCCAACATATGCACCTATGTTTAGCAATAGAATTTTAATCCCTTAAGATAGTTTTGTTCAACATTACATATATGGTGGTAAAGTGTAAATTTGCATGACATAATTCACTAAAGATTTAGCTATTAGGTTCGCTTAAGAATAGTTCCTTGGCTTATAACACCAAACCATGAACAACATGCATACCCTAAGATAAACCTAATCTTCTACTACTAATGTCATGGATGGAGGCCTAAATGGTGGTAGTTTTATTATTGATCCTTCACTGATTGGTGTCTACTCCATTGGGACACATAGTCATGAATCAACAAAGGAGGAGTTACATCCAACAAACATCAATAAAACCAAAGATGCATTTACATACAAATCAATGTTACATCTTATAGAACATACATACATAATAATCTATCTAAGAACTATAATAATCCATATGAAATAAAAGAAAGACCTTTACAATAGCATTGCAATGCATTAGAGGTTGTCACTCTTCATCTAACCTCTATTACAACCTCCCTTGACATAGGAGATTTGAGCAACCAAACCTAGATATGCTTAGTAATTTTTGGCAGCTTAACAACATGAGGGGAACATGGGAATGACAATAAGGCACATTTAGGTTCAAAATGTCGAAGGGGAAGGATCCATTATATGTTTCTCAGATTGACTTCCTATGATGGGCAAATAGGGAAAAAGCAACAAAAGGGAACACAACATAGCCAATTTTAAAAAAATTGAGGCCTGCAAAACTAGGCATTAATAGTTTGGGGTATATTGATGGTATGGTAAATGGATGGTTCTTGGAGAATGTGTATTGACTATAAGCCTTGAACAAGATAACCATAAAGAATAGATGTCCTCTTCCAAAGATTGATGATTTGTTAGACCAACTTTAGCATGCTAGGTACACAAAACTGGAGAGGACATTTGGAATATCACTTTCAAACAAAGGAAAGTTTTTATGAATGATTTGTTCTTCCATTTGGATTTTGTAATGCATTGATTATCTTTAATGAGGCTAATCAACAATGTGCTAAGGGATCTCATAGATTCATTTGTAATTGTGTATCTAAATGACATCTTGATTTTTAGTGTGACACAAGAAGAACATCTCATCTATACAAAGCATGTCTTAAAAGAATAGAACCTTTTGTAACATGAAAATTGTGAATTTGGCAAAGAATCATTTGTATACATAGGATGTCCGGTTGGAGGGGAAGAGTTGAGAGGGAGCAGATCCTTTTAAGGTGAAGACTATAAGAAACTGGCAAACACCAAAGTGCGAAATAACTAATACGTTTATATGTGCCATCCAACGCATGAAATTTTTTTATTCCAGCCTTATCATTTTTCGCCCCAGCTCTACATAAAGTTGCATCCATGGGAAGAGGTCGTCATTGGCGAAAAGAACATGATGAAGCATTTGAATTGTTGAACTACAAGATTGGTTATGCTCCAGTTCGTGCTCTTCCTAACTTGCAGCAACCCATTAAGGTAGAAACATATGCAAGTGAATATGCTACGGGTGTCATCTTGTTTCAAGGATTGCAAGTCTATTTGCTATCATTTACTTTAGCTGTTAGAGGATATCTAGTATATGACAAGTTATAAAGAAATGTAGACATTATTTATTTGGTAAAGAAATTGATGTGCGTACTGACCGCCATTCTCTACAATATTTGCAACAGGAAAGAGTATAAATGTACATGTTTTTCGCAACAACCAACTATCAAGCAATTTTCAACTCACAACAGAATATCACAAAATCACATAAGTAGCTTGAACAACAAGTCAGCAGCAAGTAGGCATAAGTTACAATTTACTTTTCACCTAAGTGCCTAAAGAGTTGTTTGTAAGTGTTTACAATGCTTTGAATGCTCAAGCAATGCAAATAATTCAAGATAAGCACAAAAACAACTCCGTAGAGTTCTATGCTGGAAATAGTTTGCTTGCACACCAAGCAAGTCCTAAATATGAAACTGTGCCAAATAGACCATCTATAACAGGAAAATCTTCCAAGAGATATTGGCTAAATATGTCACATCCCAAGATAAAGCTTCTAGAATTTTAGCTATGAATAACTATAGCCATGACTAAAAATAACCAGTTTTGAAGTCAATGATCTTATTTGTGTCTCTAATGCAGGAAGTACATCTTCCTTCTGAAAATGGCACGTCCTCAAAAGAAACTTAGAAGTCTGAACCACTGAACTCCTTAAACAACCTTGCTAAATTGATTCTGATTTCCTACTGAAAGTGCATTCATAAACCCTCGTCATCTACAAAAACTTGCAAAACCTAGTATTTTGAAGCCCTAAACTTCCTCAAAGATGATAGGGAAATCTGCCTTTAGCGTGATAGTTTACCTAGAATCTGATCAGAGCCATAGGGGAATGTAAATCTGATCATAGAACCATAAGGGAATGTAACTGATTTTAAACCCTAACAATCTGAGGCACAACTGCGACTTTATGTTTATAATATGGCCACCTTCACACAATCTTCTGGTAAAAGTCAGAGTCTCAAACCCTAAACACTTTGATGAACTGCTGGTTTTACATCATCAAGTGATTTACAATTTGCTGAAAACCATCATAAATGAGCCAAACCAGGACACACTCTTTGAAAACTTGCAACCCAACTTGATATCTGGTAATGGTATCTGGAAATGTAGATGAACAATGCTGAAACTGTTGTAATGGCACTTAAACCTTCTAGAAACCTACTACAAACTTTCCATGGAGTTCCTGATGATAAATAATGACAGAGTACAACCCTCCAACCTCTTTTGAATGTGAAAAAACCAACTGAGATCACTGATGTCTGAAAACCTGCAATGGTATTCCGAATTTGCAGAAACAAAGAGGTTCTTTATCATGGTGAAGTCCTTAAGTCTCCTGCAATTTTCTTGTCTGCTGATGTCATGGAGCTTCCTTCTGATCTTGTATCTTCTTCCTTTTTTTTCACTTTTTGGACAACCAGTATTGTGGTACATGCTTTCTGTAACTGATCCTGTTTTATGCATTTAACCTTTGATTGCTCTTTATCATGGTGTGCTCTCAGCAGTCCTCCGCCACCTTTGATATTTCAAATAAATTTTCCTATCCTCATACAGTGCACTCTTGGAGTTTTTTGGCATTATTTTTGTTTTTCATAATTTAACCTCTGCCCAAACCTTTTTATAGCAAGTGCCTGATCCATCTGATCCCAATTTTCACATTTTGAAAACTCTGTTCATCGTGGCACGCTTTTTCTGGGTCTGCTGTTACTTTTTCAAAATTTGAACAACTCCTGCACTTATAAGAGCAAAGAAACACTTTTTATGTTTCAAAAAATTTGCCCCTTCTAGTCTGTTGGCGCACTCCATAAGAATGTTTGCTACTTTTGAATTTTCATGAATTTTGGCCTGCTTTCATGATGATGCACTCCTATAGACTAAATATCCCTATTTTGAAACTTTTCAAACTCTGAACCATCTCAATGCATTGACACACTTTAATGCACTGAGATGTCCATTTTCATGCCTTGAACACGTTTTACGCTTTCTCTCACAACCAAGCTCTATTCCTTTCCTTGTGTGATGCATTGGAAAGTTTCCTTTATTGGCTTCACAAGAAATGTAATTAGAGATTAGAAACGTGACCTTATGAACATGGGATGTAAGAATTTGGCAAAGAGTCACTAGGAGTTGACAACATCTAACTTGAAAGATGACACTATATGAATATTTTTATATGGCTACAATAGAGTACTAACACCCAAATGCAGTTGGTGTTGCCTTGGAGCAACAAAAAGAACAAGGGTAAGACTTGGAGGTCACTGCGGCTTAAAATTTGTTGAGTGGATAAGGCAAATCCTACTCAAAGTGAAGAAACAGCTAGAGAAAACAAAGTATGTGCAAAGGTAAGACATGGGCATCATAGGAGGAGCACAAGCTCAAGATGGGAGAAGGCGTGGCTGTCTCTAGGCTAGGAAAAATTGCAAGAACAAGCAAAGAAGATCCAAGCTCTTAGATATTAACCATTTTCCATCTTGGAGGCTATTGGTGAGAATTTTTCAGACTTGATCTACCACCATTCATGAAGTTGTATTTGGTTGTGAAATATGAATACCTACCTCTGTATGAACTTTCCATGTTGGATGAAGAAGAAAAAGAAGTATGACCACCTTTGGAGGGATTGAGTCTTGACAACCAATCAATACTTTCAGAGGATGCAATGCAACAAGGGAAGACCTTATGAACATGGGAGGTAAGAATTTGGCAAAGAGTCACTAGGAGAAAGTGGGAGAAATTTTCCCTCACTTGTTGTCTCATCAGGATGTTGTGGGACCAAAAGCCTCTTTCAAAATGGAGGTTTGATCCTTAAGGAATTGGAAAAGGTTTAAGATCATCAATATGAAATTTTCGAAAATCTATAAGCAACAGAAGTTGCATAGTTTAGTGACTCATCTAAATGTCAAAACTGTTGCTTTATGACGCAAGCTGGTTACAAAGCTGTTGAGGCAAAAATGAAGCTGCCACAGTAGAAGCAAAACCACCACGTTGGAAATGAAATTGTTGTTTGATGACAACTGGTGGTCTTGTCATGATTAGTGGAATCCAGAATTGGAAGCAAATAGTTTGACTCTTTCACTTTCAATTCTATTCCTGGATCCTTCTAGTGCATAAGGGGGTTGTTCCGAACTTCCAACATTTATTTAGAGGCATGGAGAGCATGGATTTTATCATAACATGTTTGCGCAATCATTTTAGTGATGAAAATAGTAGAAATTGTGTTGATTTTTGTCATTCTTGAGCTTGAAAGTGAGCTTAAGAGCAATCTTAAATTGTACCCACTTTTTATACTAGTTCTTGGTATTCAATAACATTAAGATAAATGTGCAATTGCTTCTACAAAGTCGGTTTTTCCTCTCTGGAGGTTTTCCAAGATAAAAGTTGAGTTGGTTGGTGACTCTTTTTTCATTTCCAGGACCTAATTTTCTCTGTTTATAGCAATATTTCATTCCTCAAGCACTGTCATTTGTTCGAAACTTCAAACAAGTGACAAAGGAGTATTATTCATGTTCTAGTTATTTCTACTTAGTGGATTTGAGAAATTAAGGATCAAACAAGTATATGGTTTCTAACACTAGCTCTAGTATACTTATTTCTCTAAATATCATCTGGAAGCTGATGATTTATGTTTTGATCTTGTTTTAGACCTCTCATATCATTTTGTTTTCAGACCTTCCTTTCTTTTCATGTTGTCTATATCGGCATTGGCATGCATTTTGCATGTATTCTGAACTGGTTATGAATTAGTTGATTTTTTTTATTTTCATTTATAAATCCCGGTATTTAAAAAGACATAAACAATTTCCTAAACAACTACAGAACACTTCGGCCTGAGAGATGTTTAATGATCTCTCTCTCTCTCTCTAGGTTATTGAATTGCTATCAAGATTGTATGAGAAAGCCATACAAATAAGCTCGTTATTTGTGAAAAATTGCAATGTATTTATTTGTCTTTTTTATGTAAAAGTGTGTCTGTGGATATATGAATCTTGATTAAAAAAGTTCATTCTATCAACTGAATAATTCCATTGCATGTTTAATTATGGTTTCATGCATTAGAAAATAAAAATCGTTAATTTTTTATTTTCAACGCGGTCAAATTTCTTGAGCACAGTTGTTGATTTTGAGATCTTCAAAATTTTCCACTACATAGTCTATTTATACAAAGTTTACTTCGATTCTGTGCACACAAATAGCAAATTCGCTTTTCTTAAAAAAACAATATTAGAATATCTTCCTTAAAATTATCTCTAATTTGGTGGAGTAGTACCTCCTCTTGGGTCAGCTTAGCTAAATTTGATTGTGGAATTTGAGATGAGGGTCCCATAGTTTCTTGAGTTACATTGGACTCAATGCAGGATCATGTGTCGAGATGAGATGCCTTGTTGACCTGGAGACAATATTATACCTCTCTGGTAAAGTAGATGCTCTAGGGATTAGATATAACAAGTGGTTGTTGTTCAATCCAGTTATAATGGAGTCTTTGCCAGAAAAACAAGAAAAGAAAAGAAAAATCAATGTATAATTGGTACAATATTCACAATAATGATCAAACCCTAGTTTTCCTTGGTTGCAGTTTGAGTGGGCGTGGCAGCATCCAACACGGTCTGTGGTTTTGAAGAAGGCAGCTGCGTGCATAAAGCCAAAACAAGGAATTAGGAGGAAAATAGAACTCCTTTATACCATGTTAACTCTTAAAGAATGGAATAGGTAAGGGTTTGTAAAATTTACCATATGAATTACTTTGCGGTTATAGAATGTGTTAGTGACGTTTTATACAATGGAAGGATCATCTTTGCTGGTACTTATCTTCCTTAGAGAATTTAGATGGCATTTTCCTTGGTGAATATGATAATGTCAGAATTAACTCCAGAATACCACTTACACATTGGATTTAATATTTTGCAGTTTAAACCTTACCGTGAACTTCTTTTCAACGAATTATAACAAGCATACTAAAGATTGTCCCCCTCTCCCCCCTCAGATGGAGGTTCGGATTTCTTCAGTTGATGAACTTCCCTGCTACAAAGCAGTGGATGATTCATGTAACAAATAAGAATGAATGAAAATAATAAGTAACAAAAAGGGGCCATTGTAAGTTATAAGGCCTTTCTTTCCTGTAATCTAGTGTAATGTGTATATATGATGGCGAAAACAATTTGAAAAAAATTATGCTAAGGGAATGCAGATAGTGACAATGTCCAAAAGAAGAATTCTTGTTCATCTTTTATACTACTCATACATACCCGTTAGATGAGATTCAGGAAAAGGCTGCAAATGCAGCTGTGAAAAATTCCTGAATGGGTTAGACTTGAAGGTGGAATGATTCCAAGCGCAGATTGGCGAAGGTGTCTATAGTGTATTTGTGTCATCATATGACTATGCCTGAGTTGGCCTAGTGGTGGAGAACTTGTACTCTTGAAAGGGAGGTCACAAGTTCAAATCCTACTGGGGGTAGGGTATATATGCCTCGTTTGTAGCATAATAGATGCTTCCCGCAAGGAGGTAGTCTCATATTATTGTCACCATATGTGGACCCAAAAACATATGGTTGGTATAGTGGACTATAAAAGGACCTTTCCTTTTTTATGTGGAATATTTCATATTTATTTGCTAAGTAATTGTTTCTAAAACTATTTCTTGAAATGTTTTCATTTTTTTTATTTTATGTTGTGCAGATTATAATTTGTCTTGATTTGCTTGTATTGTAATAAAAAAGTTCATATTCGTACATATGTACACTAAAAATTGCCTTTTTAGGGATCTACTAGTTTCAAAAATTATAGACATTTAGGTATAAAAATTAAGACTTCTTGTCAACTATTGAATAATTATTGTAGGTTATCCATTCATTAGTTAAGTGTGATTATTTTTGTCTTTTCATAATGTTAGCATATGATCACAATAGTACATTGATTTGGAGAAGCCAAAATTAACTTAGGGTGATCATATTTGGCATAGAGTAAGGTGTGATTTAAATTTTATGTTTTCAAGTCACAAATTTTATTTGCATGAGCAATCTGAATATTCATGGATGATTAATCACAAACGCTAATGCTCTTCTTATGTTTATCCTCATCAAGTTCATATTTGTGAGTACAAAAATGGTTGTGGTAATTATGAGTGGCAAAGTAAATGGTTCAGTGGATTCTAATAGGGTGTGTTTAGGGTTTCATACGAGGTGTACGAGGGTGTATGAAGGACTTTAAAAAATTGACCATACTTATTATTTAAAGATGATGCATGTCTCCAATTTTCCTAGAGGGCATTTTTTTTATTAAAAAGTAGCCAAAACTAGGGGGCTGACCCAAAACAACAGACATAGCCAGCATGAGATGTGTCAGACTAACAGCACATTACCAGCAGCAGCGCACCCTCGGCCAATATCCTTCTTTAAAATCAAAAACAAAAAACGAGTGACCACATGCCCCAATTTCACCACTAAATTGGCAACCAGCCTGTGATCACCAACAAGAAGAGGCCCCAACTTCACCACAAAATTGGTAACCAGCTTGTGATCCCTAGAAATAATAGACCCAACTAAGTTAACAACATTGTTCCAAGTAACCTTAACAAAAGCATAAAACCAAATATAACCAGTCTTACGACAAACAAAGTCATAAACCAAAGTAAAAAAATAGGCCCTTAACGGCTGACCACCAACAACTAAAGTTTAAGGACATCATAAAAAACAAAGGAAAGTCACTTGGGGTTTCCCCCCTCCTCCATTTAGCAACAACTTCAACTAGTCCTCCGCCAAAAGCTGGAAAAACTTCCCATCGTTCTTCTCCGTCTTCGAGGTCTTCAGGGTCTCTTGGTGAAGAAAGTGGAGAGTCGTGGCTGCCGAGTGCATCACTTTGACTGCGAAGTCCGCAACCCTATTAAAGCTCTCACCCAACACCCTAACTTCACCTTTCAGCACCTATAAATCTTCTTTGGATCCAAAGTCCTGGATCTTACCTTGAGGCCGCAAAATATCATCCTTCATTTGAATCATATTAGCCTTAAATTACTCATTTCTATCCTTCGAGGCCCCAACATTATTCCCTTTGGTATCCTTCTTAGTCGTAGTCTCCTCCAGCATGCCCAAAGGTGAAGTAGCAGTAAGCCACGACTCGTCCTTTTGTCCTCCTGACACTTTCTTTTTCAAGAAGTCCATAGTGGGCAGTTTGAAACTAGCAGAAACCTGTGTGGATTCTTGGCTTCTCTCACCTCCCTCCCTTATCGGGGTAGTTTTTCCTTTATCCTTGTCATACCTGTCCTCCATCAAATAATTTTTATCTTTTTCCCTTTCTTGTTTTCTTCACTTCTCCCTATTTTCCTCCCTTCTTCCTCCTCCTACTCCACCTCTTCTTCATCAACCTCAAGGTACCTTTTTATAACCGCCTTTTGCTTAACACAAGTGTTGGAAGCGATCCTGTGGGACCTCCTCCTGTTGTCATTGTCTTCCTCTTCTTCTGCAGAGTCAATGTTAATTTGGACATCCCCACCTTACCAGCATGACCCTGGTGAGAAACCTTAGGCTTTTTCCCATGAGAGTAGGCATTTTAGAGGATGAGGTAGGTTGGGACGGGGATGCCACAATCTCATTAGGGTTATTTGCAGGGATAGCATTAATTTATTGTAGGGTAACAATTCTAAGAGGACACAGGGCTCGATGAAAATTGTAAAGTCGCAGAATGAGCCCTTGGTGAAGGATGCAATAGTTCTGCTTGGTTTTTTTCTTCCCCCTCACATCCATAACTGACACTTCCAACAAATGCAACAGAAAGAATGGAATGGAGATTTCCTCATTATAACGGAAATTATTTAACAAAGGGAAGTGATAATTGTAGCAGGTCCCAAAATGACCTTCAAGGGTTAGATACTTCATAAGAATCAAGCATACCTCATTCTAAGCTTCAGGCAACTCCACATGCTTGAAGCCACCACGGAACCGAACAGGAACCTCTATTTTCTCAAAAAAATTGTTGACGCTTGTATCATCCCTGCTCTTGGATACCTTCTTCCATTTTCTGCCCCCCAGAGATAAACTTGTGGCTTGAGTTATCACCTCTTCATTAATTTCAAAGGTGACACCATTGATGGTGACCTTACGGTTTTCCCAGGAATCCACTAGCTGCATAGAAATAATCTCATCACTTCCCTCCATGGCTTTCATGTAAGGGTAAAGTATGCCTTCCTTCAGGTACATAAAAACACAAGGGTTTTTGAGAAACCCATCTTCGATTTTAGGCAGTTCCACTCTAACCATATCTCCACCCATCTCAGCACTATCCACCGAAAACAACACCTCTTCCTGAGGCTCTAGAGACATCACAACAAGACTTTCACCGCAACTCTCAGTCCAAAGCCAAACCCAGCTCAAACAACCGTTGCAGCAAACCCAGCTCAAACGACCGTTGCAGCAAACCATCGTTCTCCAATTAGTTGTAATTCTAATCACCTTAATTAAAAGTTGATAATTCAACCCACAAAAGGTATTGTTCACATGGGGAGGTGTATTAATTACAATAAAGGCCCATAAAAACTATGATTGCAGATCTTGGGAATAAAATGTACATAAAGCTTGGTCGTCTTTTCACAAGTCACAAATCTTGTGCAAATCCCCACACCATCTTCACTCTTAAAAGTGCTCGTACTTTCACCATATATGGTAATAATAACCCTTCTTATCAGGAAGTTACGTAATTAAGTCTCTTTCCATTTTTGCATTTGAAATTTGAATTCTTATTGCTCCTCATGATTTTGCATGCCACCTTTCTCCACCAATTAGGATCATCCATGTACCTCATCATTCAAATTTATTATTTCTTTCCTTCTCAACGAGCAAAATGGTATGCTTCATCAACGACTTTAAGTTTCTCCAGCACTTGACCCCATACATAGATAATACAGTGGCCGCCAGCGCATTCGCCAACGCATTCCCTTCTCTAAAAATGTGTTGTAATTTGAATTTCTCCAGCCTCGGGAGAAACATCCAAATATCATGCAACAGATTAGACATACTCCAGCTAGCCCTATAGTTCCCTTTGACCATCTCAATCACAATATTCGAGTCACCCTCGATGATCAACTTCCTGATTCCCACAGTAACAACTTTAAGACCCATAATAATGCAGAAATTTTCGCCACATTATTGGTAACCAGCCCTAGGTTAACTGCATAAGCAATATACATCCTCCCTAGAGGGCATGTTAAAGTAATATTAGTTTATTAGTTTATACTGGTCGAATAAGTCTTTAGAAATATTTTTGTATTCTTTTAGTTAATTTTTTATCTAGTCATTTTATTGGTTCTCGATCTTAGCCTTTATAGGTAGATAGTTTGCAATTCTTATTCAAGGAAAATTTCACTCCTCAATTAATATCAAATTATATCTTCATTGTGTGTTCCAAAGTTTTTGTACTATGGTATCAGAGCCCAAGCCAACTTTTAGGATCTGAGAATGTGTGGAGTTGTACAAATTATTTTCTGCAGTGATGACTCACTCTCATGACACAAAAGTGTCAAAGGAGTGTTGTATTTAACCGTACAAACTTGTACAAGTTATAGGGTGTGTATGCAAACCATAATTTTTTCTAGTTAAAAATCACTCTAGATTTTTTGTCCAAAATCATGGATTATTTTTGGTTGAAAATTGCATCACTCTTTTCCAGGAAAAATCACACAACATTTCCACTAAAAATTGTAGATTAATAATGGTCATAATTGTGGCCAGTATTTGGAATTTGTGAGTTGTAGCCAAACTTTTATAAGGATAAATTTGTGTCATTTGGTAGATTTTTCAAGTGTGAGTTTATTTTTACTTGTCGTAAATCTACAAAATGTTGTTGATCTATTTTTTTAATGGAAGATCATGATGTCTAGGGTTTTTTTTATACATGTGATCAATTTTTGCATGATTTTTTTAAAAATCATGGGCCTTCTACATTTTCTTTGACATAAACATTGAATTTTCTAAGTAGCTAGGGTTTTGATCACATTTCAAACTTGTGTTTGGAAGATTTTTCATCAAATTGTGGAGTTTTGTTTGTTATTTTTCCAATGCCTAAGGCTTATAGAAACTATGGAAAGGAATTTCTATTTGTTGGCCAAGTGTTTGATTGGGATGTTTCTTCCCATATTTTATTAGTAGAAATTTTTGTGTTTGGAAATTAGGGTTTCTTTATTTTCTATATATGTTTCCTTATTTTCTATATATATATATATAACTTGGAGGAGGGATAGCTTCATTACCCAACATCATGTTAGAAAACAACCAACATTCTCTTGGAAAAAATCACAACACCTAAAACTAGAGCATGCTCATGATCTTTGAGTATAGATGCCTCTATAAGATCATTCTTAGTACTGACACTTGGTCACTATTGCAGGTACTAGGACAAGTTTGTTTAGTGTGATTGAGAATCCATCATGTTGATAAAGGTATTAGTGACTGATGAAAGTCTTCCAAAGGTTCAAATAGGAAAAGCCTTTTCGACAATTTGTAAGTGTGTAAGTGGCTACATGATCTGCATGCAACATTGGATAAAGGAAAGGCCTTCTTCAAGAGAAATATGTTTTTTTTTCAATCATGATGGATGAGAAGATGTGTTTGTAGGAGCTTTTGGTAAAGTTCAAAGACATTTTCTATTAATTGAAAGCCATAAGTCATGCAATAAAAGATGAATGGTGGTCATAATGTTGAAAATCTTACCATGGGCATATGAACATTTCATTGAGACACTCAACATCACATATACTAATGTTGACCGAAACTTTGAAGATTTGTACAACAAGCTCTTGGAATAGGACAATTGGAAGTAGTAGTTTTGTAGCACTAATGATACATTGAGTGTAGAAAAAACCTTCATAGCTAAGGAAAAAGGGCTAAGGAAAGTATTCTCAAAAGAAAGGTCGAGGGAATAATGAATATATTTTCAATAATCTAAAAAATATCATGTCATTATTGTGGTAAACTTGGACATGTGACAAAGTAATGCACAAAGGTATTTGCTAACAAAAATCCAACTAGGAAGGTCCTCCACAAGAGGCTCATGTTGCAAATAATTCTAAGTGGGAATGAACCTTGTATGTTTTCATGGCCAAATGATCAAATTGATCAATTGAATTCTTCTTTATAGTACATTGATTCTAGAGCATGTCAACACTTCATCCACAAGAAAGATTGGTTCTGTTAGCACTATACCAAGAAAATTTTCAATTTCCTAGCATTGGCAGTTTTCCCGCGTATTTTGGTTCAAATCCCATGTCTTATTGTGCTAAAAAAGTCAAATAGTGGTCAAAAATCATCAAAGATGCTTTGTTTCAAATGTTGGTTGCACGCCCCCGCCGGTCTTTTAACATGTTTTCAAGGTGTGCGAGTGAGCGGTGAGTCATTTTAGTGTCAATTGCGCAGTCGCGGTAAAATTGTGTCAAGTCATGTTAGCAGTGCGAGAGCGATTTGGTTGCTAAGAAGTGTAAATCGTGCAATCGTGATGTAATTTTGAAGTCGGGTCATAAGCTTGCGGCTGAGCGAGTTGGAAATGGTTTTGTTTACCACTCACTCACGAGGGATTAAATTTAGTAATTTAAAGAAGGTCTAGAGAGTCCGCGATGACTTAAAGTCTTGTGTGTCGCATAGTCACTATAATATTATGTTGTTAACTTTATGCTCTGCGACTGAGCGAATGTTGTAAAAAAGGATCTGGTCGCACACCCGCGTTAGGTTTTCATGTATGACTTTTTAAGTCAACGACTGTGCGAGGAAGTTAGGTTATAGATGTCACTCACTCGTTTAAGTTCTAACTCATATGTGTTTTGCAGTGCGAGTAAGCGATTCACTGTGCGGAAGTTATCAATTGAAAGTTTGTCGCTCAGTTGCCAAGGTGTATTCGATGTTTTAAAAGGTGTGCGACTATGAGATCATTTGTGTTCTCGCTCACCCGCTGATGATTTGAAGTCTAAAGAAATGAGCTCGTGAGTATGTGATAAGGAAAATAAAAGGCTATCGCTCACTCGCCCATGAATAAAGACAAAAGGAAAATGCTCAGTGGGTAGGCGATTGAAGAAAGTATGTTGGCAACTGCCCACTCGCAGTTGATGAGATAGTTAAGTTTTCAAGCCCGCGAGTGCGCGATGGAGAAAAAATGAAGCTGTTGCTCAGCCGCTCACAGATTGAAGTAAAGAAAAAGGGGTTAGTGAGTGTGTGATAAGTGAGTTTTAAGATTTTGATGAATGCACTCGCTCAGTCGCGAAGGATTCATCTATAAGGAAATCTCAGCAGCAAGTATGCGATAAATGAAGAAAATGGTCATCGCTCACTCGCTAATGCTTGAGCTGGAAAATATTGCAACGCGAGTGAGTGATTAAGTTAAAATGCATAATGAAAGTAGTCGTCGCTCACCCGCTGATGTATAAAGACAAATCAGAAAGTCGTGGCGACTGTGTGACCAGAAAATAATACATGGTTGTTTTGAAAACCTACTCACTCGCTCAAGGAAAAGACATGATAAGTGAGGATCAGCGAGTGTGCGACTAAGAAATGACTGAGTAATGAAGATCATGTCGCTCACTCACAAATTTTCAATGAAAATAAAGTCCTGAACAACGAGTCTGCGATTGATGAAAAGAAAGAATGATGTCGCTTACTCGCTCAAATACAAACATAAAGCATTAAGAGATAGCGACTGCGCGATTGAGAAGTAATGAAGTTGTCAGTTAGGTCATCGCACAGTCACGGAGCATACAAGCCAAAGCAAAGATAGAGTGTGAGTGCGCGACTAAATGAAGAAAAAGGTCTTGTCGCTCACTCGCGAGAACAAATTTGAATATGAGAAAGGTACAACAAGTTGGTGACAAATTGACATGTGGTTTATTTCAAGCCTACGAGGGCAAAAAAGGAAAAAAGGTGTGTACTTTTTCCAGCAAGTATCATACAGTTTGAATTAATGGCAGCATTAGTTACAAAGAGATGACTATGCAATTCTGCAAGTGCGAGAATTTGACATTCAATTGGACAAGAGGCCGATTTGATGACTATAAGTTTGAATGATTGAGCTTGATTTTGTATAGCTCTCATTTCTTCATCCTAAGATTTTCTGTAAGGAGCGAAAAGGCTTGTTGGTCTGAAATAATTTGTCTGAGATAGTAATTTGAAGGAGGATGAATCAAGCTATTGTTCCTGCTGCCTCGCAAGGGTCTGAGAAGAAGGAGGTTACACTAAAGAAGTATGTGGAAGAATTTGCTGAGTTGCTGCCCTGGACTTTGAATACAAACAGTGCAAATTGGGATGAATGGAAAGACAAATGGTGCCAATGCAGAAACCCGGTCACCCTGAATTACTCTGGTAATACCTTATTCCATTATTTCTGGAATAATAGGATTAAAGCAGTTCCCATTTGCAATCCATGGGATTTGAATATGGAAAAATTGATTGTGCCTGATGTTTATATTGACATAGGCCTTATTAGGGAACTGGCTAAGAATTACTGCCTAGTAGCTAGGGTAATCAAGAATAAAAATAAAGAGACCCTAGTTTCCATAGATAGGAGGTCAGTGGCAGAAGTTTTCGGGTTCACTGGTGCATTATGCGCAAATATTGATTTGAAGAAAATTAAGGCAGATTATATCAAGAGAGAGGATTTGATTAAGAAATATGAAATGCCCAAATTCATGCCCAGGGTAGATAGGCACCTGGTGAAAATCCCAGACAATCTCAAATCGTCTTTTGACTTATCCTTATTTCACCATTACATAAAGTGCACGGTTTATGGTTTGAGCAGAGTTTTAGGTTTTGATGGAGATTCTATAGTGCCTCAAGGTTTACTTATGATGGCTATGAACATTCAGCACCCAGAGGTTAATACTGATTATGACTATGTGAGATACATAGTTGATGCTATTCATGCTGCATTAGTGGAGATACAGTCAGATGCCCTAGTACCTACCTTCAAGCATTATTCTCATCTAATGTATATGATTTTATGTTATAATAGGGCATCTATGGATAAAGAGCTTGAATTGTTTGTTTCAGAGTATGGTGTTGATGCACCAATCCAAAGATGGACTCAGGTATGGGATAGTTCATCCATCAACTCATCATTTGTATGCTTT
>MU225187.1:595457-614001 GCA_018584345.1 Thuja plicata | reverse complement strand
AATTGTTTGTTTCAGAGTATGGTGTTGATGCACCAATCCAAAGATGGACTCAGGTATGGGATAGTTCATCCATCAACTCATCATTTGTATGCTTTTGCAATTGGATTGTGGATCCAATTTTTAATTTGTTGGGAACAGATAGGCATAGAATTCCATTTGAAATCATAAAAGTTTTGAGACCTTGGGATTATGTTCCAAACTAGCCTATCTCTCACAATTGGGATGACTTTTTCTTTTTCGATTACATTACTATCATTAGAGTATATGGTTGTACACAACCGCCTCACATCCTCCCCAAGTTTGTTCCTCTTGGGGTTGTATTTTTAGAATTTATTTGGCAAATCACTTGGGTTGATAAGGAATTTTTAGAGGGACATAAGAAGGGCACTTTTATCCCTAGATTATGGGTAGGTTTTGACTTCTCCATTGGGAAAAGGGTTTTTGATTTGATAAATGACTTCTTGAAGCAATACAAAATGTCTATAGTAGTTCCCAGGTTTTGTGATCCAGAATAATTTATACAAACAACTTTGAGAAGAATGACTCCTTGGCAAAAGATTAGAGATCATGAGCCACTAGATGATGAAGATGTTGTAAGGAATAAGTTAAATAAGAAAGAAATCCAAGAAAGGAGAAGGAAATGGAATGACCTCCTTAGGGCAGAAGTTGAATGGAAAGAGTGACAATTCTTTCTCTGGTTTTTTCCCTGATCTCCCATACTTACAAAGGATAGAGGAAATGCTTAAGTCCTATGATACTCTAATGGCACAGGTACCACAGTTCAATGCTGAGGATGCACAATCTCAAGGGTCCCCAATTCCTATTACATTTCATTACCAAGAGCATCAGGAAGAAGAGGTGGGTGAGGAAGCCACCTCGGCTAGAGAACCACCCAGGAAGAAACAAAAGAAAGAGCACAAGATGGTGTAGGACAGGAAAAGTATGGCCAAGGCCATGATTACTGAACATGGAAAATACTTCAGAAGATTGAAGAAACAAATACAAAAGGAGCCACAGGAAGAAGGCCAAGGTGATAAACAGATGGTTTTATTTCAGGAAATGGATGAAAGAGTAATGATGGCAAAAGAATTCATTGAGGATGATGAATTTATAAAGTCTGAGGAGTTTAAGACTTTTCTGATAAAATTGAAACAAAGGGACTTGAAACAAGGTTTGACTGTAGGTGAAGACCAATCAGATAAGAATGAGGAGATTGTGAAAACACTCTAGGATTATGATCCTGAGAGTGAACTAATCATTGTGGAGCAAGCCAGGTTGTTGGTACAGAACAGTGGATTGATGTTGATGCTTGGTTGGGACTTACAGTCCACATTTGTCATTGATCAAATCAGGAGGCAAGAAGCTCCCCTATTAAAAATAGAGTTTGAGATGGATGAAGTGTTGAAAGGACCAGAATTTGATCCTAAATCCAAGACTCTGGCTATATGGTCATTGGCCCCTGCCACACAAAAGCCTCTAGTCATGACTATCAGAGAGGAAAATAGGGCAGACAGAATGATATGGAACTTGCAGAACACTTCAGACACTGAGATAGCTCAATTAATGACACAAGTTTCATTCATGAACTTGGCAAAGGTTGATGACCTATCCAAGAGGTATGAAACAACTTTTGGCCAAATGATGGCTTTAGCGAAAAAACATGAAGAAGTGGTAATTCATAACCACAATTTAGGTGAGCAAATTGTGAAATTGAAGGCAGAATTGGAAGAAAGTAAAAGAGAAAAGACTCCAATCCCTGAGGAAATAGCAAAAGTTGAGACAAATGTTGCTATTGGAGTAAAGGAGGATTCAGCATTGGCAGGAGGCCAATCCAAAGAACTATCATAGGAGAAAAACATAAATGTTTTGTCTATTATATTGCCCATATTGCAGCATAGGATTGATGTTTTAAAACATAAAACTGACATAGTATATACGCTATATGGGTCATTACAAGAAGCTTCAAAGACAGCTGGAGAAGCTATGATTGTCTTGGAACCCACTTTCAAAGTTTGGTCAGGGAGGGAAAGGCTCATGGATAAATTGAAAACTACTATGTTATATAGTGATGACTTCCCGGATAAGATAACAGATACCATGGAAATGATTAGTGAGTTGAATAACACCTTTGCCTTATTCAATGGTAAATCTGATTTGATAGATAACAAGCTGTAGCTATTTGGTGATCAGTGCCCCTCCCTGATCCCAAAAAATTATGACGAAGTAGGTGTTTTAAAAACACAATCAGATTGGATAGCTGGCTTTGATGGCATACTCAAAAATGAAGATTTGAAGCAATGCTTAGAAAATGATGTAAATGTTGAGTACAGCAACAAGTTAATTGATAACCTCTTCAAGGTTGAGAGAGATATGGCCAAGTTTGTTTCTAAGGCCATAACCACCATTGATGCCAGGTGGATAGAAGTTGTTGCAAGATTGGAGAAGGAAAAGACTTTTGATTGGCCCACCGTCAAAGAGGTGAATAGGTGGGAGGCAAAGTTGAAAGGATGAGGAGGATACTGTCAACAACAACAACAAACTTTATTCAGACTTCACCAACAGTTGCCACCTGTTTTCTGTTACAAGTTTTTGTTTTATGTTAGTTGCAAAGTTGTTGCAAAAGATTTTGTAAGTCTTTCCCATGTAGTCCGTAGCTTGTTGCATCCTTAGTTATAAAAGGATTCCAAGACTACTGGGAAAGGGATAGCCATTTTATTTTGAGAATGCAAGTATAATTGTATAAACTCTGGTTCAAGACCAATCCAATAGGGTTTTTGAAAATTACTGTTGAATGTAGCAAGCAACTTTGATTATGAATGAAAATGAAATCCATTGATAGTTTCTGAAGCATATAATGAGTATTGTGTCTTCATTTTGGTGTTCTGAATTTTATTTAAATTGAATATTCAAGGAATGTCCAATTTATATGTCTGTCAGGCAGATTATGAAATAGTTTTAGGGTTCTTTCAAGGAACGACTAAAATTGCCTTGGGAATATTTCAGTAAGATTCAGGGTATACAATGAATTTGATGGATTAATTTGTTATGTGTGTTAAGATAGATATATAAGGTATATCTATGTTTATGTCAGATGTCGTAATTGTTTTAAGTTCACGTTCATGATCAAGCTGGTTGAAATTGTTCATAAGTGACTCCATGCCCTAGGACTAAGCACTGGTCTGTTTCCATTCGAAATAGGTGATTATCACTTTTAAAATTGATCTTTACCTTTATGTGTTGATTTTTTTCAATAAATATTACAGTGATCAACTCTAGTAATTCCATTCATATTCTACTGGAATAATTTAGTGATTTGATTATTCCGAGTTAGAAGGGTAATCCCACCCGAGTTAATGGAGCTCAAAGTGTAGGAGGTTTAAAAACCTCATTTTTGTCATTTATATATCTTGCATGGTCAGTGTCTGGGATAAATAGAGCAAGCTCTCTGAGAGTATTTTCATATCAGCAAGAAAAGGAACTAACAGGTTCAAGGATTACACGACTTGCTTAGACTTAATAATCTTTGGTTGTGTTGAGGAGTATGTAGTTGTTGGCAAAGGAAATGTGCAAATTGCTTCTAGAGGCAAAACTCTCATTTTTTTAGCAAATCATGTGTTGAGAACGTAGCTCAATCTACTATAGTGAGTAAGATTATACTACGTTGCACCAATTTGGATTTCATATTTAGAAAACACAAATGTTATATTGCTTATAAGGAATCTAATAAAACCATTCTTGTTGGTATTAAATATCATGGTTTGTATCAACTTTCTGATATTGGACTAGTTTAAGAGCATACATTGGCAACCAAGAGTGCATTTGATATCAATAGACTATGGCATGAGCAGTATATGCACCTCAACCTAACCTACCTCTCTCAATTGACACGAGAATATGGTAGAGGGTTTACCCGATATACAATAGTAGATACAGGGTATTTACAGAGCTTTCCAAGCAAGGAAGAAAAACACAACTCCTTTGTATAGCTCAAGATTCCTACAACTAGTTCATGCAGATGTTTGTGGAACAATGAATACAACATTGGTCATAAGTGCCAAGTACTTTCTTTTGTCTGTTGATAATTTCAGTTGGAAAATATAATTTTTTTTAAAAAAAATCAAAATTAAATGTGTTTAAGGATTTTCAAAATTTCAAATCATTAGAATATAAAGGATTAGGATGTGACTTCATAAATCATAGATTTGATAATAGAGGTGAGTTCTAGTCAAACAAATTCAATAAATTTTGTGCTAATCACGGAATCAAGAGGCAATACCCAACACCCTATACTCCACAATAGAACTTAGTTGAGAGAAGTAACCATACAATTACAAAGATGGTTTGGTATATGTTGGAGAAAAGTAGTCTTCCCAAAATATTTTGGGCCAAGGAAATTCATATTGCTTTTTATCTTTTCAATAAGTCTTTGACACGGGAAATGAAGGAGAAGCCCCAAAGAAAGCATGATTTGGGATGAAACTGAAAGTTATTCTTATTAGGGTTTTTGGTTCTATTGCATATGTCAGGATTTCATGTTTAAAAAGAACCAAGATGAACATGAAGATTTGATAGTTAATGCTTATAGAGTACAATGGAAATCATAAAGCCTATAATTTGATTGATGTTGATATTGATTGCTCAACTTTTTGTACAAGGATCTTGTGATCGATGAAAAATTTGTACCCTTTCATCTCTCTTCATAGATCAACGTTACTAAAGATAAAGTTATTAAGGCTAAAGATTTAGGCATTTAGTTTCCATTAACTCCACGTAAAGGGGAGGATGATTCAAAGTATGATGAATCTCATTCTAAGCATGTGGAGTCTCCTAGGAAGGTACTAGTACCACAAGATTTTTTTGAGAAAAAACTATATTAGCATCAAACAAACATAGAAATAGGAATCCCAAGTCATGATGACAAGGTTGATTTAATTAGATGAAGACACAACTTAAAAGAGACCAAAGTGGCGGGAAAGTATCATTGGTGATGCTAAAAATAATAAAATTATTGGAGATAGATCATTTAGAGTTAAGAGAAAGAACACAATTAACTGAAGGATCTGAGAGACACTGATGCGATAACACCCAAGAACAGCTGCATGCAAGTACCTGTTAAAGAAGGAAAAAGAAGAACTCAGAAGCTCAGAGAAACTCAAAAGAGGAGCAAAAACATATTATGAATTAATAATTGAATAATTACAAGGTTTAAACTATAAAGGTGAACAAAACCCTTAGGTTGCACATTAATAATTAATATAAATATTAATTATAATGTACCTAGGAGAAATCTTAAGCAAAAAAAGAGTAATGACAACTTAACTAATTAAATCAACATGATTTAATCAACAAGTCTAAAGGGAAATTACTCTAACACCCCCCCTTAAGCGAAGCTCAGGAGGTAAGCTAACCTAGCACAAATATGAAAGCAAGAAAGAGGGTCCCGACAACAAGGCCTGGTGAGGTACCCAAAACAATGAAATCTTTGTAAACTGAAGAAAAAGGAGAAAACCCAGTGGGAAAAACTCCTCTCCAAAAAGAGATAGAAAAATGCAGAAAAGAAATGGCGTAAGAGACTCTCTCAAAACCATAAGTACAACCAACCCCCCATAAGAGAGGGATGAGACACCAACGCCCCCCCCAGAATGATAGAACACTTGTGGTAATGATCGAACCAATGGAACTCCAATGCGGAAGAAACAAAGACAAGGAACAACAAGGAAACCCCTGAGTGAGAGGTGAAACTGGAAGGCCTAACTGATGCTCAAAGGAGAATACATGAGACTCCTATAAAGGAATCTCCAATAAAGGTGGGCAAATAGATGTGCTAAATCTATCATCTGGGAGGAGATGAATGTCCTCGGATATGCCCTCAACAACTGGAGTAGGTGGCTTGATGCAAGGAGCGACCATAAAAGGTAATGCTAAAGAGGAATCATGCTGAACAGATGCAAGCTCAATAGGAGGAGGAGATGTACAAGCCACAATACTGATCTCAGGAATAACACATAAGTTCAGGTGACCCGACTTCTCAATAGGCACTCGTGAAGTAGGAGAGATATTCTCCGACAATGGAGATGGTGGACTAAAATGAGAGGAGTACAAGCGGCATGATCAACTGTCCCTGTAGCAACAATATTGCATGTCGCACTGTCTCTGATGTGCACTGAATCTGGAGTGAACTCAAGTGTCTTCCCAGTCTCATTGTGAGTAATCTGATAGATAGAGAGAAGGTTAGAGGATAAAGATGGAACACATAGTACATCATGGAATGCACCATCATCAATGTCAATAGAACCCTTCCCACATACAGTCATAACATTGTTATTCCCCATCAAGATGTGTGGGGTAGGTGAAGTCTCAAAAGATGAGAATAAATCCCAAGAAGATGCCATATGGTGTGAAGCACCTGAATCCAATAGTCATCTAGAAGAGAGAGCAATAGCAGATGCACATAAGACATGACCCTTTCTGTTGTCTGAAAAGATGATGAAGAAAACATGTGAGAAGAGGAAGAAGGAATATCAATATTGCTCTTGTGAAGAAGAGCTGTCAAATCAAAAAAAAAATGCATATCCATCCACCTTCTTCTGAAAGCACCGAGACTCATCATGATTGGGCTTGTTACAATAAGCACACTTAGGTTTTTTGGTCTTTGACTTCACCTTATTTGGAGGAGGTGGGTCAGAGGAATGCTGAGAATGAGAATCCTTCCAATACTTGGTGGTTGGTGATACCTGTTTCTTCTCTGGCTTCCGTGAAGATGGATGAACGACCAAAGCATGGCTCATAGAGCCAGAAGTACTATCCAACTGTTGAATCTTTGACTTCTCTCGAGTCAACAGATTATAGAAGGCCTCAAAGGAAGGCATAGTGTGCCTAGGACCCAAAACATCCATAGTGGAATAGAAAGTGGAGGAGAAGATCTGAAACTGTCCTCGAAGCTTCGAGAGTATCAGAAAGATACACTCACTATCTGACTTTGTCTTTCCACACCCCTATAAAACTGAACGGAGAGCATTGAACTTCATCAAGAAGTCCTCAATGGTGGAAAAAATGCGAGGAGATAAAGATGTCAACTCTGCATCAAGCTGAAGTTCCCTGAACTCATTTACTGTGCCAAACAAATATGCAAACTTGTCCCAGATAGCTCGAGGAGTTTTCAAATTCTCCAGGTGAAACAAGAGACTGTCAGAAACATTCAGTGCCAGTAAGCCCATGGCTTCATCCATTTTGTTCCTGTGCTGAAGAGCCTCAAAAGGATGTTGCAGAATAGGTTGGTTCTCATCCAGGCAGGACCATAAGCCTCATGACATGAGCAATATGGTCATGTGCGCTTTCCAGGTATGGTAGTTATGCGATGTCAGTCAGGCAACTGAAGGGTCTGACATTGAGAGAAAGTAGATAGAAGTAGAAGGGTCTTTCTGAAGTAAATGACAGAAAGTGAAAATGCACCCCCCACATAATAGTAAACTATCTCCCGTACACCACAAAGAACTAAGAAAGCACAAAAATGAGAAGAAAACCTAGTGACCTAATGCAATGAGGAGGGAAACGAAAGACGCTACTTTTACACTGAAATCAGGTACTCAAATGACCTAATTTTCATACGAAACCCCCATGGTGGTCTCCGGCTCAGAAAGAGATTTTTGATGATATCTCATTTGTTGAAAAGCGATATTGTATGCTCAAGTTATGAGAAAAAGACTGATAGAAGGTCAGAATGTAGAGCTCACTGTAAAAAACCAGTCACTGCAAAAAAATTGACGTCTAAATGATTGTCGCCCGTCCATGGTAAAAAAATTGATGGCTGTTTGACCGTCACCAGGCCGTCACCCCAGAAAAAACTTCGGTTGTCAGAAAAAAAATTCGGTCACCGGAATGATGACGTCAATTGTCTGTATGTTGACATCAGCAATTGTCAGCAGGTAGCTCCTGTGCGACGCGACGGGGCACAGGCGGGTCGGTAGTGGTAGGGCGTGAGCCGGGTGCAGGCCGGACATGGGTGGTGCGTGAGCTGCGTGCTGGTGGCACGGTGGTTGCGCGCTGCCTGCGCAGCAAACCTATGGTTTTTTTGTTATTTTAATTTTTCTTTTTTTTTTTGCCTCAAAAAATGTGCCTAGAGGCCAATTTTTTTCCAGATGTCACGGAGGCCAAAATTGACAAACCTTGTATGAAAATATAGGTTTTTGGGCCTTCAGAGCGCGATGGTGAGGTCCATTTGGGCCCAAAATGCTCCAAAAAAACCTTCACCTCCAGATTGAAGACAAAAACCCAGAAAAAGCTAAGATTTTTTCCTTCGAAACACACTTCAAACACTCCATAACAAGTAGCAACAAAGGGGCTCTGATACCATGAAGGATCTGAGAAACACTGAGCCGATAACACCCAAGAACAAATGCATGCAAATACAAGTTACAAGAAAGAAGGAAAAAGTAGGAGAACTCAGAAGCTCAGAGAAACTCGAAAGAGAAGAGCAAAAATGTATTCTAAATTAATAATCGAATAATTACAAGGTTCGACCTATAAAGGTGAACAAAACCCTAAAGACTAAAAGGCTAGGTTGCACATTAATAATTAATATAAATATTAATTATAATGTACCTAAGAGAAAGCTTAAGCAAAAAAAGAGTAATGACAACTTAACTAATTAAATCTACGTGATTTAATCAATAAGTCTAAAGGGAAATTACTCTAACATTAAGTTTTCTCTTATGGTCAATCTTCATGGAGTTTATGATCTCCAAGATTTTGTTGAGGCAAAAGGTAAACTTAAATGGGAAGAGACCATGGAAATTAAATAAAATCCTAAGAATAATAAGTATTGGGATCTTGGGATCTTCTAATAGGGAAAAAATGTGTTGGATGTTTATGGGTGTACAAAGTCAAGTACAAATCCAATGGTACTCTTGACAAGTGCACAACATGGTTGGTCACAAAAGGGTTCTCGCAAAGAGAAGGCATTGACTATGACGAGACATAGGCTCCTACAAAAAAGTTAAGCAACATTCATTTAGTTCTAGTCATAGTAGCTCAGTTTGATTAGGAAATCCATCAAATGTGTGATGTCCACTTTTAATGTCAAGAGTTAAATTGTTAATTAGTGACCCGTTGAATTTAACTATTTAAATATGGGGCCACAGTAAATGTATTATTATTATTGAAGGCCCAGTGAACTAATTCTTACTTAAATTTGGGGTCACTTGTAATTTATGGACCCATTAGAACTATTTAAAATTTGGAGGGAAAAACCAATCCAAACAAGTATAAAAACATACCATTGGTAAGCTTCTTAAGGAGCGTGAAAGATTTTTTTGACTTTTATCAACTTGGAGTTTCATCAAGCTAGCGTACATGAGTTTCAATGGTCTTGCATCACACTAGTCTCCCCAAATTCATGTAGTGTCCTAAATGAGACAAATTTGTTCTATTACATCGCGCTAAGGATAATAATTTTGAGTTCTAACCAGTTACATTAAATTACATCATTGGTGTTTGTCGAATGACTTAAATATCTCACTAATGGCTAATTTCTAGGCTAAAAGTGTTAAATGATCAGAGTTAACTAACTTTTTCTAGGCTTAATTTTTTCCTTAGCATGTGTTTATTAAGGAATGTAGCATTTTGTAAGGTTAAATATTATTAGAACTTCATGAACATACTCTATTATATCACGAATTTAGGAGGAATTCATTACACCATTCAATATTAACATAAACATCATAGGTGTTGGCCAGTTTGGAGATTGAAGCATAAAGGGGGGTGACATGTCCTAGTTAAGAGTTGTCCTTCATCTATTACCATGTTTCATCTAAAGACCCAAGTTGTATCACACAAGTCAAGAGAAAGCACCGCATGATATCGTAGTTGTCATCGAGCATCTACCATCGGGCAACTTTCCCATCTTATTCTTTGGTGGATATCTACCCTTATTAGATAATGATTGCTAGTGTATAATTGAGATCTAAAAAAGGTAGGTGATTAGGATATATTTAACATTAATAATAATACATAATCAATGGCTTTATAGAGAAGGGTGATCAATTACTAGAGTAATTCATAGAGAGACCTTGGAGTTAGTTTGTGGGAGAGTAGTTGATACAACATACATTTTAAGGAATATGAAGTTCAATGACACAAAATAATACTTGGGCAACTCACAATAATCATCATTGGGCCACTACCATTGTAATCTATTATCACCATGCTAGAAGGAAAACACTAAGGACAATAGTCACATATTTGGAAAGATCAAACTATTTACGAGATAAACTCATTGTATCGACAATAAACTTAATGTCAACATGTAGAAAAGGTTTGGAGACATAGAAACGTTGCAACCCTAATTTTCAATTTGAGCTCCCTCTAGTCCAATCAATATTGAGTTGTCCTTTTCCGCACTTACCGACATGGACTAATCATTTGTAGCATAAGGTGCATACATACTAGGGGAGAGGAGCCATTATATGCTCACCCTAACTTCATGCTTCTCAAATTCCTATGTAGAAATTTCAAATTACTCTCAAATTTTTACAAGAGGAATTTACTTGTCATGTCCCCTACTTGAAAAAAAAAATTCAAGTCCACATAGTCAAATATGATGCCACATCAACATACTTGTTTTTAAGGTGTCCAAAATGGTCCCAAAAATTCATAATAACAATTGGTGGGTACTAATTCATGTTTAATGGTGTGCTGATGTGGCACCACACGAGTGGTAATTTTTGAAATGTAGAGGCATCTTTTTGGGGATATGCATTGATGGGACAATTTTAGTGCACCACTATAAGTTCTATTTTGTTCACCTATTGGTCTATTATGTTCACTTTCTATAACATGTATTAGACCTTGCACATGTATTGGCTCCTCTCCTTTACTGTGGTTCACATTGATTTTATCCAATTTCAGTCGTGATAAAATTTAATTTGGTGCACCTCTATTTTTCAAGAATTGTTATCTTTGTTATTATTTTGTCATTATTTTTGTTTGGGATATTTCAAAATGTACATAAAGAGTACCTTCCAAATAGTGATTTGGAGGAAAAAGTTTGCATGTCTTAATCTTCAAAGTTTCAAGATGTAGGAAAAGAGCATTACAAATACAAATTGATTAAAGCTCTATATGACTTGAAGCATGCATCTAAGCCATATTACATTAAGATTGACATATATTTGGTTTGACAAGGATTCCATATAAGTCCTTTAGATTCTCAATATGTCAAAAGAATATATAATGATATATATCTAATGGTCATTTATGTAGATGATATCATCATGCAAGTAGTGAGGT
Organism: Thuja plicata; assembly: GCA_018584345.1. Lineage (NCBI taxonomy): Eukaryota > Viridiplantae > Streptophyta > Pinopsida > Cupressales > Cupressaceae > Thuja > Thuja plicata. The sequence continues at coordinate 602,715 of MU225187.1, read as the reverse complement.
GCATTTGATTAAACAAATCAAATACATAGTTTGAGTAAGTATTTTAACATGACTAATGTATGCCTCCTACAATACTGCCTAGATGTAGACGTTTAGAAAATAAGTGGTGTTATTTTTATTTCTCAATATAAATATGCCAAAATTTTACCTGGCAAGTTCAACTTGATAAATTTCAAAATCTCATCTACACCTATGGAGAAAGGGTTGAATATTTCAACCGAAAGAGACTCATAAAAGGTAATAAATGAGTCAATATTGAGGAAAATAGTGGGAAAACTTATCTATTTTACAACCATTAAACCTAATTTGAGTTATGTTGTGAATTGAATTTATCAACTCATGACATCACCAAAAGTAGAATATTGGCTTGCAGTGAAGCAATTATTGTGGTATGTGAAAGTAACACTGACTTTAACATTACATGTACACTTTAAGAAAAGATCCTAGCCTTGTTGGGTTCACAAATTTAGATTGTGTAGGTTATATTGATGGCAAAAAAATCTACATCTATATATTTTTTCAATCTTGGCACATGCGCAATCACATTGACGAACAAGAAGAAGTTGGTTTTAACTCTTTCCTTGATACAAGTAGAGTATTGAGGAACAATAAAGGAAACATGTGAGGTGGTATGGTTTACCATTGCACTAAGATATGATATTTTTCCTCTATAATTATTACATCAACATTTCCTCTGTCGATAATGTTAGGTTGAAGAGAATTACCCTAGCCGAAAGGGAAAGGAAAGAAAAGAAAGGAAAACCTATGTCTACCCCAAGAAACCCTAGGGAGAGTTATTTGGATAGTAAAAATTAAAGGAAAGGTAATGTTGATATTAGAAGCCTTAAAAATTAGGAGACAACATGAAAGATGGTGAGAGATCTATTGCTATTAGAAAGCCTTCCCATATTACTAGTTGTTAGCCTTCTACTCTCATTTTCTCTTGAAGAAGATAATATTTTTATAATGAAGATGAGATTTAATTTTTTTTCCTTCTAAAAATGAGAAGATTTTGTTGGATGCTAATGTTATTTTGTGCAATATAAGACCTTCCATTTGACCACAATAGGAAGGATAAGAATAATGAGGATTCTTCTATTGAATTTGAGAGAAAAGAGGCTAAAAATGTCATAAAGATTAAGAGACCTTAGAGAGAGAGAGAGAGAGAGAGAGAGAGAGAGAGAGAGAGTTGATTCTTGATAATTGTTTTGGATAAAAAAAACTTATGAGTTTCGAAGGAGGACATGAGGGTTTGATTCAAATTTGTTTTCAAGAATTGGTAATTCTTGCAAGTAACTATGGCATTTTGAACCTGTTAGCTATCAAGATAATTATGCAATCAATGACTGCATACAATGGTCATGAATGAGCTAAAGAGGGGTTTTTTGAAATACTTTCCAGCTGATTATTGAGTGCTAGTAGAAGTGCACCAACACTAATGAGATTACATGGTATATGTTACAGAGTATGAGGATTGCATAGGGTGTTATAGAATGTCATAGCTTTAACATGGAAGTCATCTATTAACATTAGTGGCATCGATAACATTAATTGGACTTGCATGTGAAAAGGAGGGTTAGCGATATCTATTCCAAGCTTGACGCCAAGGGAGTTGCATTCCACATAGCTGTGATTTATTTTGGCATAGTATATTAAAGTTGGATTTTAGTATTCCAAGTTCCTATACATGATTCTTTTTTTTATTGGTAACATTATTTTGTATTAATAATAAAAGAGGGATTACATTCAAAAGCCAATTTTCACGGTTGGCTACCGTATTACAAACATACTACTTCCCTACCCCCATAACCACCTATACATGTAGACGTTTTACAAAGAAAAAAGGCATTAACGCCCAACCCAGAAAGACAAAAAACATCCACCATATTGGCGATCACAAAACACACCAACTTCCCCAACCTTCATGCCTATTCTTTAAACCATTGTGTTGCCTCCTCCCTCAAGAAATTGGGAATGGCGTTGTCATCCTGCACTGATCTTGATATGCCAGGGGGGTTGGCACCTTGCAAGCTTCCCATTCCACTTGTGCCCACCATTTTCTGCACCTTCCTTTCTATCTGGTGTTGCAGAGGCTGGCCTGGTGCAGTTACACTCTTTCGCAACGTTGATTAAATAAAGCCCTTCCTTCCTTCACTCTTCTCCCAAATGTTCTCTTACATATATGAAATGATATGCTTCCAACCCTTCTTTGCCCACGGTATGTGCACCCCTTGTGGGTTCAAAGCTAACCAAACAACCAAAGGTTGAACTGATGTGTCCCCGCCTCCATGGCTCAAGCCCCATTTCCAGTCCTTCCCCCAACACTGCTCTGTCAACAATTTCTTCCAAACCGAGCAACCATTGTGGGTCGACACACGCCTCCACTACCTTGAGGACCTCCTCCTTGGTCTCTCCCATGGATAGCCAGTGCTATGAAGAGTGAGGCCACGTCTAGGTTGGAGTGACGCCTCCAATATGATTCCAAATACTCCATCCCAAACATCTGGTGAATGTCACCATGAAATCCACAACATCAAACATGAAGATATTCTTCAATCTCCTTGGCATGATCTTGCCCTCGTGCGCTTGCGTTTGGCTGTCAGACTCCAGCGCAAAGTCGGCCTCCATTTTCTTCTCTACACTCAAAACCCACGTAGATTGTTCTCCTTCCCCTGCGTAAATTTACCTTCTTCGAACAATCTGGAAGAAACTCATTCGCTGGGTATCAATTAATGAGTGCAAAATTTGTCACATGTTAAGGCATGAAATAAACTTGAGTGCTATCAGGCATGATGGCAGATTAATACTCCTTTGTACCTCTGGTTTGGTGTTTTAAGTGGGGTATTAAGTTTATCATCCTCTTCTATTCTAGTTCAAGACTCCTAAAGTCTTCATGTATTTCAAATTGAGTCCCAAAATCTGCATTCGCCCCCATAATAGCCAATTTATCTGCCACCTTGTTCGCTTCTTGGTAAACATGGGATACCTTGAAGTCTTCAAACTCTTGTAACAGACCCCGAATCTATTGTATGTGTTTGTCAAGGTGCCACACTACCATTTTCCCTCTTGATATTCCATTGGTTATTATTTTTGAGTCTCCTTCAAGGTGCACTCTGCGAATTCCCAATTTGGCTCCTAAGACTACAACCTCTTTAGCTGCTGCACATTCAGCCACATTATTCGTATCATCCTTCAAGTGTTTGGCCATAAAGTCAAGAATATTGTGCTGACAATCTCTTGCTATACATCTGCATCCAGAGATCCCCGGGTTTCCCCAAGCAACACCATCGAAGTTGATTTTCACCCATCCTTCCTCTAGTGGTTGCCAACAAACCTTCTTTCTTTTCAAGTTAGGATTATCCCTACAAGGCCCATTAACAGGCCTCCTATACATGATTCTTATTTGAATTTAATTGTTCTAAATATTATTTCTTTCATGCATTGTAGTCTTTCTTTAAAATATTAAATCTGAAAGGATAATATGCCATTTAAATTGTATCTTCAATTTTTATGTATTGTAATTGATATATAATTAAAATTATAAAGGAAAACTTTCTTCATTGTTTGAAACTGGAAAGAATCATATGTCCCAAAAACAAATAAAACTTTTGCAAGTGAATTCAATGAATGAGCCAGGCATGCTTGTTATTTGCCTATATTTGGACCCTCGTAGGCTAATCTGGATGATAGAGGGGTTTGTGTGGCAGAGCCAGTGGTCAGTTTCCACTTTGGAGGTATGTGATGTTGTGATTGCTCTTCGTTTGATTCAGATCGACACACTTACTATTTATAGTAAGTGTCTATTTGGGGTAAGTTAAAGTTTCTATCTTTAGAAGGGCACCTGGATAGTTTTCTAGCAGTTTGGAGTTGTGGTGACATTGACAGAGCTTCTAGTTTGGGACTTGCTATTATAGTAAGTCAAATTATGGTCAGAGTTATTTTTGACAGGGGCACCCAAACTCATGGTATGCACAGTGATTAACTCATTCTTCGATTGGCTCAGTTTCAGGGACTTACTATTTATAGTAAGTTAGTGGATGTTAGAGAGGGACCCTTACTATTTTTAGTAAGGTAGTTGGGTGCACAGTGGACATAATGGTTAACTCCCAGGTTCAGACAGGATTGAGTAATAATGATTATTTATGGAGTTGTGTTATTTTAATTATTAATAAAGTGATTACTTTATTAATACTTATTTATAGGGTTAAAAAGTCACTTTATATTCAATGAAGCCATGACCCTTCATAAAAGTGACTTAAAGTGCAATTGATGGATTATATTTTGGAGGCCAAAATATTAAAGTATTTTGTAAAGTTAATGTGCACACAAGTTATATTATTTTAAATGATAGTAAAGTGCATTTATAATCCATGAATATGAGCTCCCGTGTTTGAAGGCTTATTATAATGTCTTATTAAAAACCTAAAAGTGGATTTAAATGCTATTAAGGAGATTGGAGTTATAAAAGAACATCAAAAAGCAAATCAACCTCATTATTGATGATTATTTTGTACTTCATTTTTTTGTGTGAGGAAGACATGGAAACAAGGGTTTCAGATTTCAAGCTTGAAGAATTGTGAATTCTTCTAAGTTTTTCAGCATAGTGAATTGGTGAAACACCCAACAGATTATGTCAGGTGTTGGCTTCAGTTCAGAGGTCAAGAGTGAATTTATTGTTTGCAGAATTAAGGGTTTGAATGCTTTATTATTTACCGGAGCAATTTATAGTGATAGAAGGAATCAAAACCCATTATTAATCAGGTTTCAAGCATTTATGAGCAGATTTGTAAAGTTTATTCAAGTGTTTCAAGACATGTCATACTTGTAAGTTCATGAATTGTGACTCCTAGGTTTTCTGGGTATTGTTGTTTTAGATAATAGGGATTATTTAATGAACTGGGTTGTCAATATATTGTAAAAATTCTGAGTATTCAAGTTGGTATAAAAATCTAGAATTTTCAGCTCTTTATTTTTAATGCAATTTCAGTTTTGAGTTAAAAAGTTATTATTGCAATATCTTTTTTCCTGCATTATATTGTCATAATTGAGTGAGATAAACCTAGAATTTCCTGCATAATTTCTAGAGATCTAAAATCACTCTCAATCATCATGTCAATATATACATGGAATATAACTTAAAATATTAGAAAGGAAAAACACGTATTAAAATGTGTCTTATTTGGCACTAACATTCTAAATATGTATTTTCATTTGGCGCTCACCAAACCTTTTTAATTGACCAATTCTAAGGCTTGGTCATTTTGATCCATTTGACAAGGGCCAAATTTGGCACTCGCAAAATGCTCTTATGGGAGCCAAAAATGTAATTTGGAATTTTTTGGTCCTCCATATTTTTGCATGGACCCAATAAGCTCTCTAATATTAGCACTTGAATACTTAACTCATCATATGTTGATGTCAAAAAACCCAAGGTCAACTCACAATAGGGTATATGAATAAGAAGTCACACAACTATGTATATAACCTACTTGCAAGTATGTGTAGAATCTAAGGATGGATGCCTAACTTATCAAAACTCCATGGATAAAAAAATCATGTATAAGGTGTTCATAACACATCACATGCACAAGCACAATGGAATAATCATATTCACACAATATCCCAAAATTTAATTTAATTTTCTCCATTCATTACTTAGCATTGAAAAACAACTTTCTTATACAATAATATACCATATAATTGCCACACATTTTTACAAGAACTTCTCCCAACCATTAATAAGAGCTAATATTTCTGGTTAACTATATAATTCTATCATAATCTTATATTCAACAATAAATAATGCAAGTAAACAAGATCACCAATCCACTAGTACTTACATAGTAAGGCATAATCTATTTGATATAAAAATATTATTAGTCATTGTGGGTGTATCAAATCATAACACAAAAACATGGAATATTGTATTTCACACTATCGTAGTAATAATATACCAAAGTATGACAATAACACCCATTCAAAGATGACACACAATAAGAAGAACCACATCAAGGTTATAGTCTTTACTAAGACACTCTACCATATCTATGCCAAGCACCTCTTACACATGGTGATTTACATAATTTTAATAAGATTCACACATGATCAAGTATATAAAATAAAATATTTACATCATGTAAGGACATATTCAAATGGTCAACAACATAATCACAAACATTCAAACATCACATGAAAGGAGAAACACAACTGGAGAATCTTGTCCTAACCAACGAATGAATCCTTTAAAGTAGTAATTAATCTTAAATCATATTCATATAGTTATGGTCACTAAACACACAATTCACAATTGTTGTCATTAAAATTGCACATCTCATTCTTCACAGGCAATCATGTCTATTTAACTTGGTTGGAACTCTTTTAAAACTCTTCATATGCATCATTCATCGAGAAGGCATATAATAGTAAATAAATTCATAAATAACTGTAAAATTATTTGCCACCTAATAATTAAATCAATAAGGAAAAAATCAAATTAAAAAAGCTTTCGAATAGTTTAGATATTCCAAACTTGGTAAAGAATAAGCCTCAATAAATATCTTCTCATTCCTTCTTGAATTTAAGATTGAAAGTCAGAGAATGACCCGTGGATGTTCTCCTTATTATGGAAATATGTTTAAAAAATAATAGATTATATCCCCTTAAATCAATCATGCCACAAAGGTCTCAACTAATTCCAACGTATGATGGGAGAAAATAGCAAGCCTTTAAACAAAACTAACACTTTCCTCTTGAGGGATAAAGGTAGTATCCTAAGACCAAAATCACGAGTTGAATAATTATAGATTAAGCATAACTTTGCCACATTTTGGACATAGTAAAAATTCCAACTTTTGGTGGAAGAAAACTCCAAGCCTTTAAACAAAACTAGCACTTTCCTCTTAAGAGATAAAAGTAGTATCCTAAGACCAAAATCACGAGTTGAATAATTATGTATTAAGCACAATTTTCACATTTTGAACATAGTAAATTATGAGATGTAGACCAATATTAATTAAAACTAGGTAGAACTCTTAAATAAATCCTTTCAAGTGGGTTCAAGTTTGTTTTTGCTACAAAGGTTCACCAAGATTCTTATCTACAAAGGGTTCTTTCCTATGACCATCCATCACATTTGAGGACATAAATTTAGGTGAACACAAATTTGTGGGCTATGCATGGTTTTTTGAAATAGAGAAATAATATTTAATAAGAAAGAGAATTACTAGATAAATGATGCATTCTCTTGAGAGTATATATA
>MU225187.1:557841-575412 GCA_018584345.1 Thuja plicata | reverse complement strand
TAACCATATTAATATATATTATATCTTTAATTTAATATATATATTTTATATTTCAATAATTATATTTTTATATATATATATGATTGTATTGTTGTATATTAAACACGAACGAACAATACTTTAACACATCTTAGGGGTCGTAAGGGGTCTTATGGTGTCCTAAGACACTGTAATATGTCCTATGGTCCCTTGAGATCCATTAACATGTACTAGTAACTTTAAGATGTATTCTTAGGGTTCCTAAGGGGTCGTAAGGTGTCTTAAGGGGTCCTAGGACCCATTAATGGGTCCTACAATCCCTTATGATACCTTATGACCCATTAAAAAGACTAAGAGTACTTATTAGGGGTCATAAGGTATCTTAAGGGGTCTTAACATCCATTAATGGATCCTAAGACAGAGTAATGTCCTATGGCCCGTTGAGACCCATGGGAGAGAGAGAGAGAGAGAGAGAGAGAGAGAGAGTACATCTTAGGGGATGTAAGGTGTCTTATGGGGTTGTAGGACCCATTAATGACTCCTATGACTCCTTATGAACCCTTACAACCCCTTCAGAAGCCTAAGAGTACATTTTAGGGGTCGTAAGGTGTCTTAAGGGTTCCTAGGACCCATTAATGGGTCCTACGACCTGTGAATGGGTCCTACAACCCCTTATAACACCTTACGACCCATTAGGAAGCCTAAGAGTACATCTTAGTGGTTGTAAGGTGTCTTAAGGGGTCCTAGGACCCATTAATGGGTCCTACTACCCCTTATGACACCTTACAAACCATTAGAAAGCTTAAGTGTACATCTTAGGGGTCGTAAGGTGTCTTAAGGGGTCCTAGCATCCATCAATGGCTCCTACAAACCCTTATGACACCTTATGACCCATTAGGAAGCCTAAGAGTACATCTTAGGGGTTGTAAGGGTCTTATGGTGTCCTAAGACACTGTAATATGTCCTATGACCCCTTGAGATCCATAAATGTGTACTAGTAACCCTAAGATGTATTCTTAGGGTTCCAAAGGGGCCGTAAGGTGTCTTAAGGGGTCCTAGGACCCATTAATGGGTCCTATGACCCCTTATGACACCTTACAACCCATTAAAAAGCCTAAGAGTACTTATTAGGGGTCATAAGGTATCTTAAGGGGTCTTAACATCCATTAATGGCTCCTTAGATAGAGTAATATGTCCTATGACCCGTTGAGACCCATTAATGTGTACTAGGAACCCTAAGATGTATTCTTAGGGTTCCTAAGGGGTCGTAAGGTGTCTTAAGGGGTCGTAGGACCCATTAATGGATCCTACGACACATTATCACACCTTACGACCCATTAGGAAGCCTAAGAGTACATCTTCGGGGCTGTAAGGTGTCTTAAGGGGTTGTAGGACCCATTAATGATTCCTATGACTCCTTATGAACCCTTACAACCCCTTAGGAAGCCTAAGAGTACATCTTAGGTGTTGTAAGGTATTTTAACAGGGCATAGGACCCATTAATGGGTCCTACGACCCCTTATGACACCTTACAACCTATTAGGAAGCCTAAGAGTAAATCTTAGGAGTCGTAAGGTGTCTTAGGACCAATTATTGGCTCCTACAAAACCTTATGACATGTTACAACCCATTAGGAAGCCTAAGAGTACATCTTAGGGGTCATAAGGTCTCTTAAGGGGTCCTACGAACTATTATGACACCTTATGACCCAGTAGAAAGCATAAGAGTACATCTTAGGGATTGTAATGTTTCTTAAGGGGTCTTAGGACCAATTAATGGTCCTACGACCCCTTATGACACCTTACAACCCATCAGAAAGCCTAAGTGTACATCATAGGGCTCGTAAGGTGTCTTAAGGGGTCCTATCATCCATTAATGGCTCCTACAAACCCTTATGACACCTTATGACCCATTAGGAAGCCTAAGAGTACATCTTAGGGGTTTTATGGTGTGCTAAGACGTAGTAATATGTCCTATGACCCCTTGAGAACCATTAATGTGTTCTAGGAACTCTAATATGTATTCTTAGGGTTCCCAAGGGGTCATAAGGTGTCTTAAGGGGTCCTAGGATCCATTAATGGTCCTACAACCCCTTATGACACCTTATGACCCATTAGGAAGCCTAAAAGTACATCTTAGGGGTTGTAAGGTGTCTTAAGGGGTTGTAGGACCCATTAATGGGTCCTAGGACCCTTATGATACCTTATGATCCATTAGAAAGCCTAAGAGTACATCTTAGGGGTCTTAAGGTGTCTTAAGGAATCCTAGGACCCATTAATGGGTCCTACGAACCCTTATGACACCTTACGACCCTAGAGAGAGAGAGAGAGAGAGAGAGAGAGAGAGAGAGTACATCTTAGGGGGTTGTAGGACCCATTAATGACTCCTATGACTCCTTATGAACCCTTACAACCCCTTTGGAAGCCTAAGAGTACATTTTAGGGGTTGTCAGGTGTCTTATGGGGTCCTAGGAGCCATTAATGGGTCCTACAACCTGTGAATGGGTCCTAAAACCCCTTATAATACCTCACGACCTATTAGGAATCCTAAGAGTACATCGTAGTGGTTTTAAGGTGTCTTAAGGGGTCCTAGGACCCATTAATGGGTCCTAATACCCCTTATGACACCTTACAAACCATTAGAAAGCTTAAGCGTACATCTTAGGGGTCGTAAGGTGTCTTAAGGGGTCCTAGCATCCATTAATGGCTCCTACAAACCCTTATGACACCTTACAACCCATTAGGAAGGCTAAGAGTACATCTTAGGGGTTGTAAGGTGTCTTATGGTGTCCTAAGACACTATAATATGTCCTATGATCCCTTGAGATTAATTAACGTGTACTAGTAACCCTAAGATGTATTCTTGGGGTTCCTAAGGGGTCCTAAGACCCATTAATGGGTCCTATGACCCCTTATGACACCTTATGACCCTTTAAAAATCCTAAGAGTACTTATTAGGGGTCATAAGGTATCTTAAGGGGTCTTAACATCCATTAATGGCTCCTAAGATAGAGTAATATGTCCTATGACCCATTGAGACCCATTAATGTGTACTAGGAACTCTAAGATGTATTCTTAGGGTTCCTAAGGGGTCGTAAGGTGTCTTAAGGGGTCCTACAACACCTTATGACACCTTACAACCCATTAGGAAGCCTAATAGTACATCTTCGGGGCTGTAAGGTGTCTTAAGGGGTTGTAGGGCCCATTAATGACTCCTACGACTCCTTATGAACACTTACAACTGCTTAGGAAGCTTAAGAGTACATCTTAGGGGTTGTAAGGGTTTTTAACAGGTCATAGGACCCATTAATGGGTCATACGACCCCTTTTGACACCTTATAACCAATTAGGAAGCCTAAGAGTACATCTTAGGGGTCGTAAGGTGTCTTAGGACCAATTATTGGCTCCTACGAACCCTTATGACACGTTACAACCCATTAGGAAGCCTAATAGTACATATTAGGGCTCTTAAGGTATCTTAAGGGGTCCTACAACCCCTTATGACACCTTATGACCCATTAGAAAGCCTAAGAGTACATCTTAGGGGTCGTAATGTTTCTAAAGGGGTCCTAGGACCCATTAATGGTCCTAAGACCCCTTATGACACCTTACGACCTATTATAAAGCCTAAGAGTACATCATAGGGGTCATAAGGTATCTTAAGGGGTCCTAGCATTCATTAATGGCTCCTACAAACCCTTATGACACCTTACAACCCATTAGGAATCCTAAGAGTGCATCTTAGGGGTTTTAAGGGGTCTTATCAGGTACTACGACACAATAATATGTCCTATGACCCCTTGACAACTATTAATGTGTTCTAGGAACCCTAAGATGTATTATTAGGGTTCGAAAGGGTTCATAAGGTGTCTTAAGGGGTCCTAGGACCCATTAATGGTCCTACAACCCCTTATGACACCTTACGACCCATTAGGAAGCCTAAAAGTACATCTTAGGGGTCGTAAGGTGTCTTAAGGGTTCGTAGGACCCATTAATGGGTCCTACAACCCCTTATGATACCTTATGACCCATTAGAAAAGCCTAAGAGTACATCTTAGGGGTCTTAAGGTGTCTTAAGGAATCATAAGACCCATTAATGGGTCATACAAAGCCTTATGACACCTTACGACCCTAGAGAGAGAGAGAGAGTACATCTTAGGGGACGTAAGGTGTCTTACAGGATCATAGGACCCATTACCGACTCTTATGACTCCTTATGAACTCTTACAACCCCTTAGGAATCCTAAGAGTAAATCTTAGGGGTCGTAAGGTGCCTTAAGGGGTCCTAGGACCCATTAATAGGTCCTAGACCTATGAATGGGTCTTATAACCCCTTATGACACCTTTCGACCCATTAGGAAGTCTAAAAGTACATCTTAGTTGTCTTAAGGTGTCTTAAGGGGTCCTAGGACCCATTAATGGGTCCTACTACCCCTTATGACACCTTACAAACCATTAGAAATCCTAAGAGTATATCTTAGGGGTCGTAAGGTGTCCTATGGGATCCTAGCATGCATTAATGGATCCTACAAACCCTTATGTCACCTTATGACCCATTAGAAGCCTAAGAGTATATCTTAGGGTTTCTAAGGGGTCTTATGGTGTCCTACAACACTATAATATGTCCTATGACACCTTGAGATCCATTAACATGCACTAGTAACCCTAAGATATATTCTTAGGGTTCCTAAGGGATCATAAGGTGTCTTAAGGGGTCCTAGGACCCATTAATGGGTCCTACAACTCCTTATGACACCTTACGACCCATTAGAAATCCTAAGAGTACTTATTAGGGGTCGTAAGGTGTCTTAAGGGGTCTTAACATCCATTAATGGCTCCTAAGATATAGTAATATGTCCTATGACCTGTTGAGACCCATTAATGTGTACTAGGAACCCTAAGATGTATTATTTGTGTTCCTAAGGGGTCGTAAGGTGTCTTAAGGGGTCCTAGGACCCATTAATGGGTCTTACAACCCCTTATGACACCTTACCACCTATTAGGAAGCCTAAGAGTACATCTTTGGGGCTGTAAGGTGTCTAAAGGGGTCGTAGGACCCATTAATAACTCTTAAGACTCCTTATGAACCCTTACAACCCCTTAGGAAGCCTAAGAGTACATCTTAGGGGTCCTAAGGTGTTTTAACGGGTCCTAGGACCCATTAATGGGTCCTACAACCCCTTATGACACCTTACAACCCATTATTAAGCCTAAGAGTACATCTTAGGGGTCATAAGGTGTCATAGGACCAATTAATGGCTCATACGATCCCTTATGACACCTTAAGACCCATTAGGAAGCCTAAGAGTACAAATTAGGGGTTGTAAGGTCTCTTAAGGGGTCCTACGACCCCTTATGACACCTTATGACCCATTAGAAATCCTAAGTGTACATCTTACGGGTCATAATGTTTCTTAAGGGGTCTTAGGACCCATTAATGTTCCTACGATCCCTTATGACACCTTACGACCCATCAGAAATCCTAAGTGTACATCATAGGGGTCTTAAGGTGTCTTAAGGGGTCCTATCATCCATTAATGGCTCCTACAAACCCTTATGACACCTTACGACCCATTAGGAAGCCTAAGAGTACATCTTAGGGGTTGTAAGGGGTCTTATGGTGTCCTATGACACAGTAATATGGCCTATGACCCCTTGAGAACCATTAATGTGTACTAGGAACCCTAAGATGTATTCTTAGGGTGCCTAAGGGGTTCTAAGGTTTCTTAATGGTTCCTATCACCCCTTATGACACCACATGACCCATTATAAATCCTAAGAGTACATCTTAGGGGTCATAAGGTGTCTTAAGGGGTCCTAGCATCCATTAATGGCTCCTAAGACATAGTAATATATCCTATGACCCCTTGAGACCCAATAATGTATACTAGGAACCCTAAGATGTATTATTAGGGTTTCTAAGGGGTTGTAAGGTGTCTTAAGGTGTCCTAAGACCCATTAATGGGTCCTAAGACCACTTATGACACCTTACAACCCATTAAGAAGCCTAAGAGTACATCTTATGGGTCGTAAGGTGTCTTAAGGGGTCGTATGACCCATTAATGACTCTTAAAACTCCTTATGAACCCTTACAACCCCTTAGAAAGCCTAAGAGTACATCTTATGTGTTTTAAGGTGTCTTAAGGGGTTGAAGGACCATTAATGGGTCCTACAACCCCTTATGACTCCTTACAACCCATTAGGAAGCCTAAGAGGACATCTTAGGGGTCGTAAGGTGTCATAAGGGGTCTTAGGACCCATTAATGGGTCCTACGACCCCTTATAACACCTTACGACCCATTAGGAAGCCTAATAGTACATCTTGGGGGTCATAAGGTGTCTTAAGGGGTCTTAGGACCGATTAATGGGTCCTACGACCCCTTATGATACCTTATGACCCATTAGGAAGCCTAAGAGTACATCTTAGGGGTTGTAAGGTGTCTTAAGGGGTCTTACGACCCATTAATAGATCCTACAACCTGTTATGACACATTACAACCCATTAGGAAGCCTAGGAGTACATCTTAGGGGTTGTAAGGGGTCTTATGGTGTCCTAAGACACATTAATATGTCCTATGACCCCTTGAGACCCATTAATGTGTACTTGGAACCCTAAGATGTATTCTTATGGTTCCTAAGGGGTCATAAGGTGTCTTAATGGGTTCTACGACCCCTTATGACACCTTATGACCCATTAGAAAGCCTAAGAGTACATCTTAGGGGTCTTAAGTTGTCTTAAGGTGTCCTAGCATCCATTAACAGCTCCTAAGATACAATAATATGTCCTATGATCCCTTGAGGCCCATTAATGTGTACTAGGAACCCTAATATGTATTCTTAGGGTTCCTAAGGGGTTGTAAGGTGTCTTAAGGGGTCCTGTGACCCATTAATGGTTCTACAACCCCTTATGACAACTTATGACCCATTAGGAAGCCTAAGACTACATATTAGGGGTCGTAAGGTGTCTTAAGGGGTTGTAGGACCCATTAATGGGTCCTACGACCCTTTATGACACCTTACGACCCATTAGAAAGCCTAAGAGTACATCTTAGTGGTCTTAAGGTGTCTTAAGAAATCCTAGGACCCATTAATGGGTCCTACAAACCCTTATGACACCTTACAACCCTAGAGAGAGAGAGAGAGAGAGAGAGAGAGAGAGAGAGAGAGAGAGAGAGAGAGAGAGAGCACCAAAGACAATCCATCAAGATACCAAGTACATCAAAGAAGATCAAATATGAAGTTCTAAAACCTATAAATGTTTTTTAAATAACATGTGATTGTAATAGTCATAAAGGACTAATATCCATTGTAAGTGGAGCAATAGTGTCCAAGAGTGTCAAGGATTGTTTAGGGGTTAATAAGACGTTAGAATTGTTTAGAATAGGTCTCCAAGATGTTGGAATTCATTAGGAATTTTATATTTTATAAGTTTTAATTAGTTTTGAGTTGTTTTCATAGTTGAAAGATTTAGTTTTTCAAACATAACAGTCACATTGTCTTTTAGTGGGAAACACATGCATAGGAGTCTTTTGGTATTCCTCTTCGAATGTAACTGCCAATAAATGGTTGGAGTGGAAGATGAATCAAGCCATTAAATGATAGTAGAGTCTTATTTTTTGTGGAGAGGATGCTGTAATGTACGAATTATTCTCTGAGATGTAAATAAAGTTCAGATTTTTTTGCAAGTCTAGTCTTGGTTTTTTATCATAGAAAATTGGGTGATGTTGCGTGGGTCATATCTCCCAAATCAACCATTGGATCTTTCTCATCTTGGAGTGTGTTTTATAGAACCTAATTATTCCCATCCTCACTGGAGGGATTTTTCGTATATTATTTTATGCAAAAGTTATTCATGACAGAGTACGGGTCTATGCAGAGGGTAGCGACAAGACAATTTTGGATGAATTTTTAAGATGCATGCACTAGTGCTTAGTGCGTCTGCATCAGATATTTCCTTGGTATTATTATTATAATATTAATACTAATGTTAATATAAAAACATTAATATTATAAAAAATGATATCTATAACAATAATTAAAAACTAAAAAAAAATTTGAAAATAACATGGAATGAAAAAGTTTGAAATTGCAGATGTTGAAATTTTAAATGGAAAGAAAAATTTTGGCGGCAAAAATCTGATATCCGATTTGAAAATCTAATATCCAATTTCAAATCTGATATCCGATTTCAAATCTGATATCCGATTTTAAATCTGATATCCGATTTCAAACCTGATATCCGATTAGGCTTGTGCATTGGCTTTTGGTTTGGCCATGTGTACTGACACCCAGGCCTACTAAAAAGTCAACACACTTTTTAGCACATTTTTGGACGAGTGAAAAGAGGATTTTTTCACATTGCCACTTTTTGGCATACCATGATCCTGCACATGCCCATGACAAAGAACCTCTTACTCAACCTTTGAAAAGGTCCATAAGAAATTGACATGTATATCCCACCATATTTCTATTGAAAATTTAGTTTATTAAGAACTCACAATGAATGTAGATCTTATAGGGAGGCTCTTTGTTTTGAGGAAAGTGAGTCTTGGATGTTGGCGATGCAAGAGGAGATAATAGTTTTGGATAGTTATGGAACCTAGTATCTTGTTAGTTTTCTCAAAGGAAGGAAGCCCATTGGATTCAAGTAGGTATTTAAGAAGTTTGGTATAAACATTTGGTTAGAGTAATACAAGGCCAAATTAGTGGCCAAGGGCTACTCCCAAAGAGAGTTAATTTTAGCGAAATATTCTCTCTTCTTTCTAAGTTAACCTCTATTAGATTACTCTTATCTATTGTTGTTTCTTGCTATTTTGAGATTGAGAAAATGGATCTTAAATATAATTTCTTACATAGACCTTAAATAAAATATTTATATGTGATAGCCTAATGGTTTCACTAAGAAAATAAAATAACACTTGGTTTACAAGTTAATATGGCCATTGGATGGTTTGAAACAATCACCAATGATGTAGTACTAGAAGTTTGATGATTTTGCATTAAAGTTGGATTCATTTAGAAGAAAAGAGGATCACTATGCTTCTATTAAGATTATTAATGATTAGTAAATGATTATTGTCTTGTATGTTGATGACATGTTGTTTACTCTAAATGAAAAGGTGATGATTAGAGAGATCTAAAATCATCTTTCTGTAATGTTCACTATAAAGGACTTGGGGGTTGTACTAGATAAATTATTGGGATGGAGATAAGTAGGGACCAGGATCAAAAAAATCTTTGGTCAAGTCAAAGTAAGTATGTCATTATTAGTTTATATAGATTTAAAATGCAGGTTCATAAACCAATAAGTAGTCCATTTTTTGTTGGCACTACATTGATTTTAGACATGTGTCCTAAATCTAATAATGATATTGAAGATACATGTAATGTTCCTTATGCTAGTGTCATTGGTAGTTTAATGTATGTAATAGTTTGTACTAGACCAAATATAGCCCTAAAAGTGGGATTTATGAGTGGATTTATGTTTGACCTAGGTAAAGAACATTGAACTTATGTTAAAAGGGTATTTAGGCATTTGAAAGGCACTTCTGATTAATGTTTGGTTTATCATGGCACTGATGATGTGGATATGCCATTGGACATGCAAGGTTTTATTGATGCAGATTTGGTAGGAGACTTACATAGTGTAAGTTTGACTAGTGGTTATGGGTTTACTTTTTTTTGGAGGCATAGTGAGTTGGATGAGTAAGAGACAACCTATAATTATGTTGTCCACCACTAAAGTAGAGTATATGGTTGATGTTTAAAATATGTACATTTGGTTGTCATTGATGTCAAACATGTTGTCATTGATGTCAATTATGGTTTGGAAGGAGTGTTCTACAATGTTCTAAAGTGGTGCAATGATAGTAGCGTACAAATGTGTTGATATGATAAAATTAATATTGATGGCTCGATGATTCTAGAAGGTATATCTAGATGTCTTAGGTCATATCTATATTTTTAGAGAATGTTCTAGGTGTCTTCTCATGAAGATGGCTAATTTTGATTGTTCCAATGAATAATCTGTCTGACTATGTTTAAATTTATGGTCGACATTTTGGTGAATTAATCTATTTCTTCTTACAATCAGAGTATGTTGTTAGTAGATATCAAAGGGTGGTACATCTTAGGTTTCATGGTTTGATCTAGTCTGTAACATATGATATAGTGTTTTGAGTTTCAATGTAACAGTGATAGAGTATCTGTTTGCTGGAATCCATTGTGTTCCTTTGCCTTCAAGTGACATGGTGTTTCATCTATTATATTTTTTTTATGGTGTCAGGTGATGTTATATTTTGCAACTGTGGAAGTTGAGGAGGTCTGCGCTACCTTTTGTGTTTGGTTGGCCAACAAGCATCAATAGTTGATACATCATTGATGTCAACTATGGTTTGGAAGGAGTGTTCTACAATGTTCTAGAGTGGTGCAATGATAGTAGTGTACAAATCTATTGACATGATAAAATTAATATTGATGGAGATGATTGTAGAAGGTATATCTAGATGTCTTAGGTCATATCTATATTTTTAGAGAAGGTTCTAGGTGTCTTCTCATGAAGATGGCTAAGTGTGATTGTTCCAATGAATAGTCTGTCGACTGACTATGTTTAAATTTATGGTCAATATTTTGGTGAATTAATCTATTTCTTCTTACAATCAGAGTATGTTTTTAGTAGATATCAAAGGGTGGTACATCTTAGGTTTCATGGTTTGATCTGGTCTGTAACATACAATATAGTGTTTTGAGTTTTAGCGTAATAGTGATAGAGTATTTATTTGCTGGAATCCATTGTGTTCCTTTGCCTTGAGTGACATGGTGTTTCATCTATTAGATTTTTTTTTATGGTGTCAGGTGATGGTATATTTTGCAACTGTGGAAGTTGAGGAGGTCTACGCTACCTTTTGTGTTTGTTTGGCCAACAAGCATCAATAGTTTTATTCTTTGGAACCGATTAAAGATATTTTTATTCATGTGGTGGTGTGTGATGATAATGGAAATAATTTTGGATTATGAGGAAGTTTTTTTGACATTGTGTGATACCTCACATGTATTATTTCCTTCCCTTGTACTTTTAAGATTGAGTTTGGGGCCGACACTTTTTGTGTTACACGCTACATCTTATTAGGGTGACCTAATGGATGTTATTTTGTATTGCGGTGGATATATAAAGGTAGATGTCCTTTGGAAATTGGCAAATGAGTTATATATAATTGTGCACGAGATATTATGAAGTGCAAAGGAGAAAATATGTAGAAAATAAAGATGAAATTAGTTATTGATGTATGAAAAGTGAAATGAAAAATGAACTATAATCATCATTTTTGAGAATGCGCATCTATTCAGTTCAATCAAAATAATTTCTTGTAAAAATCTATTTTCAATGATTTTCAAGTCCTTTGTATCTTGCCTTAAGGTTGTCCTAATTAGGTTTAGTGAGCTCCTTGGCCTCTGGCCTAAACTACTATAATTTTTTCTTCATATATTATTGTGATTCTCGCCATGGTTATCCCCACATTGGGGTTTCCATGTAAAATTCTTAGTATAACATGTGTTGGTTTTTCTTTTTCTTTTAGTTTCTTCTGTAGATAAAATAAATATAATGAATGGTTAATAGTTAATTAAATTTTTATACATTTTGAGTCACCCCTCCCCCTTCTTAGCTTCTAAAAGTGTTCAGTAACATCTACACATGCCTCTAAGAAGGCAGTTTGGTAATAGAGACTTGGTAAATGTATGGGTTTTGATTGCAAGATAGTGAGGATTGGATGTGACACTCAGAGTGCCATATGTTTGGCCAAAAAATCTATATATTATGCTTTTAGTAAGGATGTTGATGTTTAGTATCACCCTGCATGAGAGATGGTTGATAATGTATAGGTCTTGATTGAGAAAGTTTACACTTTGGAAAGTGTTGTAGATTCTCTCATGAAGCCAATAACCATAGATAAGTTCTCTTGATGTAGGAAGGTCATCGACCTTGATTATCATACTTTATTCTATACATTTCTATGAGGTAATTTACAATGTATGATGTCAAGTGGGAGAAAGTTAGGATTTAGGTGCTTTGTAAATCCTTTAATTATATGTTCCCCTAATGTTATTGGTAATTTAACCATAGTAGGTGACACTGTTTACCCAATAGTGGTGAAATAAATCATGTAAATATAAAGTTATTATTACTGTTTGTCTTCTAGGAAAATGATAAAATGCCTAGGTGTCCCCTTTGGAATCTCCTATTTTTTGGTGCATGGACACTTGTTGGGAGTTGTAGGTGCATGTATGAAAGTTCTTACAATCATCATAAATCCCTATGATAGCATTTACGACAAAAGACTGCTATCTTGGTCCATAGGTGTCCAAATTGGCTAGATACATATGACAACTATAACAAGAATATGTAAGAGGATATTTTAGGAGGCAAGAATGAGATTTTTCTAGATGGTTTTGCTTCCTATTGTTTAGTTATACCACATTGGTATTCACTCCCATGAGTTTCTATAAATTGGGGCCTTGCGCTAGTATTTTTTTTCTAGGTTTTTTAGTTATGCGTGTAATAGGGTGCTACCCAATTCTACAAAGTTATTTAGAGAAGTGTATTGTTGTTGTAATCTCTCATTGGATTAATAATATACTTGCCACTATTTCTGTGGTGGAGTTTTTTACCTTACAAGTTTCTTCACATAAATATTGTGTTATATGTATTATGGTTTTGTTTTGGGTTTTCTTGATTTTGCAATCAAATATTTTAAGGTTACTCTTTGGATTTAGAATTTCAATTACTTCAATTTAAGTTCATATTGTAAGCTTTTTTCACCTTGTTTTACAACAATCCTTAATTATTCCAAAACATTACATAGAAGTACTCATTCGTATACCCCATTGAACCATATTGCAATGTATGAATTATTTGATAAATGAAAAATGAAATTAATTAAAATATAAAATAACTTATCGTATTAATGCTTCGTAAATTTCACCAAATTTTTTATATTAAAAATACAATTATTATAACATTTAATTAATTGAAATTATTTATAACATTTAGTTTTTGACTTTGGTTTAAGAAACGCAAAACCATTATAATGTGACTTAAACATGTGGTTAGTTTCAACTTCTTCGCATTAAAATATTAAAATGATCTCTTATTAAAAGAGCTTAAAAGAGCTGATAAGAATAGTCTCATAGCCTAGATTAATGACCAAAAATTTCAGATGTACCCATTACTTTAAGAATGAAAAGTTGACTAATACATATTATTATTCAAATGAAAAGTGACATTAAGAGCATGGTCTCTATTCAATTCAGATGAAGATTTTAGTAGACTTGATGCGGTAGGCGTGGCGTGGGGATTACATGTAAGTCCACAATCTTTTTCAATGTCACCCCAAAGGTCTCATTCATATCTAGTTCCTCTCCATTCATTCCATCTGGAAGAGTCCAATCAAAAGAATGGAGTAGTGAAGCTAAAATCAAATGAACCATTCTATATGCCAAAGGAATGCCCATACACATTCTTCTTCCCGTTCCAAATGGTATCAATTCAAAATCATGTCCCTTGTAATCTATCTTACTATTTTCACCCTCCAAAAATCTCTCTGGACAGAATTTTAAAGGATCCTTCCAATTTTTAGGGTCCCTTCCCATTCCCCACACATTCACCAACACTTGGGTATGTTTAGGTATCACATATCCAGTAATTTCACAAGATTTCTCAGCTCTATGAGGGACGAGAAAAGGAAGAGGTGGATGCAAGCGAAAACCTTCTTTAATGACAGCATAAAGATAAGGCAGCTCATCTATATCACATTCTTCCACCCTTTTAGAACAGCCCACCTTTTCTTCCATTTCTTCTTGGGCTCGTTTCAGTGCATTGGGATGGCGAATCAGTTCTGCCATAATCCATTCAATTGTTGTAGATGTTGTGTCACTACCAGCCACTAATAGTTCCTACAAAGTAAAAATCCAACATTTTTATACCAATTCCAGAATAAAAACAAACTAATTTCAGGATAAACAAACTAATTTCAGAATAAACACAAATTTATTGAGGAAATAAACAAAATTAAACATTTTTAGAATAATTTTATGTTTCTTAGTTTTCTACGATTGATCAATTGACTGTGATCTAAATGCAAAAACTAATACCCAATTTAATTCAGAAATCTAGAGATACATTAAACTATAGATTGTAGAAATCTGATATCATTAACAAATTAATTGACCGACTAGATAGTTTTTATAGAATCACAACATTTTTTTAACGAGTGGAAGATATTTTCCACATCAAGCCAAATTATGATATTGCTACCAGGATTCAATTGTGTAGTTATTGAGCCAAACTCATTGATCCATGTTTCATGAATAGTGGTTGACAAGAATATAAAGTTCAATTGATGATCTAAAGGGGCTCTATAATGAATGGTTTACGCAGTTGTTGAAGGTTTTGCAGATGGAGTAGCAAGTTAAGTGAGTTTAACCTTGGAGGAAACTCCATGGTAAACTGCACTTGAATTGGAGTAGTACTGGGATAGGTGACCTCTTCAGAAGGTCCAATGCTTCCCCTCCATAAACATCACCTAGATGCAATAAATGCTATGTGGACCATTCATTCTCATAAAAAATGGGTTCTTATTAACTATTATTAATGAAACATACCTCAATAAATTTGACTCAAAAACTATACAGTTCAATTATCAATAAATAAATAAAAACTTACATAATCAATAAATAAATGAAAACTTACATAAATAAGCACTTCGATATCCAGCAGGCTCAATTCATCTTCTTTTAAATAAATGAAAACTTACATAATCAATAAATAAATGAAAACTTACATAAATAAGCACTTCGATATCCAGCAGGCTCAATTCATCATCTTTTTACTCGAGCAGCACACCCAGAAAATCCATCTTGTCTGATTCTTTCTCCTCCAGCCGATTGGTAACGAAGGAATGTATGAACGTATAAACTGTCTTGTAACACTTTCTCAGCTGACGTCGCACTCCCTGAGGATCCATGAAGCCCAAAAATGGAAAGGAGTCAGCCAGGTTGGGTTTACCTCCAAGCATGAGTGCAGTAGTGAAAGCCTCCTTGAAATCCATGGAGTCTCTGTCATTGGGATCCAACAAGCTTCTACTGAAGATCATGTTGGCAATCAGATTGAGACCAGTGAAGAACACTGCATGGGGAATGTTCACACTCTTCCCCTTCATCTCAAATATCATTCTAGTCATTCCAAACACTTGATCTCTTCTGAGATGCTGCAGAGATCGCAGCATCTTGCCAGTGAGGAGCTGAGTGGTGGAAATGCGCCTCAGTTTCTGCCACCGAGCTCCATATTCCCCCATGACAAGAGATGACTTGTGGTGAGAGTCAGTCATGGCTGCCTGTGTGAGTGGCCGCCCTGCAAATATGTGGTCATGGGTCTTCAGAAATTCCTTCGCCATCTCAGGAGATGAGATCACCGCGGTTCTGTTCATCCCCAGAGAGAGCATCATGAGAGGCCCGTAGTGCTGAGAGAGTGCAAACAGAGATTCATGGGGCTTTTTACCAATCTGAAATAAGTTTCCCACAGTGGGCAGACCAGGAGGCCCAGGAGGAAGAGGAAGCAGAGAATTCCCCACCTCTGTCTTTCTTCTCCATATCAGCAGTATCAAGATCACAGGAATACTGCTAAGCAGCACAGCAAGCCAAGAAACTGATATATCACCCATCTTTAGGACACAATTAGATGAGCTTTTGGGTGCTCGTTGAAATTATGTGATTTCTATCTCGACATAAACATTGATATACTGCTCACCTGAGATCCAATTAATGTATATGAACAAATTCAGAAATCTGGAGGATCCGCAAATCAACTGGGCGGCAGAGGTATATCCATGGAAATCCCGCGGTATGCACGTAGTGCCATATATGCCCTAGGACGGCTTTGTTTTATAAACTATTACATTTGTTTTATAAACTATTACACTGATAGAACTTATTGGGAAAAACTCCCAATTATTCATGGGTCTCATAATTGCTATGCTATGCTTTTGTCATATATACCTATTAATGCTAAAGGAGCTCCAAAAATGAAAAACACATGTATTAATAGTCAATCACACATGTACCAATAGTCGATCATTTTTTATCTTTTTTGGTTGGTAATTGGCCCATTTGTGCACCACTATTAGGACATTTTGTAACGACTACTAAGACATTTGACCACATGTACTCGCATTTTTGAGTAAACGACTACTGGTGTAAGAACATTCGGGTATGGGGCGAGCGTTTTGAAATGACAATTTTGGACCACTTTGCGCTCCATGTTCCCTAGAGAGAGATCCGTGAATACTCAAAAGCCGAAACCTTAGCTTTAAGCACTTCACTCATCTACGGAGGTACACCGAAAAAATTGACAAAATCCAACTTACGGTTTAGGAGTTCTAGGTGCGTGAAGTTAGCCCGGGTGGCTACTTGGTGTTTTCCCCTAGGCAATATGTTGGGATTTCGAGATTTTCTATTGTGAATAATTGAAATAGTTTTTGTAATGGCAAAACTAATAATGTTGTTATGCTTTATTAGAGTGGTTGAGTTGTTTGTTTTCCAATTTTTTTAATATGGTTTTTTTTCTTATGATCTTTATGGGGTAGGCTCTTTCTTATTTTAATTAAAAACATTTTTTATTTCTTATGTATGATTAATGCATTTGGTATATTTTATTATTATAAAATTTATTTTAAAAGATTTAGTTTGATTTTTAGATTTTTTATTTGTAATTCAAGAAGATTAGATCTGTCTAGGTCATTTATTTGGATGTAGATTTTAATCTTAAATTTTTAAAATTTAAAATTCATTTTTAAACATTGTCTATCTTTTTGTCAAGTCTTGTGAGCCAAGCAAACATAAGTTTGTGTTGTTTTGTGTGCTATGTTGATATATTTAAAGATTTATTTAATCATTTTCACACAATTTATTTGTGCCATTTACTTTTGTGTCCATCTGATCAACTTTGAATTTTTAAAATTTAAATTTCATATTTAAATATTTCTTATCTATTTATCAAGTGTTTTGAGTCAACTTAATACAAGTTTATGTTGCTTTGTGTGCTATATTGATATACTTAAAGAAGAGTCATTCATTCATTCTAAAACCATGTAGGACGCCCTATTCATTTTGTACATCAATTCTAGAAACAACGTTGAGGAATCTAATTGTATACATCAACATCTATCATCATATGTGTTGTACAATTAGTTCTTATTATCTTCAATTATTGTCCATAGTCATTGAATAAATTATCTAAAGACCCTAATTGAGGAACTATAACAAATTGTTAGTAATAACTGAGAGGGGGGGTGAATCAGTGGCCTCAAAGATTTATCCTTTTAAACTTCAATCCACCAATTAATACTCCTCAGATTATTAATTCCCTACAAGATCTATGCCTTTGAAATACTTGAAATAAATAACTGTCTGTCAGTTTACCTTGTCTGTCCTTCTTCTCTTTGATAACCGATAAGCAGTAAAACTTATTTACCGATACTCAGTAAATATGCAGAGTATACCAGTCAATCCATAGATGCATATGTGAAATGTAAAACAATAA
>MU225187.1:433123-444828 GCA_018584345.1 Thuja plicata | reverse complement strand
TACCCCTGAGAAAGGTCTTAGATAGGGAGACCCCCTCTCTCCTTACCTCTTTATCATGGTGGCTGATGTGCTTAGCAGGACTATGGGTATGCTATCCGCTACGGGAAAGATAAATGGCATCAAACCTACTTCCACTCATCCTCAAGTGGTGTTGGAACAGTTTGTGGATGACACTTTCCTCTTCGGGTATTCTTCTATTATTAAGGCTAGGCAATGGAAACAAACTTTGGATTGTTATTCTTAGGCTTCGGGTCAATGTATTAACTATCAAAAAAGCCGGATATTCTTCTTCAATACTCTAGTGGACGTACAAAATAAGGTGCTGCAAATTCTGAGATGCTTGGTAGCCTCACTCCCTTCTACTTACCTTGGCCTTCCCCTCACGGTCAAAGAGGTATCCCTTGAATTCTAGAACTCTATCCTGGAAAGAACCCAGAGGAAACTTGCTGGCAGGAAAGGAAATATTTTAAGCAATGCTGGCAAACTTCAATTGGTTGCTTCTACCCTCTAGGGGATCCTGGTCTACTTCCTATCCCTCTTCAAAATTAGAAGCAATATGGCCAAAAAACTAGAAAAAATTCACAGAACTTTTTTGTGGGCAGGGACTGAAGAAAAAAAGAGGATTTCACTTGTCAACTGGGACACTGTCTGCCTCCCGAAAAGATTGGGAGGTCTTGGCCTCAGAAAAATTGGTCTGATGAACAAGGACCTTACTACTAAGGTGGCTTGGAAGCTCATTGAGGGAAAAGCGGAGTGGTGCAGAATAATGGAAACCAAATATCTTCAATGCCACCCCTATAGAACAATGTTCCATAACAGCAACCACCCTAGTGGTTCCAAACTCTGGATAAACATCTGCAAGTGTAAGCCCCTCCTAGCCAGAGGGGATTTTTGGCAAATTGGCAATGGTAGGTCCATTGGATTCTGGAACGACCATTAGATCATGAACCGACCTCAGCTGAGTCATAAATTCAAACCAATTATGGATCTCCTTCGACCTACCCTAGGTCATAGAGCTTCCAACTACATCAACGGAAGAGTTTGGACTGATATACCCAATCAATTAAGGGACAGACCAGATCTGCAACACTCAGCAAAGGAGCTTATGGACATCCTGACTAGTATCAGAATTTCTAAGGTTGATGATTCTATTATTTGGACCCCCACCCAGACTAGTGCTTTCAAAGTTAGTTTGGCTTATAACCTGCTTCTTAAGGAAGAGAGCAACCTAGGGCACTGGAAGAAGGTGTGGATCCCCCAACTCATGCCTAAGATAAACTTTTTTTGGTGGACCCTAATGCACGGTAAGATCCTAACCCAAGATAATCTTACTAAAAGAGGCTTCTCAATGGAAAACAGATGTGTCCTTTGTGAGAAGGCGGAAGAGACAGTTAATCACCTCTTCATCCACTGTGACTATGCTACCAGCATGTGGCAAGGAATTTATGACAGGTTGGGTATCTCGTGGGTCCTAGGTGGCGAGGTGCACCAATTTGTTAAATGGAGATCTCCCTCAAACCACCCTTTGCTCCAACTCCTCTGGTGTATGCTTCCCCCGCACATATGTTGGTCCATCTGGAAAGAAAGGAACAACAAGATATTCAGGGGGACAGGCATCTAGCCTGAAGCCTGTCTCCATATCAGAACTAAGATTCTGAGTGAAAATGTCAGGATGGCTAAATGGAAGCTCCCATCTATCTCTCCTGCTGCCTGGGAAGCTAAGATAGCGGAATGCTGGAACCTCCTGAGTGGGTTCTCCAGGTTTGACAACACTAAAATGACTGCCAGAAAAGCCACCAAATGGACTGCCCCTCCTAGAGGCAGGATAAAATTAAACTTTGACGGAGCAGTTAACAATCTTGGGCACAATGGGGGAGGAGTGTTGAGAGACCACCATGGCAATTGCCTTCTGGCTTATGCGCGACCAATCAATAACTGTACTGTCACCCAGGCGCAAGGGACTACCCTTCTCTGGGGGATTAAACTTGCAAAACAGATGAACATTAGACAGCTGGAAATCGAGGGTGATTCCAAAGTAATAATAGAGGCAGTTAATAGTGGTGCTAGTGCGGGGTGGTGGACTAGACCCATTATTTTGGAGGTTTGTGAGCTTCTTGAGAGCTTCCAACATATATCTATACGCCATACCTATAGAGAGGGAAACTTGGTTGCTGACTCATTGGCAGTAATGGGTCTAAAACAAACCAAGCTTAATAGTTGGATGTTAGTTGGTGATTTACCTCTGATGACTCAGCGTATCATCGAGAGAGAAATGAATACAATTGTCTAATGTGCCAGGCTGGAACTTTTATTACGAATCCCTCCTCGATCACGTGTTGGCGTATTCGAGTTACCTGTGTGATTATGAAAGACAAAACTCAAAGCCCCATAAAGTTCAATAATTACCTTTTGTTCGTGTGGAGTGATTGCTGTCAGTGTAAAAAGGCATTTTTGGTGATTAATGGTAGTAATGCTATTATTAATATTTATGTTACCCAGGGATTTGTTAGATTTGTCAGCACGGAGCTCGATCTCCAAAATCCCCAAAACCGGTAGGGTATTTATAAGATTTTTTTGAAATGGATTTGTAAAAAAGAGTGGTTTTATATGGCATGCAACTACAGTCGGCTCTCAGACCCCAAAGATATTCTGATGATTGAAGACCAGAACTCTGATATGGGGGGTAATGTTTTCCGTATCGAACCTGATAATATTGATGAAGCCTTTACTTCTGATCCGCTGGTCACCCACTATTGCAAGGAAACTAGAATTTGGGGTTTCATGGAACATATGAAAGGCGGCCATGACAAGAGAATATCTAAACAGTTTGTTTCCTCCTGGAACAACAGAAATGTCTCGGTGGGAGGCATTCACTTTCAGCTCAATGAGGAGGTCATTGCTGAGGCTACGGGGCTCCCTATGGTGGGGAGAAAGTACAAAAAGACTAGTCGGATTGCCGACCCTACCAGCCTAAAAGAATTTTTCAAAGAAGGGGAGCTGCCGGTCAGGAAACAGGGGGGTTTCAATAGAGAAGAGCTACCAGACTTCTGGCCAAAAATTTGTCTCATTATCATGAAGTATTTCATGCTTGAAGGTAAGTTCACGGTGTTTTACAACTACCACTTACCTTTCCTGAATCATATTAGGAACAAAGATTTAATTTCCATACCATTTTATCTTTTGCACTCTATTGAAAGAAATATCCTTGATATTAAAAGCAACCCTGACAGAGCTATCCTCCACCAAGGCCTCCTCCTCTGTCTTTTCCAGTTTCATAAAGCCATATGCCCAGCACCCCAACCCCCTCTGATTATTCAGATGATGCCCCAAGAAACGCCCGCTGATAAAGCCGAAAAGACCTCCAATTCCTCCTCTCGGTCCATCCATATCACCCAAGGGCCTGTGAAGTCTGAGAAAAAAACCCATAAAAAAAGTATTAAGATCCCCACCCATAAGAAGGATGGCCAGGAGGATTCTTATGTTTCAGACTCCGTGGATTACATTGAAGGGAAAGGGGCTGACAACACACCTGAGATGGATTACAAGCCCAAAAAATAGAAAATTATGGAAACCTAGGTCAATTTGGAGGTGGACCTAAGCAGTTTTGGCCGTAGGAGGTCTAATAGAATTGCCAAGGAACAATGAAAAATCAAGATGCTGGAGATGGCCTCCAAAGAGCTCTCCCTATCGAAAAATGCCTCCCACTCCACAAATTCTAGAAATGTTTCCTCGGAAGGTTATATGAGCCCGACTGGTAATACTCCCCTGACCAGCACCCATAGAGCTATGAATCCTACCCCACCCCAAAGCCCCCACTGTGATCCCCAGGTTAAACCCCTCTCCTCTGGAATGGAGGAAAAATGCAATTTCACAGGCACCCTGAAAAGAAAGTTTGTGAGTATTGATAAGGAAATTGCAGAGATCAAAAAGGGTATGCAGGACCTGATGAACCACTGCATGAGGAATAAAAAATTTTCACTGAAGGTGATGCATGCCTCGACGACGAACCTCTGTAACATGCAGGAGAAGCTGGCGGATGGAAAACTAGAAGCAAATGAAGATAACAAAGATCTGTTCCTGTTCCTCCAGGAGGAGTGGGCGAGAACCCTGCTGTCTAAACAGCTGGGAGAGAAGATTTAACGTTTCTCCTATGGTTCAGGTTTTTTCAGCTGGGCTTGCCCCTTGGTTCCCCTGCTCTATTTTTGGGGTTAATGTTAAGTTTATTTTTTTGGTTTGGTTGAGCCCTGCGTGGCTTAGTGACAATATTTTTGATGCTACTATTGATAGCAATTACTCTGGTTTTATCAGTTTGAGTAGAACGGTTACTTTTGTTTTTGATAGAGGCAAAAATTTTAATGTCTGTGATATCTTGCTAAACTGCTGTAAGCTTTGACTAGTTCCATTAATATGCTGTTAATGTGCTACTAGTCCTCTGTTCCATGGGCCAACACCCTCTTGCTGATTTTTCTATAAAAAACATATACTATATACAAGGAGTAAATCTATTTGATATAGATATAACTCAAAGTTTGTCACTAATAATTTTTTATTCTAGTTTGTGTAACTTCGATAACAACTATCTAAATGGTAGATTAAACATCATAGTTAGCAAAATTAGACTGAAAATCTTTGATTAATAAAATTTATCAAGGATTCATGTCATAACCCATTTTTTTTTGAATCTCTTTGGGAACTACCACTAATGATTGCCAACTGTGAGATTGGGCTTTTTAATTAGGGAGACAAATGGTAGTTAAGTCACCTTTGCATGCGATAATCATGGAAGAAGACTGAAGTTCAATGAAATCTTCGGGGGCGTGGTAAACAGTAGAGTTAAATGAAAATAAGTGGGGGACCATGCAAACGAGGAAAATAAGAAAGGAGGCAGCTGATTCATTTTGGGGTCCACTGCCATGTATATTTATTTTAGATGCTTTCGAAGGAGAGGGGATTTATATATTGGATTCTCTATTCCGTGGGGATGAGAATCAAGGAAGAAAAATGTGTATAGCTTTCTGGGTGTTAGGAACTCATCCGCAGTATCGCTTCCTCCTTGCCCTCAACAGAAATGAGGTTCACAATAGACCCACATAGGTGGTGTATTGGTGGGAAGAAGAAATTGCAGACATCGTGGGAGGAAAGGACTGTGGCAAGAGGGACATGGTTGACTCCTTCCACCAATGACTGTCTCGCTTTTGTCATCAATTTCAAAGAGCCCACCTCCTCTTCTCAGGCAAGATCTAGGGGATACCTCATTACCAGTTTCTTAAAGAGTTCTAAAACCCCAATGGAGCTTGCAAAGGAGTTAGCGGTGGAGGAGGAAGAATACAATGGATTAAATTTGATCTTGATGAATCTCCGCTCTGGTAAAGTTGCTTATGTGACAAATCGCGTAGAAGGATCTTGATGGTATGTTAAAGAAGTTTCTCTTGGTATGCATGTTCTTTCTAATGCCCATCTTGATACTCCTTGGCCAAAGGTTCAATGTATGAGGCATAAATTTGAGGAATTGCTGTAAAAAAAATATGGTCAAGATGAAGACCCAGAAACTCAAATAATTGAAAATATAACGAAAGACACTCTTCACGCTGATAGAATGTGGCTACCGAAAACTAGTTGTCATCCTGATTGGGAATACAAACTCATCTCTATATTTATTGATTGCGCTAGTGACAGGTCAACAAGTTTTGATGTTCTTAGAAATAGTGTCACAACAGCTCCATCAGCTTGCAGTTTGGGGAAGTGAAAAACCGAGCATAGGGAATTGACTTCATAATTCCAGGTTTTTATTTATTTATCTCTGTTTAGTTGTTTCTTTAAAAACTGAAGAGTTAAGTAAAGAGTAGAGCTAGAGTATGTGTAATCTTTTTTAACTTGACTATGCTATAAGTTCTGTGGATAGGAATAGATGTAATTAACGTTTCTTTTCCTTAGCATTTTGATTCTTTTCTGGGTGCACAAAGAACTTCTCTGTATTGCTGTTGTGAATAAGATAGTTTAAATGGAAATCACCTTGTGGGCCGTGATACCAGAAAAAGGGGTCAGGATTTGGTTAAAAATGTTAGAGATGTATGACGGGTTGAATCTTGTTTATTTACGTTATTTTCCTGAGACTTTTAGTTTGGGGTTCTTCATATTACAATGTTTTTATTGGTTGTATTGAGATTCTTTGTGTATATTGTGATTAAAAAAAATATATATTAAACTATTCTAGAATTGTTTAGAATAATATTGAAATGTAGGAAATATCCGTTCATAAAGGGAACTTATCGATTGAAGGTTCTGAAATTCCAATAAAACCTTTAAAACTGCAGAATACATATAGTTATGACTATATGAGGAAAATATCTATTCTAGACAGTATTTAAAATTGTGAAGGAAAAAAAAACTTAGTACTTGCCATGTTAGTCCACTTGGCTCCTGAAAGGAATACAAAAAATATATTCTTTTTCATTAATTTTATAAACAATTCTCTCTATTTGGAAAGAAACCATAATGTTAAAGCAATCTCTAAAATCTTGTTGATTTGGAAACATAGTTGTGTAAACATTGATGAACTAAGGGGAAATTATGACAGTGGATAAACCATCTTCCTAATTTTGTCATTAAAACTTAGCGAAATTTATATATATCATTCCAAATCAAATCTTTTAGAAGCTTGTCTAGAAAACAAGGATCATAAAATTATTCCCAAGAGAATTTAGTCTAAAGATGTTCATAAATTAGTGGAATAGAGACCTTTAAGGGTTTGAATTTTGTTGGTAACACTTTTATCCTTAGCACCTCCCAAGGTTTCTCTTATTGATGTGATGATTGAAGATATGAATGCTCACTTAGAATCTTTGAGTATGTATTGGAATGCATAGACCATTGTTCTTGAGTGTGTTTAGTGTTTGGGGTAAAGTTGTGTTACTCCTACTTTTTAAATAAAAGAGATGAAAGTCAAATCTTGATGAGTAGAAATGAGAGGGAAGCATAGACTTGAAATTTTTTTAGACTTATAAACATGTTGTGCCTGTTATTCATTTGATATATGTTTATACTTCCTGGATACGTTGAATTTCCATGAATATCTTGAAGTGAATTATACATTTTTACCTATTTATGCATGCTTTAGTTTTCTCCATGAATTAGTATGAAACCAAGTTATACCTACCATTTGAACCAGATGTATATTTGATGCAGGAGCATCTTGGGTCATGGCAATCTTGCACAATCAAAAAGATGTTTGCTTTAGTTCTTTAGTTTTTTCTCTATCGCTCAGGTTCTGCTGCTCGGGCATGCTTGTTTCTGTTGCTTGGTCATGCTTTACTGACGGCTTTCGGTGATGTCCTCACCAACATATTTTCTGTTGCTTGGTTATGCCTTACCAATGGTTTCTGATTTTCGGTGTTCACCTGCTCGAGACGCTTAGTTTGGAAGTTGGATCTTTGACTGACTTCTTCAGTTAATTTCTGTTGGCTTAATTTATTTGGGATCTCTCCTTGGGATCTATGTGGACCTAAATTTGGGTCTCCCTTATGGATTTGAGCACCGAATTCCTTGTTGGACCTTTGTATATATTTGGTTGTATGTTCTTAGTTTAGGTATATGTCTTAGAGAAAGAAAGTAAATGTTTAGATATCGAGATCGAAAGTCTGTGATCTCTGTTGTATGAAGCTCTTATTGTAATTCATTGAATATATGGCCAAAAATGGGAAGGCCTTACAACCCGGCATGTAATGATTTTGATCAAGTTAATATAAAAGGATCTCTATGTTATCTTCTCTCACTGTGTTGTTTGGCTTCCACATTGTGTCTGAAAGCTGGTTTGGTAGTTGGGTGAGCCTCAGGCCCCATCTCCCTAACCCTCATTGTGTCAATATTGGTGAAACTTTGAACTTGACATGATTTGATAGTTAATGGGAGAATTTTACTTATGTTCTTTATGTATATTGAATACAGCCATGAAACATGTTGTACTATGTAATAAGTAAGAATCTTGCACAACATTATTCATATTTACGAAATGAAATCAGTTTTATTTAGAAATATTTTTGGAAGTCCATGATGTGTTTATTGTAATTTGAATATATTGGATGTATCTTGTCACACAATTCCATTACTTCAGTCAGTTTTACTTTGTTAGACTATTTCTAGCTGTGCTGGATATCTTTCATGTCAGAAAAGATTCCAGGAAATCATAACTGCTTCATCGTAGGGTGGAAATGCATTCCCACTATATTCTCGCCCTAATGTTTGTGTGTAGCAGGTTTCTAGAGCTCCTTTCAGGAAGGTCTTTTTTATAACATGATTTGGTTCTTTATATTGACCATTGATTTATTGTATTGATTCTCTCTCTCTCTCATGATAGTCAGTCGATGAATCTTGTAAATCTTTGTTTCCTTGTAAGATAAGTTCTCATGTTTGTTGCACTTCGATAGTTTGGTCGAAGTCTTTCTATTATATTTCTTGTTTAAAAAAGTTGGTCAAATTTGTTAATGTCTTTAATGTATTATATTATGTGATGTATTGGGGGTTTTTGACAGTTAGTCGACACACTTCTTTATTATGGACTCACGTGTCACATTATCTATTTGATCATTTTTGGTCGAACCTTGTTTTCTTTCTTTAAATTTAAGGAAAATTATTTGTATTTTTCATCTTGTGCTTTCAACATTTGACTTAGTTGACCACCTCATTTTTCTTGTGTATATTGCTGATGTGGCACAAGTTGTCGAGAGTTCAGTCCTTACATATGGTATTAGAGCTCTGGATTCCACTCTAGGGCCTTGAGTTCGCTATGCTTAGTTGTGACTTGAGTTGCACAAATTGTCATTCAACTAATGCTTGGAATATGAACGTAAGTGTGAGTTCCTTGGGTAGATCGATGAGTCTGCCTATTATGGTTACTCCTGACAGGATAGGAAATGTTGTCTCTTGCTTTGATTTATAGAAGTGGAAATAGTCACTTTCATGACTTTACCTCTTTTGTGTGTGAGGCTACTTATTTGTCATAGTTTTCTCACTCTCAAGACTATAAAGGATGGAAATATTTTTGAACTGCTTGAAATAGTGTATCACAGATTGGTGTATTTGTGTTTGCCCAAAAATTGAAACTATGAAATATATTGTGTGAGTGATAAACTTAAATTTAAATAGCTATTTTCTTTGCATGTGTGAAGCAAGAAAGAAAGTAAATCTCTTTGATTTAATTGTGTATTTAAATGATGATTAACCTTTGCACTAGGATATGAGTGAAATGATCCTAGCATGTTATGTATGAAAGGAAAATTCTTGGAAATTTAGTAACTATATTTGCATGTTTCATCTTGCGTTTAGAATTGCATGAGACTGAGGAAGAAAAAAATAAAGACTTAAAAAGTTTATGTTGTATGAACAAATAGAATGTACGATTACATAATGATGTAATCTATGAGATAAATATATGCCAGGTGTATGGTCATTTTCTTTAGCACACCTTGGACTCAAGGTGTTGTGTAGCTTCTACTCCCTCTTTGTGGCTAGTGATAGTCACTCTGTATATGTGAACTAGATTTTCAAATTTGGTTATGTTATTTTCTAGCTTGAAGAAATTTGGAAGTGATGAAGGACTAGCTTGAATTTTAAGTTTTTCTTGTCACTGTATAGCCACAAAGTCTTGTGTATATATCAAATGTGGTTCTTGTTCACATTTATTTCTATTGATTTTGCACATATTTGGGATTTTGAGTTGAAATTTTTAAACTTTGACTTTGAGATTTCTTATGGTCTAGAGGTGTCTAGGATGTGTGTTCTTTGTTGCTAGTCCTGTGATGTGAAGTGATGTTCTCTATCATGCTCAAGTGTGGAACATTGATATAATGTATAAGGGAGTAGATTGCAAAGAACATACCATTATTATTCTTGCATTCATATTTTGTTGAAATATGTTTTATCAGTTATGAGATGTTAAAGAACATTAGAAGGAACATGATTGTAAATAATAGTTATGCATTGCATGAAATAATATACATTGATCTATATGCATTTGATGTAAGTTTTTGATGCTATGAGGAGAATTGCATGGATATCCTTGAGATGATAGAATCCATGTCAAAAGTACAATTTATTCAACTCTAATATGATATTACTATCACATGGATAATGATGGATGAGACATTGTGTGAAATTATACTTGAGGTATTTTAACTTGATGTTTGACGAGTAGGCTGCAATTTATTGATGATAATGGAATAGAATTATTTTCATAATGATATACTATGTGTGTTCTTGAAAGAATGGTCAACACCTCATCCTTCTTGTGTATTATGTTTTATTTGATCAGATGGCTCAAATTATGTAATTGCCTATGATGTATTTGATTGTTCATGATGAAAGACATGATTATTGACTATTAGACTTGTTGTGTGATTTCCACATATCTGATTGGTACGTTATCGTATGAAAAGAAAATATATGATATGCATGAGTTGCATTATTTTATTTACTATAAGAGAGAATTGGAAAGCTTACCTTCCGATGATGGGTGCTGAATGTGGGTGAAATAGGGAAGGGTAGAAGTGGTATTTTCTTTTTCACTCTACTTGCCAGTAGAAGTTTGGTATTAAATTGATTTGGCCAAAGGTGTTTGCATATGTTTTCTTAAATATATTTCCTATGTTTCATCTCCCTTCCACATCTATGATTAGTTCTACTTAGACATATGTGGAAAGTAGCTAGTTTCATGGCTGCACCAGACACCCCCTACCTTTTGTATTTTTATAGGCTACGGGGTTGGGAATTTTGAGAGTAGGTAGAATCCTAAGGAAGAATAAGGTTTCATGGCTAGGTGGAGCAGTACCCTAAACCACACTCCCATCTTGAGATTTGCAGATGGACAGGTGTCCGATGGCTTAGGAGACCAGAGCATGCAGAAGGACAGTTGTCCGATGACATTCATGATATTGTTTCATATAAATTTTTAGAGATTATGTGTACATGATTACTTTTTTTGAGTATTTTTGGTCAATTAGTTTATAGAGATTGACCGAATATGACTATGGAATCAACATTAGAGAATTTTTAGCATGTTTTGCTTATGTGGCATTTTATTGAATTAGGTTTAGCCTCTACATTGCATTTTTCAAATGACATTTATGTATCTTGTTACTTGATTGACCCTAATGGTTTTTATTTTGATGTGTACTCTTGATCTATGACATACTTGTTGTATTTGATTTTATGTAATGATGAATTATCATGATGTATAGGAATGCCTATGCAGGAATCAAGCATAGTTACATTATGTATAAAGAAAAAATCGAATGCTTATTTATGGTAAGAAGTAACCTTTGTTGACTCACATTCATCTTGGAAATGAAGACATATTGCTTATGATGAAATGACTTAAAATTTTCTTTTGAATTATTCTTGTGACGAGATGGGCATGAGGGCCTAGGCCACATAAATGGAAGAATAGATCCACTAACCTTTACAGGTGAATTGCGATTATGGATGGATAAATTTTCTTACTTAGTGAGTACCATGTGTTAGATGGTATATATGAATAATTTACTTACTTATGATCAAGTTATGAGCTAGAGCTTATTTTAATTGAAATTTTGCATCTGATTATTTTTACTCTTGGATATAAAATATTAACACTTTTCTTCTATGAAGTATTGACATTATGATTGGGCTAATAACATTATGAGTGAATATATATATATATATATATATATATA
>MU225187.1:376903-414774 GCA_018584345.1 Thuja plicata | reverse complement strand
AGGGTTTCATGTTAGGGTTCATGTTAAAGTTTATGTTAAAATTCATGTTTCAGTTTCATGTTAGGGTTCAAGATGTTGGTTTCATATTACGGTTTCACATGTTAGGGTACAATGTTATGTTTAATACGTGAATGTTACATAATACTAATTTCTTTTACAGTTCATTTGCAGGTAATGTTTTGTAATATTTTGCTAAGTTTTTCTTAGGGTTCATGTTAGGGTTCAATATGGTTAAGGTATCATGTTAGGGTTAATGTTAGAGTTTTTAAGTTGATTTATGTTTTAGTTTTATGTTAGGATTAATTTGTTAGAGTTTATGTTGATTTATGTTTCAGTTTCATGTTGGTTTTATGTATGGTAATATTTTCCTAATATTTTGAAACATATGTAATAAAAATAAATTAATTAACTAAATAACATTTTCCTAATGTAACATTTTCGTAATGTTTTGTAACACATTCCTACTGTTTTGTAATATTTTCCTACTGTTTTGAAATATTTCTAATAAAACTAAATTAATTAACTAAGTAATTAACATATAATATTAATTGAAAAAATATTAAATCTACATAAAACAATACTGTATATTTTCTAAAATTAAAAGTAACAAAATTAAAACAAAAAAATAAAATAATAGTGCAACTACATTAATTTAACTAAAGAAAACTTAAAAACATTTAAAAAAAAACTAACCTATTTTCGGCCAAAGTACCCCTATTCCGCTTTGCAATTCTCAGAAGGCGCTCAGTGCAAATGAGCCGCTAAAATGATATTTCAGCCTATATATAATTTTAAGGGTTTTGATTGAACCATGTTTCGGTCGGACTAGGTTTGACAGGAACCCATCTGCCTTATCGACGCCACATGGCGCCACATGTGTCCCACGTATGTACGGCCAAACATTTTTCGGCCGAAACAGGTCTGGCCAAAACGTGTCTAGCCAAAACAAACCAAATGACCTCCTCAAGTGTGACACAACTCCATACGTTTACCCTCATTGCAATTCAATAAGAGCTTTACTTAATTTGTGGATACTAAACACAACTGCATCCTCAATCTTTGTCTAGTATTTTTTATTGACCTTTTCATAATATTTTCTTACACCAAAAAGTACACCCCAGTTATTGAATCTTTCAATGATAGTGTCAATATAAATGAATTTTCCTAATACACATATACACATATATATCTATAAATATGCATATATAAATACATATACACATATTATATATGTAAGTATATACATATGCGTAGTGTATTCTAAGTTTACAAGCATATGACTTTATTTCTTCATAACCTGGATGCAGGTTCTATAGAACTAAAACTTATGCTTTTAGTTATGCATAACCCACACGGGTTATGTAGAGCTAGGGAAGCTAATTTTAGTCTTACAAAACCTATGTGGGTTATTTAGTACTAAGGAACCCATACACATTATGGGTAGGTAAGAGGTCTGGAAAATGCCCCTAAGGATTGGAAGTCCTTTTTCTCTCCCTTTACATGCCTTTTGATCTTCTAAGATGATTTCTCGACTTCCTCATCATCAGGCTTACACATCATCAAGTGGGTATCTATAAAATTACCACCATAATCTCACACATCTTCTCAGAATTCTAACCATATTTAATTTTTTCTATTTTTGAACAAAATTAGCATCTAGTAAACTTTAATTTTCTTTACTAGTGTCTTCACAGTCCTCAAAGGCATATATGTATACCATTTTATTAATACTTTTTGATCTACTTGACCAAATTCAAAACAAATTACATATTATTTTTCTACACTTGATTATATTCACTTTTTTTAAAAATGTTTTTTTTTAAAATTATTTTGATGCAAGTTATGCCCAGTGCACGAACATACACCAGATTTTCAGGATGCAACCACTTCAAAAAATCATAAAAAAATACTCAACGGAAAATTTAAAAAAATACACAACTTCTAGATCTCACTCTTCCTTTGGTAGAATGATAGATCATTCTACCAAAGGGTTTTGCAAAATACTAAATCTAACTATATCTTTTGTGAAGCGCACGGAATCAACTCTGTTATGTTTTTTCTGAAAAAATCAAGAATGATTTTTTGTGTGCATCATGTTTGACCCTCTTAATCTTATCCATTTAAAAAAAAAATTGTAGTTTAGAAACTAGATTTATAGTACTGCAATTATTATTCTTTACACAACTTCTAATTTTGAGTGCATGACCCTCAAATTTCTCTTTGAAGTTTAGGTTTACTTGATTTCATAAAAAAAGTGGCCACTTATACCCCCCTTTTGTTCACTATCTTGGTGCACTTACACACATTAGGGTTTCCACATTAAAATCTTGATGTTATTTATGTTAATTTTTCTACTTCTTTTATTTTCTTCTATACATAAGATAAATGGAATGGGTGGTTAATAATTAATTTTATTTTTATACATGTTGATTCACCCCCTCCTGCCCTCTTATCATCCAAATGTGTTTAATAGCTTCTACACATGACTCTAAGAAGGCGGTTTTGTAATAGAAACTTGGTAAAGGTATGGGTTTTGATTGCAAGATAGTGAGGATTGGATGTGACACTCAGAGTTCGATATGTCTGGCCAAAAAACATATATATCATGCTTGTAGTAAGAATTTTGATGTTCTTTATGACTTTGTATGAGAGATTGCTGAGAATTTATAGGACTTGATTAAAAAAGTTAACACTTTGAATAGTGTTGTAGATTCTCTCCTGAAGCTAATAACCATAGATAAGTTCTCTTGATGTAGGAAGGCCATGGGCCTTGATTATCATACTTAATTTTATACATTTTTATGGGGTAATTTGCAATGTATGATGTCAAGTGGGAGAATGTTAGGATTTAGCTGCTTTGTAAATCCTTTAACTAGATGTTCCCCCAATGTTCTTTGTAATTTACCCATAGTAGGGGAAACTGTTTAACTAACTGTGGTGAAATAACTCATGTAAATACAAAGTTATTATTACCATATGTCTTCTAGGAAAAGGAAAAAATGCCTAGGTGTCCCCTTTGGAATCTCATATTTTTTTTGTGCGTGGACACCTATTAGGAGTTTCAAGTGCATGTATGACAATTATGACAATCACCATGAATCCCTATGATATCATTTACAACAAAAGACTTCTATCTTGGTCCATAGGTGCCCTAATTGGCTAGATACATATGACAACTATAATAAGAATCTCTAAGAGGAATTTTTAGGGAGAATGAATGAGATTTGTTTAGATGGTTTTGCTTCCTATTTTTTAGTTATATCATAATAGTATCACTCCCATGAGTTTCTATAAATTAGGGCCTTGAGCTAGTGTTTTATGTCCAATTTTTTTTAGTTATTATTATCATGCTCTGTTATGTTTACTTTCTAAAATTGAACCTAAGTCAGTATTAAAGGCTTGTAATGATCATATTTGGATTAATGCTATGAAGAAAGAACTAAATCATATAGAAAATAGTGACACCTGGGAACTTGTTCCCAGACTGAAAGACAAAAATATGATATGTACAAAATGGGTGTACCGGAAAAAGCTATATGAGAATGGAAAAGTTGTAAGAAACAAGGAAAGATTGGTTTGCAAAGGTTACTCACAGATTAAAGGAATTGATTTTGAGGAGGATCATGCTCTTATTTCTTGAATGGAAGCTATTGGGATGTTCTTTTGTGTTTGCAGCATTCAAAAAATTCAAGTTTCATTAGATGGATGTCAAGTATGCATTCCTAAATGAAAAATTGAAGGAACAAGTATACATTCAACAACCAGAAGGTTTCAAATAAGAAAAGGATCCTAATGTTGTTTGGAAATTGAAGAAGGAATTATATGGGCTAAAGAAGGCATCTAGAGCCTGGTATGGTTAAATGGACAAATATTTGTTCAGTTAAGGATTCAGTTAAGGATTTAGGAAATGATGGGCCAACAAGAATTTGTACTTCAAGGTAAATTTAGAAAAGATTTTGATTGTTGTTGTGTATGTTGATGCCATCATCTTTGGTAGAAAAGATGACTTGTGCAAGAAGTTTGCAGAAGGAAATTGAAATGTCAATGATAGGAAAATTAAATTTATTTCTTGGATTGCAAGTTAGTCAGAACAACAAAGGCATTTTTATCTCCCAATCCAAGTATGTGAAGGAGTTACTGAAGAAGTTTAGTTTAGAAAATTCAAAGCCTTTTTGCACTCTTATTATTACCGGTAGCAATATGAATAAGATAAATCACTGAAATAAGATGCAAATCTGTATAGTTTGATGATTGGAGGCTTGTTATACATGAGTGCTACCAGACTAGATATTATGTATGCAGTATGTTTGGCAGCCATATTTCAACAAGAACTAAAAGAGTCACATATTATGGCAGTAAAAAGGATTTTCAGATACCTGAAAGGGACAAAAGATATGGGGTTATGATACCCTACAAAATCATATTTTTCACTAACAACATATACATATGCAAATTGGGTAGGTTGTTTGGACAACAAAAGAAGTACCAGTGGTGGAACATTCTCTCTTGGCTCCTAATTAGTTGCTTGGTGAATCAAGAAGCAGGATTTTGTAACATTATCTGTGCTACTGAATCAAAGTATATTGCATCATCCTCATGTTGCACTTAGGTGTTATGGAAGAAACAAACATTGTAGGATATAAGAATCAATTTTGATGGACCAATTCCTATCATGTGTGATAATACAAGTGCAATAAGTATGTCAAAGAATCCAGTAGTACATTGCAGAACAAAACATATTGACATGAGATATCACTTCAGTAGAGAAAAGGTGGAAGAAGGTGCATTAAAGCTAGAGTATGTACCCACAAAGGAGCAGATTCTAGACATATTCACCAAACCTTTGTGCAAAGATACTTTTGAGTATCTTAGAGGGAAATTGGGGGTTCTTCCCCTTCCTAGTATTCACTAGATGTATTAGTGTGTACATTGATCTAGTACTTTCCATAGCTATATCTTTCTAGATTGATGCTTGGAGGCTTCATTTCAGGGGGAGTAGACTATTTCAGCAAGGGGGAGTTTTTCTTGGTCCTTTGTCATTTTTGTCAAAGGGGGAAAAGTTTCCTAGTTGTTTATGTGCTTTGTGATTGATAAATGTTTCCATCAATGACAAAGGGCGAGATTGTTAAAATGTGTGATTCTTTCTAATGGTGTTGTCATTACTAGTTGTCATTGATGTCAACATAATGATATCTCAACTTTTGTTGTATCTGTTACTATGTTTTTGGCATAATGTTGTATCGATTATTGTGTACCAACAAATTGGTGTATCAGTTAAAGTGTTTGGCGTGTTCATCGACAACTTGTGGTCCTTGGAATCTACACTATGGTAGATTGTATGCTCAATCCTATATGGATGTGTTTCGGTCCCAGCTTTGGTTTTGTAATGTGTACCTTGGAGAAGGTGTTGTGTAGTGTAGTGTGTTGTATTGCTTAAGGTGTTTCTCATTTCATTCCTTCCCACTGTGAGAATGTTTTGGTGCAACCTATTTCAAATTATGTAGCTGACCTTGTGGATTTCATGGTGTTGTATAAATAAGGCACGAACATAAGCAAGACAATGAACATATACAAGTAATATATACAAGTGTGAAGTATATGTGAAGTGACAACGAATTTATGCGAATGAGATCCATGTTTTTGCAAAGCAGTCTATAGATCTTAGAGGTGGATTCTATTTATTTTTATATCTTCCAGAAGTGAGCCCTTGTATCGATAGTGAGCCCTTGTGTATCGATAGTTAGCCCCTGTGTATTGGCGGTTAGTATTTCTAGTAGTGAGCCTTTGTATCAAATCACCTTTTGGTGTCACCTTAACAAGTGCTTTTACATTTCATGAGAATTAACTTCTCCGAAGTTTTAGCCATCTTGGGGTTTCCACGTAACATCTGGTGTTCCTATGCACTTCATGTTTATATTTACTGTGGATGTTTAATGTGTTAAACTGACAAATCTTAAGTTGTGATTGGAACTATTTAAGTGTTAACTGATAGAGACAAAGTTTTGTAAAGTTGTGTGGGAATAACTGATTCACCCCCCTCTCAGTTATTCAACCTGTTCAACATAGAGTGTTACCAAATTCTACAAAGTTATTTAAAGAAGTGTATTGTTGTTGTAATCTCTCCTTGGATTAATAACATAATTGCTCCTCTTTTTTTGGTGGATTTTTTTACCTTACAAGTTTCTTCACATAAATTTGGTTTTATAAGTGTTGTGGTTTTGTTTTGTCTTTTCTTGATTTTTCTATCCTATATTTTATGGGATACTCTTTGGATTTAGAATTGCAATTACTTATGTTTAAGAACTCATATTGTAAGATTTCTTCAGCTTGTTTTACAATAATCCTTACCTACACCTACATGTGAAAGAAACTAGAAATTAGAAATACTAGATTCTCCTCTCAAATATAAAAATTTCAAATATAAATATCTTTTTTGAATTTTTTTTATTCCAATACATTACATAGAAGTACTCCTTCATATACCCCATTGAAGCATCAACCATTTTTACATTTCAAATCTCATGCTGAAAGTATACAATGTAAGTTACTTGTGGAATCCACAAGAATACTAGTTATCTGATGACACTAATATTGATTTATTT
Source organism: Thuja plicata (assembly GCA_018584345.1). Classification (NCBI taxonomy): domain Eukaryota; kingdom Viridiplantae; phylum Streptophyta; class Pinopsida; order Cupressales; family Cupressaceae; genus Thuja; species Thuja plicata. Next base: position 408,172 of record MU225187.1, on the reverse strand, counting down.
ATAACATTGCAATGTATGAATTGTTTGATAAATGCTAAATAGAACTAATTAAAATACAAAATAACTTGTCATATTAACTTTTATTAAATTTCACCAAGAAAAAATAATAAAAAAATTAAATAAAATACAATTATTATAATATTTAATTAATTGAAATTATTTATCAACATTTCAAATTTTCACTATGATTTAAGAAATGCAAAACCATTATAATGTGACTTAAACATGTGGTTAGTTTCAACTTTTTGCAGTAAAAAGTTAAGAAAATTATCTCTTACTAAAAGAACTCGTAATAATAGTCTCGTGGCCTTCATTAATGACCAAAAATTTCGTATGTACCCATTACTTTAAGAATGAAAAGATGACTAATAAATATTATTATTCAAATGAAAAGTGACATTAAGATCACGGTCTCTATTCAATTCAGATGAAGATTTTAGTAGACTTGATGCGGTAGGCGTGGCGTGGGGATTACATGTAAGTCCACAATCTTTTTCAATGTCACCCCAAAGGTCTCATTCATATCTAGTTCCTCTCCATTCATTCCATCTGGAAGAGTCCAATCAAAAGAATGGAGTAGTGAAGCTAAAATCAAATGAACCATTCTATATGCCAAAGGAATGCCCATACACATTCTTCTTCCCGTTCCAAATGGTATCAATTCAAAATCATGTCCCTTGTAATCTATCTTACTATTTTCACCCTCCAAAAATCTCTCTGGGCAGAATTTTAAAGGATCCTTCCAATTTTTAGGGTCCCTTCCCATTCCCCACACATTCACCAACACTTGGGTATGTTTAGGTATCACATATCCAGTAATTTCACAAGATTTCTCAGCTCTATGAGGGATGAGAAAAGGAAGAGGTGGATGCAAGCGAAAACCTTCTTTAATCACAGCATAAAGATAAGGCAGCTCATCTATATCACATTCTTCCACCTTTTTAGAACAGCCTACCTTTTCTTCCAGTTCTTCTTGGGCTCGTTTCAGTGCATTGGGATGGCGAATTAGTTCTACCATAATCCATTCAATTGTTGTAGATGTTGTGTCACTGCCAGCCACTAATAGTTCCTACAAAGTGAAAAACCAACATTTTAATACCAATTTTAGAATAAACACAAATTAATTGCAGAAATAAGTATAAATAAATATTTTTATAATAATTTCATGTTTCTTAGTTTTCTAGTATTCTGATAATTGATTATTGACTGTGATTTACAATATTGATGCAAAAACTAATACACAGTCTAGAATTCAGAAATCTATAGATATATTAAACTATAGATTGTAGAAATCTGATATCGTTAACAAATTAATTGATCCATTAGATAGTTTTTATCAAATCACAACATTTTTTAGCAAGTAGAAGATATTTTCCATATCAAGTCAAATTATGATTTTGCTACTAAGATTCAACTGTGTAGTTTTTGAGCCAATGATATTACTACTAAGATTTTTGAGCCAATGATATTACTACTAAGATTCAACTGTGTAGTTTTTGAGCCAAACTTATTGACCCACGTTTCATTAGTAGTGGTTCAAAAGAATGATGGTTCAATTGATGAGCTAAAGGGGCTTTGTAATGAATGGTTTATAGGGCATGACAGTTATTGAAGGTTTTGTAAAGGAGTAGCAAGTTAAGTGAGCTTAACCTTGGAAGAAACTCCACAGTAAAGTGCACTTGAATTGGAGTAATACTGGGATAGGTGACCTCCTCAGAAGGTCCAATGCTTCACCTCCATAAACATCACCTAGATGCAATGAGTGCTATGTGAACCATTCATTCTCATAAGAAATGAGTTTTTATGAACTATTATTCATAAAACATAGATTAATAAATTTTACTCAAAAACTATACAATTAAATTCTAAATTCTGAGAACAATATCATAATTTGACTTACTGTTATCAATGAAAACTTACATAAATAAGCACTTTGATATCCGTAAGGCTCAATTCATCATCGTTCAACTCGAGCAGCACACCCAGAAAATCCTCCTTCTCTGATTCTTTCCCCTCAAGCCGATTGCTAATGAATGAATCTAAGAACTTATAAACTGTCTTGAAACACTTGGCCATCTGACGTTGAACTCCCTGAGGATCCATGAAGGCCAGAAATGGAAAGGAGTCTGCCATGTTGGGTTTACCAGCAAGCATGAGTGCAGTAGTGAAGGCCTCCTTGAAATCCATGGAGTCTCTGTCATTGGGATCCAACAAGCTTCTACTGAAGATCATGTTGGCAATCAGATTGAGACCAGTGAAGAACACTGCATGGTGAATGTTCACACTCTTCCCCTTCATCTCAAATATCATTCTAGTCATTCCAAACACTTGATCTCCTCTGAGATGTTGCAGAGATCGCAGCATCTTGCCGGTGATGAGCTGAGTGGCACAGATGCGCCTCAGTTTCTGCCACCGAGCTCCATATTCCGCCATGACAAGAGTTGACTCATGATGAGAGTCAGTCATGGCTGCCTGTGTGAGTGGCCGCCCTGCAAATATGTGGTCATGGGTTTTCAGAATTTCCTTCGCCATGTCAGGAGATGAGACCACCACTGCTCTGTTCATCCCAAGAGAGAGCATCATGAGAGGCCCGTAGTGCTGAGAGAGTGCAAACAGAGATTCATGGGGCTTTTTACCAATCTGAAATAAGTTTCCCACAATGGGCAAACCAGGAGGCCCAGGAGGAAGAGGAAGCAGGGAATTTCCGACCTCTGTCTTTCTTCTCCATATCAGCAGTATTAAGATCACAGGAATACTGCTAAGCAGCACAGAAAGCCAAGAAACTGATATATCACCCATCTTGATCGGCACAAAATTAGATGAACTTTTGGGTGCTCGTTGAAATGATGTGATTTCTTGCTCGATATAAACATTGATATACTGCCCACCTGAGGAACAATTAACGTATATGAACAAATTCAGGAATCTGTAGGATCCGCAAATCAACTTGGCGGCATTGGTAGATCCATGAAAATCCCGAAGAATGTACGTAGTGCAATATATGCCCTAAAAGAATCGATAAAAATAATGCCTTATATGCCCTACGACGGCTTTCTTTTATAAAATATTACAGTGATAGAACTTAAATAGGCACTATGTTGGGATTTCGAGATTTTCTATGGTGAATAATTCAAATAGCTTTTGTAATGGTGAAACTAATAATGTTGTTCTGTTTTATTAGGGTGGTTGATTGGTTTGTTTTTCAACTTTTTAGTATGGTTTTGCTTATGATCTTTAATGGGGGTGGGCTCTTTCTTATTATAATAAAAAACATTGTTTGTATTGTTTTTTAATTTCTTATGTATGATTAATGCCTTTGGTATATTTTGTTATTATAAAATCTATTTAAAAAGATTTAGTTTGATTTTTAGATCTTTTATTTGTAATTCAAGATTAGATCTTTCTAGGTCATTTATTTGGATGTAGATTTCAATCTTGAATTTTTAAGATTTAAAATTTAATATTCATATTTAAACATTGTTCTTTTTGTCAAGTGTTGTGAGCTAAGCTAACACAAGTTTGTGTTGTTTTGTGTGCTATGTTGATATATTTAAAGATTCATTCATTCATTTTGATAAAATTGATTTGTATCATTTACTTTTGTGTCCATCTCAACTTTAAATTTTTAAAATTTAAATCTCACATTTAAACATTTCTTATCCATTTATCAAGTGTTTTGAGTCAATTTAATACAAGTTTATGTTGCTTTGTGTGCTACGTTGATATACTTAAAGAAGAGTCATTCATTCATTCTAAAATTATGTTGCACACCCTATTCATTTTGTACATCAATTCTAGAAATAACATTGAGGTATCTAATTGTATACATTAACATCTATCATCATATGTGTTGTACAATTAGTTCTTATTATCTTCAATTATTGTCCAAAGTCATTGAATACACTCTCTTAAGGCCCTAATTGAGGAACACTAATAAATCAAAGATTCCTTTTTCTTCAATAAATGTTGTTGCTTCCTTATCGTGATTCAAACATTAGAAGAATACATGTTGTTGCTTCAAGCTCACTTGTAATTTTAAAAAAATACTTATAGAAGAACTCTCAAGAACATGTCAAGCACACATTTTTCAATAAATAACAATGTACATGGACCAATAAAAATAGTGGGTACAACCCTTCAATACAAACATGGGAGGGTGCTCCATTAAGATACTATAGAACAATTAAAGGAAAGTATTTAACATATATTGTATACAAGGAATGAATCTATTTGATATAGATATAACTTAAAGTTTGTCAGTAATACTTTTTTATTCTAGTTTTTGTAACTTTGCAAGATAACAACTATCTAAATGGTAGATTAAACATCACAGTTAACAAAATTAGACTAAAAATGTTTGATTACTAAATTTTATCAAGGATTCAAGAATTTCTATAGCCACATGCTAAGTTACATGAACCAACAAAGAGGCCATAAACTACCAATGCTACCTATCAAATAGATTAAGTTTTATTAACTTCAATGGATAATTGATGGATAGTCATGATTGGTGCCTTCTTCATTGATGAAAAAATCACTTTATTAGTGAAATATGTAAGAAATAAAATATGTATTCCACACTGCAAACTAGAATATATGTGTAAAAGAAAATAAATGATCTTAGATAGGAATGTCTTTCTTTAGAGAAATACAATTATTTTTGGATTTGATTGTGTGCAAATTTTTTGCATCGTATTTCGAATCAGACTCTGTGATCCATCATTAGGATCACAAAGTATGATTTGAAATCTCGATGCAAAAATATTATACACAATCAAATCCAGAAACAATTGTATTTCTCTAAATAATGGATTGTGTCAATCTCTTCACAATAATGTCTTTCTTTTCTAACTAAATGATTCCTTCATTATTACTCTAAGAATAATCTAGTTTCAAACAAAATCTATTTATATATATTTTAATTTAGAAAGAATACAAAAAATCTAAGAAATCCTAAAAGTTCTCTACAATTAGGAATAAAAAAATTATTCGTTAAGTTAAAACATAAAATAAACTAGTAAAATCACTATTTTCCAAAACTTAGAATAGAAATTCATTAAAAAAAATGACTAGACTAGTACATAACATAGAAAAAACCTTGGCATTAGAAGAAGGAGGTCATTGTATCGGATGCCAATGAATCACATGGACATCGACATGTCAGCTTGTGATCTATATGACTTGAAATTCTAAGGAACTTTCTTTGGTCTATTTGTTTACCCAGTCTTCACAATCAGGAAAGGAAATGTATTATGAATAAACACAGAGATAAAAAGGTAAACAAATATCGAGAATAAAAATATTTGCACGGATGGACTGTTTATTTCTAACCCAACCATGTAAATATTAAACAAACAGAGAAACGGAATAAAAACACAATGCAAAGAAGAAAAAGTACAAGAGACACGATTTTATCATGGTTTGACAATATGCCTACATCCACACTCAAAGCAGGGAATCAATTATATTAATCCCGTACAAGACAATGATACAATCCAATAATCTAATCGAATCATACAATACATGACTACTCAGCCATTTATAGATAGCTCTTCTAATATGAAGAGACAGAGGAAAGTGAACGGTCATGTGACCGTTGGGCTTCACATCCCAACAATCTCCCCCGTGAAGTCCAACCGGCGTAGCCATGCATTGTTGCATCCCCTACTTTCTATTTTGAATCTCAGAGAATAACGAGACCTTGAGAAGATCTCAACTTTGTGAGACTTTTCTCCAGCACACTTCGAATGAGTCTTCTCCAAATAAAATTGGAGTCAAATATATCTTCTCTTTGTTTAAGTGACTTCCTAAGTTGCTTGAGCAGCAGTCGAATGCCTGCAGCCAATGAGTCATCTTTTAAACAATGCCTTAAGTCAGTTCTTGAATCAGCTCTTTTCCTAGCAAGCTCCCCTTGAAAGTCTGCAAGCTTATTCTCAACAATACTAACTTGAGACTTTGAAGCAACAGAAGGAGACATTCGTACAAGATTTCCAACTCGCACAACATTTAAGCCCATGTCAAAAAGTCTTTCCACCATGTTATCTACAACAACATTTGAAGGTGTTGTCACCAGTATTATTTCACCTCATTTGACAGCTATAATTATGAGTTCAGTAAGCACACTGGTTTTTCCTGTACCTGGTGGACCTTGAATGACCGATACTGCTTGGTGTCTATTTAATCCTAAAATAATGGCCCTTTTCTGGAGAGTGTGGTTCCTCCCAAACATGGGAGAGTGCGGCATACTATCCACATCCATGGATGCCAGGTCATGCCTAGGCTGGACCAATTTACTAGTTTGTAATTGAGCCACCGCAATTTGTAATGGAGCCAATTGTAAATTTAAAACAAGTTTGACCCCTGGATTTCTTGCATCAATTGAAATAGAATGTGACACGGTGTCCATCATGGGTCTCTGTCCAGTGTTACCCACAATGAAAATTGAAACACCCGCAATCTCCAAAGAATCTCTCCATGTATCAAACTGTATCAATTCCTTATCAATAATCGTTTGTGCTTCCAAAGCTTTTGTCTGCCTCACCTTAACAAAATCCTCAATAACATTGCATTGTAGACCCAATTGAATGGCCCTTGAAGCCTCTGCTTGGCTATTATGTTCTGTATTTTCCCCACACTGAGCAGAGTCTTTGTTTCCAATGTGGCTGCCAGTATTGGAATATTCAACGCAACCCATTTTTCTATTATGCTCATGTGCATAAGCTTGAACATCCTGTGTTTGCTACATAGGAAATAAAAAAAGTTGCCTATATCAGAACATGAACACTGTGCAATAGAAGGGGCCCACAAGAGTTCAATAGATCTGGCTTCACCATTTGAGGGAGCTGAATTCATTTTGTCTACAGACTGCGCTATAAGCAGTGTTGTTTTGATCGCAGGTTGTGTAGGACATTGTAGGCCATGAGTTTGGACCTCCAAACTTCCTATGGTTCTGTCATCATGCAGAATATTCAATTCTGGTAGCATAACATCCACCATGTTCTCTGTACCAACGTTCCACATATTATCCGTACAACTAGTTTTCTTAACAGACCTTTCAAACTCTGAAATTACAGCATCCTTGGCCACCAACTTAAATGCTTCATATCCTTCGATTTTCTTATTAAACTTATCATCTTCCGTAGCTGAAGGTGAATCGTCTTCTTGGCCAATAATCACTGCATTGTCAGCACGGTTCTCTCCAAACATTCATGGCTGCAGGTATTCATAGTGAGCCGCGGTTTGAAAATCTTGTGGAGAATCGAATCTCGCCATGTGCATTGGTGGGATGGCTGGGAAGATAATCCTGAATCTGAACCAGAAGAAGATTTAAGAGCTCTTAGATTTGAGCTTTATGCAATTGTTGAGCGACAGGTGGTGTGCGATGTAGGAAAAGCATCATGAAAGAATTGCGGAAGAGGGCAAAGACAGACAAGTCTGTTAAGGACCTGGTGATGGTCTTTTATAAAATGGATTTCTTTACTTTTGGCTTCAGTCTTGATGATCCTAATGCTTTTGCTTCCAAAATTAATAGGATGTTGCAGCTGGATTATTCTGCAGAGCGCAATCCTAACAAAGAAGCACCTGCCCCTATGGAACAAAAGTCTGAGAAAGACAAGAAGTTCATTGTGGTAGAAGATGAAGAGGCTATCACAGCAAAGAGAAGAGGCCTGCATATTGGCCAAGATGAGGGTCAGGAGGCCCAAGTTGTTTCTCACTCTAGAGCTGAGGAATTACAGCATGTTATGTGTTCTTTAGAGTTGAAGGAAGATGAAAGGGCACCTATAGAGGGAAATTTTCAAGATGGGGCTTTTAATGTTGAGCTTCAAGATTATTTCATTCCTCATGAAAATGAGGGAGTTGAAATAACTATGGGTATTGATGACGCCTTCAGTCCGTTTGGTGAAGTTCTTGAGTCAAAGATTGTAAGAGACTGTGAAACTGAAAGGTCCCATGGATTTGGCTTTGTGACCTTCCACAATGAGCTGGCCATGATGGACGCCATCAAGGCCATGAACTACAAGGAGTTATATGGGAGGAGAATCACTGTAAATCAAGCCCAGTCTAGAACCGGCTACGATGGTGGTGACCGTGAGAGATCTGAGCGCGGAAATGGTGGTGGAGGTCGTGGCAGTGGAAGTATTGGATATGTTGACATTGTTAAAGATAACACCACACAAACCATTGATAGCTCAGGGACCAGGGATATTGGTCATTTCTCACGTAGCACTCCCCTGCGTGGCAATCAAAATAGGGAGACTGCTCAACATATTAACTATGATAGTCCAAGCATGGCGAGATTTGATTAGATTATTGGATTTGATCTTCTGCTTGGCTGATACTCTGTCCAACAATTGGTCAAAACCCTGTGTATTGGGCGGTGGGAATGATATGGCAAGAAAATGCCATGGCTGCGATCCCAAATCTACTATGGGACTGTGGACTGTATTGTGCCCAATCTGTACTGTATCAAGAAGAAGACTTTCAAGAAAGTTATCAAGAGTATCAGATAATGATACAATCCAATAATCTAATCAAATCTTGCCATGCTTGGACTGTCATAGTTAATATGTTGAGCGGTCTCCCTATTTTGATTTCCATGCAAGGGAGTGCTACGTGAGCAATGACCAATATCCCTGGTCCCCGAGCTATCAATGGTTTGTGTGGTGTTATCTTTAACAATGTCAACATATCCAATACTTCCACTGCCACGACCTCCACCACCATTTCCGCGCTCAGATCTCTCACGGTCACCACCGTCGTAGCCGGTTCTAGACTGGGCTTGATTTATAGTGATTCTCCTCCCATCTAACTCCTTGTAGTTCATGGCCTTGATGGCGTCCATCATGGCCAGCTCATTGCTGAAGGTCACAAAGCCAAATCCACAGGACCTTTCATTTTCACAGTCTCTTACAATCTTTGACTCAAGAACTTTGCCGAACGAACTGAAGGCGTCATCAATACCCATAGTTATTTCAACTCCCTCATTGTCATGAGGAATGAAACAATCTCGAAGCTCGGCATTAAAATCCCCATCTTCAAAATTTTCCTCTATAGGCGCCGTTTCATCTTCCTTCAACTCTAAAGAACACATAACATGCTGCAATTCCTTGGCTCTAGAGTGAGCAACAACTTGGGCCTCCTGACCCTCATCTTGGCCAATATGCAGGCCTCTTCTCTTTGCTGTGATAGCCTCTTCATCTTCTACCAAAATGAACTTCTTGTCTCTCTCAGACTTATGTTCCATAGGGGCAGGTGCTTCTTTGTTAGGATTGCACTCTGCAGAATAATCCAGCTGCAACATCCTATTAATTTTGGAAGAAAAGGCATTAGGATCATCAAGACTGAAGCCAAAAGTAAAGAAAACCATTTTATAAAAGACCATCGCTAGGTCCTTAACAGACTTGCCAGACTTGTCTGTCTTTGCCCTCTTCTACAATTCTTTCATGATGTTTTTCCTACGTCGCACACCACCCGTGCGCTCAAGAATTGTATAAAGCTCAAATCTGAGAGCTCTTAAATCTTCTTCTGGTTCATCTTTAGGCTTATCTTCCCAGCCATCCCACCAATGCACATGGTGAATTATTTTAGCTTTTGCAAGCCCAACATCAATCTTTATCGAGCCTAAATTTCCAAGAAATTCATCGATGACAAAATTGACTTCATCTTCTTCCATCTCTGCTCTAGCCTCACCCAGGCTCTGATACCAATTGTAAATATTAAAAAAATAGAGAAACAGAAAAAAACAAAATAAAAAGAAGACAAAGTACAAGAGACATGATTTTATCATGATTCAGCAATATGCCTACGTCCACACTCAAAGCAGGGAATCAATTATATTAATCCCATACAAGACAATGATACAATCCAATAATCTAATCGAATCATACAATACATAACTACTCAGCCATTTATAGACAACTCTTCTAATATGAAGAGACAGAGGAAAGTGAACGGTCATGTGACCATTGGGCTTCACATCCCAACAAACCACTTTATTTAAAGTGTGTTGGTAACCTCTTGTGGACAATTTGATGGCACCTTTATTCATTAAAAATCAGGCTCACATCTTTCTCCTTGCTGGTGGTTTAAAAATCAGGCTCGCATATTTCCAATTGCTGGGTCCACATGTTTTATGTTCTCCACGTGAGGCTTGGATTTTTTTTGTTTGGTTTGAATTGAATTATGATTGGATCATCCCTTGTTTGATCGGTCTAAGAAGATCTAACTATTTGCCACACATACAAATTGATGGAGTTTTCTTATTTATTGAAGTTGTGTGATGTCTCTTTGATGCAGTTGGATGCTATTCCATGATTTTATGACTGGAGGACCCTCATTTTTGCCCTGCATGTGGTTGGCTCATCTTCAACTCAGCAGGTGTAATCTTTGGTGTCTATCATAATGTGTGTTTAGCTTAAATGACATTTGGTGTTTTTTCATTTGTAGATGCATGATTTCATCGTGTTTTGTGAAGGTCTACAAATTGAGTTATGAGGGGGTGGGGAATGACAATTGGGAGCTCTATTGCATTGAGCATGGCATCCATGCTAATGAGCATATTCCCACCTACAAGAAAATGGGTGGATGCGACGATGCTTTCAAAACTATTTTCAACCAAAATAGAGCTGAAAAGCACATCCCATGCGCAATTTTCATAGATTTGGAGCCTATTGTCATCAAATTGGTACTTGCCACCAGTTTTTTCATCTTGAGCTTCTTATGGTTCTTTGGATTTGGTGAGTTCTTATCATGTGGAGCATTCAAAGTCATAGGTAGATAGAATATGGCGAATGTGACTTCTACCAGGGTGGCCAACACATTTGCAACAAAGCAAACAATAGACGCAAGAGTTGCCCATCCACTCTATTGGTGCCCTTTCCCTCATGGGGGTCATCTTTATCCTTACATGTTGAGATGATGGTGTGATGGTGACCAAACCCATGCCCCCGGGTACTCAAGAGGGGTGGGCCATTTTTTTCACTTTTTTTTCCTAATATGCAATTTTTTCTTCATACGACCATAACTTGGACATTCGGTGTCCATTTTTGGCAAACAAAGTATTTGTCAAAAAGGTGGTTCCCTGCACTTCTTTGGTGCCATTTTTTTTTTCTTCTTTGGATTAGTTGAGCATCCTTTATAAGCACTATTGAACTATAGACAAATTACATCTAGTGTCACATTCATGTCTTTTGGGGATTTTGCAAACATGATGTGCCCTTTTATTTTTACTCGCACTGAATTATAAAGTGCCGTGGGGGGGTTGTGTAGAGAATTTGTTTGTCAATCATAGTTTTTTCAAAGTGAGAGTTCCTCCACAACAACAAAATAATCTACGATATTCTTGCCTCATGCGAGTGTGTAGTTTGACACACACTTTTCTCAGTTGTAGATACTAATTTGGTCTCTTATGCATAACATGGTGACACATCATTTCAATGGATCTGTCTTGCCTCACCCAAGTCAACATTATGGGGGTGGGTGATGGAAGAAGAAGGGGGGGGATTGGGGTTCATACAGTTCATGCTAATACTTCCTTGGTTTTTCTTGAAGTGCGTTGAGACACTCTTGCATTCCTTTTTGTGGAGGCTCCTTGCTTTCACTTGAAGTGTATTGATACGCTCTTGCATTTCTTTTAGACTATTGCACCTAAATTTTTAACATGGTTGAGAAGTGATGATGGCATCACTCAAATAATTTTATTGGTTGTGTAGTGAAGGACACTCATGCAAATTCATGTATTGTATGTACCTTCGATCAAAAAATGTTATTGCCCTTGTTTCCATCTAATCATCGTTTGACAAGTGTCATTTGGAACATTCATACAGATTTCTATCTTCTTGATCATCATCCTTTTAGAGAAGGATTTTCAGATATAGCACCTCGATAGTAGTCTACAAATTCTTTGTGCTTTAGTGATCTTCATATTTATGATTTTAGGACATCTTTTTGAAGACTTCTCAAACCTTCATGTTCTCTCTTTTAGAAAGGAGTTTTCTCCCACTGGGTTTTCTCTAATTTTTTATCTGGTTATGAGAGCTTACAATGTAGTTGTACATGGGTACCTAACATGGCCTTATTTTTAGGATCCATAAAAAATCTCTACTACAATTTTGTATTCCCTAAGTTGTACTTAAGGGGGGTATTGGATTAAATACTATTTTTTTAATTTACTCTTTACTTAAGTTTAGTTAGGTCAACTAATTAATGAGGTAGATGGATATTGTAGAGTCATACTTGAACTCTACTACTTCCAAGAGGATATTTTTGATTACCATTTGGACTCTAACTCCTCTAGGTCGATACAGTTTTCTCAACCTTGTCCATTTTTACTAACTACTCTTGCCTATTTAAGAAGATTCTATTTTACATTTGTACTCACCTCATTACAATACAATTCACGTGTTGATTATCTCTCCTCTAGAGGATGTCTGTAGAATGGCTCCTAGGTATAGGATGACCTATCCTAACATTTCTAGAGGATGTCTGTAGACTGGCTCCTAGGTATAGGATGACCTGTCCTAACATGATATCAAAGCCTACAGTCATCTAGCTTGGTGCAGGAGCACCTCTGCTGCAGGAAGTTTGAAATCTTCATTCTACTGCAGGAAGTTTTAAAAATATTTAATTTCATTCCTAAGGTTATTTACATATGTTCTCAAACCAAAAATATGTCATGTAAATATAAAATGCAAAATTATTAATTCTGCAACGATGTGTCAAGTGTAGGAAAGAAACCGAAAGGTCATTTTGTAACCGATTCAAGAAGACAAAGAGTCATTTGTAACTGCCCAAAAGATTTATAAAAGGGCCAAAATGTAATCGAATAGGGGAGATAGTTGACAAAGGAAGAATTTATGGTAAATAGAGAATAGAAGTGTGAAAGGAATCGAGCTCTCTGGCTTTTAGCCAGAGAGCCACCGATATTGTGTATTCAAATGAATTCAAATGAAACATCTTATGTATTGGAGTCAATAAATGACATTTTCTAACTTTCTCTGAGTCATTTTCATTATCTAAATTTTTTTATTGGTTGGGTATTATATCTTTCTTGTTTTTGGGTTTGCTGGGTTTCTTGTTGCAGAAAAATAGGTCTCGATGCAGAGACCATAACATTTGTTTGAACCGTTGAATTTCCTTGATTTTTAAATCTGGTTTACAAATCCTAATTACGCAGATTCTGACCAAAATGATTTCAAAAATATAGTTAGTTCAAAATTTATGCATGACAGAGTAAGGGTTTAGAAAACTGTTATTAAAATGACAGTTATGGGAATGTGAATGATGTTTCTTGTTTATTGAATGGGTTTGGTAGATGCTCTGCATCATAGCTCCTTCTAGTTCTTCTTGAGAGTTTTTTTTTTGAGGTCCATGGTTCTTTTTTTAAAGCTTACTAGTGTATTTTCAAATCTTTATTTTTTTTAAGTTGTAATTTTTCCATTAGGAGATCAATTTACTCATATATGTTTGTGTTTACTCACTTTTTTTTCACAATAGATTGTGTTTGGTGGGAAACCCATATTCACTAGCCAGTGATATGTGGTTTTCTCTAATCTAGCAATCTAATGGATGTTCTCATACAACAATTTGTAAATATTTTAACTTCGCTATCTCCTCGGTGCTCTCTTTCTTAATTTCAAATGAGTCAAGTGCTTGAATCCTACAATGGTGGTGTGATTAGTTGTAGTTAGCTCATATGGTTGACACATATATTTCTCTTGCTTGAGCATAGTAAGCGGCCTTTTCATTACTAGCAAGTTGGAGCCATTGTGTGGGATTGTAAATGTCATATTTTCTACGTGATTGATCCTTCATTCCAGTGATCAATCATTCTTTGGCACTGACCTTATCTTTTGAATCAACTTAAACAATCATGGTTGGTCAACATCATTCTAGCCAGATCTCATTTATGGGGCATTCTTGAATTTCACTAGCTTGTTATTTATTCTTTTCCCTTCGATCGTGCCTTGATCATTTTTTCACAAGAGATCAGGTTGTGTGTATATGCATTGGATGACATTTTCATTTGGAGCAACTGTTTCAATATCTTGGCATGATAATCCCTCTAATTGGTAGTTTTGACATTATATCAGAGCCTATTGTACATTTGTAATCACCTCATTGCAATACATTTCATGTGTTGATTATGTCTCTATTATGGAGGATGTATTAAGAGTTCTCTTTGGTATAGGATGACCTATCCTAACATGGTATCAAAGCCAGGTTTCCATTTAGCATAAGGTCCCCAGTTTCTTTTTGAAGTTTACTAATATAGATTGGTTGTAGCCTTCTTTTGTTCCTTTAGTCTCCATATCTAGATCTTGGAAGCTCCTTTGATCATGCTTCCTTAGTTGTAAATCACACGCCCTATGATTTTGCAGATTAAAATTTTGTAATTTGAGTTCTACCTTTTTTTTTTTTTTTTTTGTGCAAAGGAATTTATTTTTGGCATATTAGTAATTTTCATTATGCTTTCTCGAGGGTGAAAAGAGCTTGATTTGTAGTGAATAGAGATACGAACTTTATTCTTATTAAAATATTTCTCTCTTTCTAGTAGAATACTCCTACATACAAAGCATGGGTGAGATCTTGTCAAGCCATTATACATAGCTCTCCTTTTTAGATTGGCTATACTACTAGTGCAGTCATTCATTGTATGGTTTGTGGAAAGATTATTTACTATTGAACCAACCACTTTATTTAAAGTGTGTTGGTCACCTCTTGGGGACAACTTTATGACACCTTTATTCATTAAAAATTAGGCCCGCATCTTGCTCCTTGTGGGTGGTTAAGTGTTAGTAGGTGATTTATATTTCCAATTGGTCGACACACATGTTTTATGTTCTCCACACAAGGCTTGGCTTTTTTTTGTTTGGTTTGCATTGAATCATGATTGGATCATCCCTTGTTTGATCGGTCTAAGAAGATCTGACTATTTACTAGGCATACAAATTGATGGAGTTTTCTTATTTATTGAAGTTGTGTGATATCTCTTGGACACAGTTGGATACCATAAGGTTGTCATGATAAAGGAAATATATTTTTCTGTTGGAGAGAGAAATCTTCTTTTGGTTTTGATTTTGTGTAGGTCTCTTTGATTTGGGATTTTGTCTATGGAGGGTATGGTCTTATTGTGCTCACTTCTTTGGAGACCCTCTTGTATCATTTTTTAAAATTATATTTTATGGAAATATGATGCTACCACTTGTGTTGTACTATTATGGTATGAAGATTGAAATCATGGTATTTGGAAAACCACTCAATTTGGAAAAGTCCTTTATTTTGTTTGTTGTGTCTAACAAGTAATCTATTTGTCATAGTAAATCACAATTGAAAAGAGAGATCATGGGTTATACCTAGTCAAAGGAGCATCTAGTGACAACTATAGTGTGTTATATGTTTTTTGGGTTGTGTATTTGTGTCTATGTTAGACATATAGGCTTGGTTTATAAACAAATCATGTGTGTCTATGGATATAGTTATTAGAATTGATTTATTTAGGTGCAAATAGTTTGGATTGAAGGTGAGATGGAATGCTAAAGTTTTTTGGAAGTTTAGTTGGTTGAAGTTTATCAAAAAGAGCGTGCTAGTGATGAAGTGGAAGAATGTTTACATAGGAGCCAGTCTATAGACGTCCTTGAGAACACAGAGATATTCAACAAATAAAATGTAAATTGTAACGATGTGATTAAAAATGTACAATATGTTGTGCTTAAATATGCAAGAGTAGTTAGGAAGAATGGACAAGGTTGAGAAAAGTGTCTTAACCTGGAGGAGTTAGAGTCCAAATCAAACTCAACAATATCCTCCTAGAGGTACTAGATTTCAAGTATGACTAGATACATTATCCTTCTACCTAATAAATGTGTTGAACAAAGTAAACTTAAGTAAAGAGTAAATTGGTAAAATAGTTTTTTTGCCAACACCCCCCTTATGTTCAACTTAGGGAGTACAAAAATGTAGTAGAGTTGATTTATGGTTCTTGGCAGCAAAGCCATGTTAGACCATACCCATGTAAAATTACAATGAAACCTTTAATAACCAAAGCAAAGGAGAAAACCCTGTGGGAGATGTTAGAATGATTTAGAATAACTGAGAGGGGGGTGAATCAGTTATCCAAGGTCTAGATGTACCAATTGAACTTTCAAAAACCTTAACCAATTCAGATCCACTCGGTCTCTATAACACATAATCAATAACATAAACTTGCAGTTTACTGTCCTAATGTAATCAACTTGCAAAATCTAAAAATCTTGACAATACAACACATCAAATAAAATTCACACAAGTATGACACCGGGATTTAACATGGAAACCCAATATGGGAAAAACCACTAGTAACATGCTACCAATTTTCACTCTTCTGAAGTGAGCTTTGTGAGGAGCCAACCCTGTTAAAGGTTACAATACACACTGTTAAATATGACCTGGTTAAAGGATCTAATCACCTTGTTAAAAGTGAAAATTGTTAAAGAGGGCTTAGACCATTCCATTAGAATGTCACCTTGATTAAAGGATTTAACAATATGACTGTTAGGTCAACCTTGTTTAAAAGGATTTTGCAACTGATACAATGGTTAGAAAGTAACAACAAATTGTGATTTGAAACATACAACTCACTTTGAAAGTACAGATCCAATTATAGCTCAAATGCTAATTCAATGACTAGCCTTCATTGTCATTTCTATAACTCAAATCTGCTTGGAAATCCTTCAAGCAATCACCAATGTGCAGTCCTATACTATTCTCTTCAGCCTTTTCTTCCTTTTACTTAGATTTCCCAATCAACTAAATTAACCTCTACCACACACACATAACCTGTAATTAGGTTAATCTTATACCTCTCTGCTTAGGTAGCTTGATCTTTTGCCGCTTAATCATCACCATAGATCTTAGGGTTTGGTCAGATCCAACAAATCCTTCCAACATTTCATTTCCATCTACATTGTAAAATACATGCTAAAAATATTTCTTGAATCCATACATAAAATAGTTAAACATATATTAAATGCTCATTTAATTCGCCACAATGATCATTCTTATCTTAAATATGCTTCACATATCCCAAGAAAATCAACTATATCAGCTGGGATCTCAAATCTCTCTCAAACTATCAAAATAATGACACTCGGTCATCACTGTGTTCTTTCGCTTGGTCATCACATAACTTGGTAATTTACTGACACTTGACAAATATTAATGCCCAGTCAACACTATATTTGCTCAGCACGTACTAGCACTCGGTTGACACTCGCATCACTCAACACAAACTTAAGTTCCTTAATCTTCTGGTTTGTTACTCGGTCAAAATTAATCTTGTAGTCATCCAAACTTCACTTAGACTTAAGATAAAAAATATATTACCTTGTCAAGGTGCGATCTCATCAAGTACCCATTGTAGTTCCACATAAATCAACCATTTCACTAGGTCTTCTTGTTATCTCTCTTTTTAAAATCTTCTTCACCAATCAATTGATATGGCACTTTACAAGATAGTAACTATCTTACCAATTAAGGCTTTACATTAATGGAAACATAAAAATTATTTCAATTGTAGTTTCCACCAATCTCCCTCTTTGGCATTGATTGAAAACATATGCAAACAAACAACACATGCAAGGTTCGCAACCAATCCAAAAAGTATGTTCTGTAAACAAATTTTCATTAATGTCCTTGGCTTCATTCTGATTCTCTCAAATACAAATATTTCTCTCTCTTGGATAGATTTCTCTATGTAGCTTATCTCTCATAAGATTTCTCCCTCAACGATATATCTCCCTCTTTGTTTCCTTACCAATTTCTCTTAAAGTGTATCTCCCTCTTTGACAACAATGCCAAAGACATACATCTTCATCATGTAGATATCTCTGTGTCAGGTTTTTGGATTCTATGCTCCCTCTATCATCTTGCTTATGACTGATCAACATCTTTTGCTTTACACATCACAACTTTAGGAAACTCCTAAAGTGTGACCACCTTTGCATCAATTTATCAGATATTCTATGTAATACATTTGATGCAACCACTCCATATGATATCAGTTAGCCTCAGATAGGGGAATCACCCCTAATTTTCCTCTTAGATACTCATGAACATCCTTAGGTAGAGCCTTAGTAAATATATCTACCAATTGTTCCTTTGTATTTACATATTCAAGTCTTACTTCTTTGTCTTGTACCATCTCTCTCAAGTAATGATATTTGATATCAATATGCTTGGTCTTTGTATGCATCATAGGGTTCTTTGAAATATTTATAGCACTAGTGTTATCACAAAAAATAACAACTAGTTTAGTGATTTCTTCCTTCATACCTTTCAACAATTTCTTGATCCACACTATGTTTGAGAAATTCATTGATGCTATGATATATTCAGCCTCTGCTATAGATTGAGAAATATAGTTTTGTTTCTAGTTTGTCCAAGAGACTAATCTCTTTCCTAAAAAGAATGCACCTCCACTTGTGCTCTTTCTGTCATCAACACTACCTTCCCAATCTGTATCTATGTAAACTTTCAGCTCAAACTTCTTATTCTTCTTGTAATATAATCCATAGTCCCATGTTCCTTTCAAATATCTCATAAACCTTTTCACTGCCATCAAGTGACTATCTTTAGGATTTGTAGAAAATCTTGCAAAAATCCCAACTGCTAATGCAATATCTAGTCTACGGTGGACAACATATTGTAGTTTTCTAATCATTGATTTATACATGGTTTGATTCTCAGTTGTCTCATCAGTCTTTGATAGTTTCTATCCAGTAGCCACAGGAGTACTTATAGGTCTGGAGTCCTCCATGCTAGAAGTTTTCAGTATCTCGTTGATATACTTAGATTGAGTAATTTAGATACCTTTCTTCATCTGATATACATGTAAACCAACAAAGAATTTGATCTCTCCAAACATAGATATCTCAAATTTAGTTTGCATCTCTTTTGCAAATGTTTGGAACAAAGCATCTTGTCCTCCAAATATGATATCATTAAAAAATATTTCAGCTAATAATATCCCTTTACCTTTTTCAGACTTTAAGTACAGATTACTATTTTCATTTGTCCTTGTAAATCCAATCTTGACTAAGTAATTGTGTAATCTCTCATACCATGCTCCGGGGGCTTGCTTCAATCCATACAATGCTTTATGTAGCTTGCAAACCATATTTTTCTTGCTTGAATCAAAAAATCCTTCAGCTTGTTCAATGTGTACCTCTTCCTCTAGTATTCCATTCAAAAATGTTGATTTGACATCCATTTGATATAGTTTGAACCCTTTGTAAGCTGTATAAGCTAGTAGAGTTCTAACTCCTTCTAATATTGCAACTGGGGAAAATATCTTGCCATAGTCAATGCCTTATTCTTGTGCATAACCTTTGCATACCAGTCTAGCCTTATTTCTTATAACTTCTCCATGTTCATTCAACTTATTTATAAATACCCACTTGGTTCTAATAATATTCTTTTCCTTTGGTCTAGGTACTAGTGTCCAGGTTTTGTTCTTCTCAATTTTTTCAACCTCTTCATTCATGGCCTGTATCCAATCTTCATTACCAAAAGAATCTTTCGTTGATTTTGGCTCAAATTCATATAATAAGCATGTCTAATTTTTCAATTTGCTTCTTGTCATGACTTCTAAATATTTATCTCCAATAGTTTGATCTGGTTTATGATGTCTTCTTATATAATTTGCTAGTGCATGCTCTAGTCTCATTTTCTCTTTTTGTTCATACTCAGACTCATCATCAAAGTTAATTTCAGGTTCATTTTGTGTGTCTATTCTATTCTCAGATTGCTTGACAGTTTCCTCCTGATGCTCGACAACCTCTTTCTATAACTCGACATTTTCTTTCTGTTGCTCAATAGAATTCATCTGTTGTTCAACAACTTCTTTTTCTAATTTAGGAAAACTATTGGGCTCTCCTTCATTCATGTAAAAAAAATATATATAATCTTCAGGTTCTTTCTTACATTCCACTTCATTCTTTTCTGCATATTCATCAATTCTAACATTTGCACTTTCCACAACTTTGTTAGTGTTGTAATTCAAACACTTATATGGTTTTATCTTAGTGGAATATCCTAGGAATATGCCTTTATCACTCTTAGCATCAATTTTTCCATTTCTATCATCCTTCAGTATATAACATTTTCTCCCAAAAAATTAAAAATATTTTACATTCGGTGCATAACCATACCATAAATCATAAGGTGTAATATCAGTACCTTTCTTGACTTGTACTTTGTTCAAGGTATAGATTACTATACTTACAGTTTCTCTCTAGTACTTTTGTGCAACATTATTTTCTATCATTAGTGTTTTAGCACAATCCATTATTGATCTATTCCTTCTCTCGGCTATGCCATTCTGTGGGGGAGTCCTTGGAGTAGACATCTGTCTTTTATTTCCTCTACATTGTAGAATAGGTTGAACTCATTAGATATAAACTCTCCTCCTCTGTCAGATCTCAGACATCTCAAGCTCGTACCTGTCTCTTTTTCAACTTTTGCCAAATACCACTTAAACAACTGAAAAGCATCAGATTTTTCTTTGAGAAATATTACAGTCATCATTCTAGAGAAATCATCAACAAATAGTATGAAATATTTATAACCTCAGTAGTACAATAATAGGTCCACAAAGGTCAGTATGAACTAATTCCAAAATATCATCATAAGTATAGGTTTTGCTCTTAAAACTAGACTTTGTCATTTCACCCAACTGACATTGCTTACACATAACATTATCAGGTTTCTTCAATCTTGGTAATCCTCTTACTCTTTTCATTTTACTAATGTTTACCAAATTTTCAAAGTTCACTTAACATAACCTCTTATGCCATAACTATATATCATCATGTATTGTGCAAACAAACATGTCTCATCAGATAAATCTAGATAGAACAAATTACCTATCGTCTGTTCTCCACTTCCAATTAGTTCACTAGTAGCATCAAATAAAATATTTTAGCCTTTCTATGATGGAACTCAAATCGGTATCCAGAAGTATTCAACTGAGAAACACTCAAAAAATTACATTTTAGTCATTCAACCCAATAGGCATTGTCACATGTGATCTTATCAGTCATTTTTATTGATCCTTTTCATTTCATAGGACATGGTTTGTCATTACCAAACTTAACACTAACACCCTTGCAACATTTTAAGGTTTCAAATTTACTTTTATCACCAGTCATGTGATGTGAGAAACCACTATCAATTATCCATCTATCACCTTTTTTCATATATGAAATAAGTGCAATTTTCTCATCTTCCTCAGAATCATCTTTCATAGCAACATAAACAACTTCTATATCATTGTCATCAAATTTATCAGATTCACTATTAGTTTCTTCTTCAAAAATATAATAGGATTTCTTACCTTTGTCCTTATAGTCCTTATACCTTCTGAAATCTTTGTCATCCATTTTGTCTTTGTACTTTCTTTCTCTTCTCTCATCCTTGTCATTCCTGTCAGGGCATCTTTCTACAACGTGGCCAACTTTGTTACATGTAAAATAGATTATAGGAAGTTTACCTTTGAATTTTCCTTTTCCTCTCTATAGTCTTTCATCCATAAGTGCTTCAAGTTCTTCAAGATCTTCATAAGAAGTGTCACTGTCTCTATTCATTTGTCTTTCCTTTCCTTTGTTTGATTTATGAAGAATCAATTGTGATTTGAATGTAGAATCAACATGATGAGGAGTGAAATTATCAAAATTTGATAACTCAAAAGAAGTAAGTCTACCAACTAGACCTTCCAGCGTTAAGTTTTTACCAGGAGTACATCTCAGTTCTTGTATAAAAAATACTCTAATAGCATATATAGGAAGTAAGGTTCTCAATACCTTGCTAATAACAATATCATCACTAATAGTTCCATTAGCTCCTCTAATATCATTTACAACCTCCTTAACTCGATTACAATATTGAACAATAGTTTCACCATCTTGCATTCTCATTTCATCAAACTTACCTCTCAAGTTTTCAGATTTGGCTCTCAGTACATTTGTATCACCTCTAAAAATAGTTGCTAGTGTGTCCCACATTTATTTTGTAGTTTTGCAATCTTTTATGTCTTAAAATTCATGGTAGCTTAGGGCTGATGCAATCTCCAACATTGCTCCGTTATGTTCTTGTTTTTCTTTCATCTGCTGAGCTGTCATAACTGTAGGCACTATTATGTAATTATTTTCCACATAGAATTTTGCAGCATCTCCAATTCCATCTATGTGTAACTTCATCAAAATTTTCCATGCAGGGAAGTTCTTCTTGTTCAGCTTCGGTACCTCCTTTTTATACATCTTGATCTTTAGCTTCAAGTACCTTCAAATTTTTCTCTACAAGCACCACAATAGCTTTGATACCAATTGTTATAATGATTTAGAATAACTGAGAGGGGGGGAGGGGGGGGGNACCAATTGTTATAATGATTTAGAATAACTGAGAGGGGGGGAGGGGGGGGAGGGGGGGGGGTGAATAAGTTATCTAAGGTCCATAGGTACCAATTGAACTTTCAAACACTTTAACTAATTCAGATCCACTCAATAATCCACTCGGTCTCTATAGCACATAATCAATAATATAAAATTGCAGTTTACTATCCTAATGTAATCAACTTGCAGAATATAAAACTCTTAACAATACAACACATCAAATAAAATTCACACAAGTATGACACTAGGATTTAATGTGGAAACCCAATATGGGAAAAACCACCAGTAACATGCTACCAATTTTCACTCTTTTGAAGTGAGCTCCTGTGAGGAGCCAAACCTATTAAAGGTTACAATACACACTGTTAAATGTGACCCGGTTAAAGGATTTAATAACCCTTTTAAAAGTGAGCCTTGTTAGAGGGCTTAGACCATTCCATTAGAATCTCACCTTGATTAAAGGATTTAACAATATGACTATTAGGTCAACCTTGTTTAAAAGGATTTTGCAACTAATACAATGGTTAGAAAGTAACATAAAATTGTGATCTGAAACATACAACTCACTTTGCAAATACAAATCCAATTATAGCTCAAATGCTAATTTACTGACTGGCCTTCATTTTCATTTCTATCACTCATATCTGCTCAAAAATCCTTCAAGAAATCACCAATCTGCAGTCCTATACTGCTCTCTTCATCCTTTTCTTCCTTCTTCTTAGATTTTCTAATCAACTGAATTAACCTCTACCACACACACATAACCTGCAATTAGGTTAATCTTATACCTCTCTGATCACATAGCTTGATCTTTTGCCACTTAAACATCATCATAGATCTTAGGGTTTGGTCAGATCCAATGAATCCTTCCAACATTTCATTTCCATCTACATTGTAGAATACATCCTAAAACTCCTTCTTGAATCCATACATAAAATGGTTAAAGATGTATTAAATGCTCATTTAATTCTCAACAACGATCATCCTTATCTTAAATACACTTCACATATCCCAAGAAAATCAGCTATGTCGGCTAGGATCTCAAATCTCTCTCAAACTGTCAAAATACTGACACTCGGTCATCATTGTATTCTTCTGCTCGGTCATCACTATATAACTCGGTAATTTACTGACACTCAGAAAATACTGCTTCTTGGTCAACATTATATTTTCTCGGCACCTACTGGAACTCGGTCGACACTTGCATCACTCGGCACAAACTTAAGTTCCTTAACCTTCTACTCTATTACTGGTTCAAAACTAATCTTGTAGTCATCCAAACTTCACTTAGAATTTTAAAGATAAACAATATATTACCTTGTCAAGGTGTGATCTCATCAAGTACCCAATCTAGTTCCACATAACTTAACCATTTCACCAGGTCTTCTTGTTATCTCTATTTTTCAAATCTTCTTCATCAATCAATAAATATGACACTTTACAAGATAGCAATTGTCTTACCACTTAAGGTTTGACATTAATGGAAACATAACAATTGTTTCAATTGTAGTTTCCAACAAGAGAAAAATCCTCCCCGAAAGAGAGAACATGAAGGTTTGGTAAGCCTTCAAAAAGATGTCCTAAAACCATGAATATGAATATCATAGAAGCATAAATAATATATAGACAACTTCCAATGAATGATATGGTGCTATAGCTGATGATCCTCCTTTGAAAAGATGATGATCGGGAAGATTAAAAACTACATGAGTTCTCCAATTGGCACTTCTTGAAGAATGATCAAATGACAAAAATGACAATAGCATACATCGATAGAAGATACAAATGACACATGAATCTACATGAGTGACATTTAGTACACAACCAATAATGTTGTTTGAGTGATACCATCATCACTTCTCAACCAAGTTAAAAATGAAGGTGAAATAGTCTAAAAGGAATGCTAGAGTGTATCAACACATTTCAAGAGAAACCAAGAATCCTCTATAAAATGGAATGCATGAGTGTCCCAACATACTTGAAGTGAAACCAAGGAAGCATTAGCACAAATAGAATGATAAACCCCCATAATATTGACTCGGGTGAGGAAAGACAAATCTACTAAAATGGTGGATCACCATGCTATGCATAAGGGACCCAAAGAATACCTGTAACTAAGAAAAGGGTGTATGTCGAGCTACACATTCGCATGAGGCAAGAATAAAAATGATTATTTTATTTTCATGGAGGAATTCTCAATTTGACAAAGCTATGAATGGAAAACAAAATCTCTACATAATCCCCCATGGCACTTTATAATTCAATGTAAGTACAAATAATATGGTACATCATGTGTGAAAAATCCCCAAAAGATATGAATGAACATTAAATATAATATGTGTACAATAATAGTGCTTACAAAGGATACTCAACTGATCCAAAGGAAAAAAAAAAACTCAAAAATGTGCACCAAAGAATAGTGCATGGAACCACCTTTGCGACGATATTTTGGTTTTCCAATAATGGACTCAAGATGTCCAAGTTATGGTCGTGTTAAAAAAATTGTCTATTAGGGCTGAAAGGTGAAAAAAATTGCCCACCCCTCTTAAGTACCTGGGGCTGAAGTTTTGGTCATCATGTGATCATCAACTCAACATTTTAGAAAACATTTCCCCTCCCCATGATGTAAATTTCCCAAGAAGAGTTGATCAGGTGACTTGAGTTGGTGGTGGCTCTGCGTGCCACCCCCCATAACCACCAGGATCCAAAAAATATGGGCACCAAGAGGCAAATAAAGTCACCCTTTATGCACTCTTGAAGAACAAGAAAGACTCTCAATTCCTTTTTATGACCACAAAGGGTGATGAGATTCCTCATTACTTCATATGACCACAAAGATGCCTCCATACAAAGGCACTGACAAAAGAAAAATCTTGTGGGGCCTACGACTCACAATCAACATGAGTCAGGTGTAACCAACCATCGTAGTAAACTAGCTGTTTTGAGGTCAATACAAGCCCCAACTAAAAGCAACCAACAAAGATTCACCATACAACCAAGTGGTTTATTGATCAAATACATAGTACATTATCATTGAAAATCCACAGTACTGAAGAAATGACCCATAATAATTGATGGTGCCATAATGGACACATACTTAGAAAATGTGGAAAATTAGAGTGGCATAATCAAGGTACTGGAAACATGGACTGGTATGTAGTCAACGTGTAAAATCTCCTGCTCATGTTTGACTAGCAGTCAATCATTCAACTATAAACATTGTTCGTCCTTGATCTGGAGGAAGCGTTTTTCAATTGTATCATCCTAAAAAGTAAGCACTTGATTTATACTCAATTTAGGATCATTTTGGGCCCGCTTTAGTGTGGTTCCTTTGATTGGGCTTCATATTGCACTTAAATGTACACTTTATTAACACATGGATCCTTGTTTATTCCCTAATCCTCCCTAATTTATGAAAAATTAAGGTAGGATCTTATTTCTAATCATCCTCTCTCTTTTCCCCTGATTGCAAAATTCCCCCTTCCTTTTATGCTCTTGGAATTTTCTCCCGATATCAGAATCAACCAACCTTCTGGATCCTACAAAACTTATGGGTCATGCCCTCCAATAAAAAGAAATCAACTTTTTGGAGGGGTGCAGTCAAAGTTTGACTGCACCCCCCCAAGGGTTAAGTTGAAGTTTGAATTTACCCCTAGGTTTTTGATCCAAGATTGGGTCTTGGGTATTATATGGCACATTCATCGGGGTTTCGGATCCATGGTTGTCCTGTGTAATTATATTTGTGTATGCACTATAAAAGGATATCCTTATCTCTTCATTTTCATCTATGATCAATGATCTATGACCTATGATATACATGCACATACATTCAAAAGCAATCATTGAGAAATAAATTAAGCCAAGTATTGAGCATCCAAGTGCAATCTCAAGTGGCATTCAAGTCTTCAAGTATTCAATGTGTTGCCATAGATCAAGCTTCTTTCCCCATTGAGGCCAAGCAACAAATTTTCTTGGAAGGAAATTGGCATCTTTTCTTCATCAATCATTCATTGGATATTTAAAAAACATCTTCATAAGGTTTTGTCTTGCATGATTTCCTTTTGGTTTTTGTGTGGATTCAAATCTATTGCATCAACATTCTTGAACACATTCAAAGAGGTAAGAGTATCTACATTGCATAATACACTTCATTTCAGATCTAATCTCTTCTACATGTCAGCATTCCTTACTTGATTTCAAATCAAGGTAAAATCCTAATCTGGGGCTTGACCAAGGCAAGCCCCCCCTTCCACAAAAAATTTCCCTTTTTCTATGTGCAGGAACAAGTTTAAGGATCTACAGAATTGGATTCAAGCCATTTTGGGGTCATCTTAGAAATCAGAATTAGAAAGTATGCAATCAAAAACATAGGGGTGTAGTCAAACTTTGAATCATACCTGAAAAGTCAATTTGTTCCTTAGAGGCTTAGATTTTCATGGTTGGAAGTTACATGCACCAAGGTCCCAGATTTTGAATGGTTCCAGTCTGCAAAATCTCTGTGGCCTAGAAATTGCAATTTCAAGGCATATAACTTCCTAATTCATTTCAAGGTGTACAAATACTTCTCCAATATTGAATTTAATTTTAGATTTGTCATTGTATCAATCAGTTTTAGTCATTTTCCAGATCCATAGTCAATCCCACAATCAATACCCTTCAAAAGGAATACCGAATTCCCTTTTTGTTTGAGGTATGCATTAGCACCCTTCATCCAATTGGTTGTGCTAATAAAACTTGAACTTAAGAGTTAGATTTGTGTTCCTAATGTATACCATAAAATCTTGGTGAGTGATCTCTACTCTTAGCATTGCTCACCAAATTTATCTCTATACATTTTGGTAAACCCGACGCATGATACCTTCCTTTGATTTGGTGACTAGATCTTCTTTGTACATCTTTTTAGTTCTTCTTTATGTACAATTATTTTTCTTTCTTTTGCATCATATTAGATCTTATGTTTGCTACTTTCCTATTTTGAGAACTAGTTTTGTGTGGTTAACATGGAATTGTTTAATTATGATTGGTGTGCGATTACTTATGTCATTACCTTCCTTCTTACCTCTCTTTATCAAAAAAATGAAGTGAATCAAATCATGTTGAATTTTTTTACATATGTATTCCTTCATGTTATTCTTGTGTATGACATAATGCAGTTAACACATATACCTCTTCATTACAAGGCACATTTCACAAATGTTATCAATGCTTCATGTATGTTTCTTATCCACATATTAATTAAATGCATGGAATGTGTTAATGAACCTAATGCTACTCCCCCTAATCTTCAAAATCCAACTGATCCTATGGAAACTAATGTTTGTGATCATTATGAAAATATTCAAAACATTGTTCATGATGCAGATGTTAGACCTTTCCTAGATGATCTCTCTCCAAAAATAAGAAATAATCTTTCTTCTTCCTCCCAACATAAAGATAGTGTTGGTACTCTCATTTCTGAGGGTACCAATTTAAAATTTTTGCAGAGCTTGAACCATCTTTCATGATGAATTTTCAGTTTTTCAGAGGGCTTACGTGGTTTCATATCGGATTCAGATGTTGAAGAGGTTGGAAATAAAGTATTTCAATTGTCCAGGGGTTTTTCTTGCATGATCAGATCAGGTGGAATTGAACCAGTGAATCGATGGTGTTGTTGCTCTAATTTTTTGTATGGAAATGGCTAAGGCCATTAATCCAACTTTCATAATGCGGGGGATAAAATTAATGTTTTTATAAATGCATGTATATATGTTAAGTGTCTTAAAGGCATGCAATTTTTTGGACAACTAGGTTAAGTGGTTGGTGGTTAGTGGCAGTTAGGAAAGAAAAATTTGGTGGGACCGTGGTTAGAGGAAAAATAATGAGGTATTGACGCTTAGCAATAAAGATTAGTCAGATAGTGATCCAAGTAGGTGGACATAATGATAGGTAGTGGCTATCACACAATCTAGGTCACATGAAAAGAAAATCTTCACACAATCATTCTAGAGTGACATGTGGAGGGGGCTAGCCAGATAGATCAGTGATGTGGCATAGGTCTCGATGAATCTGAGTGTGCCATATGGGAGATGATCAAATAACAATGATGGACAAAAATGGTGCATGGAAGACCAATAGAGGATGTCAAACTACAATTTCATGAGGTTAAGATATAGTTATGAAAGATTCTTATGAAGTGTGGTAACTTGTTACGTGTCCATGATTATAAAGGATAAGAAAAATCAGGCCAAATCCTAGGGCAGAGATGACAAATGAATAAATTCACAGACTTTTCTGATTAAACTTTATGGCAGGAATGACCATATGAAAGTCAAATAATTTTTGACCAAATTTATTATTTTTTTGGTTATTGATCATATACTGTTTAAAGACAGGTTTCCAGAAATGGATAGCAATATAGATTGCCATAAATTGATAAGCAGGTCAGGGAATCCTATTAAAAGACCAGTTTGATAAGACCTGCACAAGAAACAAAAAATATTTAGCAGATTTGAATTTACAGAGCATCATGGTGTTTCAGTAAAATTATAATGGAAAATGATAGGTCTCTGATGGCTCACTTCTTTACGCTTGCAGTTGCAGATATTGAAATATAATTGTTAAAGTACATTCTATGCAGGTTGACAAGGATTTAGAAGTTATAAATATAACCATTCCATGGCCTAGTTTGCTAAGATGTTACTGAAAATGGATATTGTTAAGGATAAGAAGTGTCTCTGGATATAGATGCAGAACCTAATTGTATGGGGAGAATGATTCATTTCTAAAGAGATATTAAAATGGAAATGGGTTTCTAAAGAGGTATTAAAAGGAGGACTGACTTACAAACTCACAAATCATTAGAGCTTCACCTTTTATATACCCTTTGATTCAAATATATTGGTTCATTGGCTGGAGAAGAGGATGAGGTGAAGTAGAGTCCTTGGATCTCTCTTCTTGAATTATTTTTAGTGCATGAGGTTATCCTTGAAAGAATTTTAATGAGAATCTTGCATCCTCACTTCTCTTGTATTGCAACCATGTTCAGTGCTATATTGGCCCGACTCTGTTGTTTGTTTCTTCTAACAATAAAATTCTTGTTGCCAACTGATTTAGTTGATGCATACTTTAGTTAGTTAGGGGAGAAACATATTCTATATGGAAATATATTTGCTTCTTGTCAAGCATATTAAAATCTTTTAAATGTGCAAGTAGGAAGTGCAGTGAACCAATTATGGTTGAAAACTAAACTATTTGTTTTATTTTGTTCTATTTGTCATATGGATTAAAATTGTAACAAATCTTTGTCTTTTCTGGCCTGAAGCTTGTTGGCCCCCTTGTCATATAAAAGGGGATTTTAGGGCTTGAAAGAAGGGTTCCAAGTTGATGGTCCCGGTAGCAAGTCTTAGATTAGAATGTATAACACTGTTATTTCCCAGAAAGAAATTTTAAGTGAATCTGTGTGAATCTTATGAAGTTCTTATGGGATTTTGAAATTTGTATGGTATGGCATAGATAGCATAGGAATTTATTTGTATATAGCGCTAGTTCAGATATCTCTAATGTATAACGGTGTTATATCTTGAATGAAAAAAATAGTGAGTTTTATCCATTCAGTGCCTTGTTGTGATGTATGTAGTTTTCATTTCATGCTTTGATCCAAACGGTCAATTAAATTCTTGATTAAGATTACAAATCTGACATGGTTATACATAGATTATGGTAAGTAGGCTAAGATAGGGTTTTTGTTGAAGGGATATTGTAATGCAATACCCTTTGATTATATGCTATGAATGAAACTTTGTTGTAATATGTTGTATTACTGATGACTCCGATACCCAATGGGATAAGGCACTGATCTTAGATTTTGTGGGTCTTACAAAGATATTATTATTCAACTTATTGTTGTTACTTGCTGGAACAAAATTTATTAAATCATGAATACCTTTACTTTTACTGTGTGTTGTTAAATTATTTCATCTCATGCTCCAAACAAGGTTATGGTCAATAGATATTTAGCCATTATCTAGTATCTCCTAGTTGTTTTGAGACTTGTATGATATTTTTTCTTATATTAATGTCAGTGATAGTATAGTCTGTACTCAAAAGGCATTAAAGGGAGTGCCCCCTTGGTTTTTCAGAACATAAAGTGTAGAGGGATAGTTCAAAATCCCTGTTAGTTGGTCTGGTCGTCTCGAATATTTTGAGCATTGGAGTTGGCCACTTTATAGAATGTGTTGAAGGGTGTACTAGTAGTTTTTTAAGTGTAAAAAATTTTTAGGAGCCAAAAAAATGGTGACTCTATTGGGGAGAATGTTAAAAGCTTCAACATAATGGTCAAGAAGTTTAAGAGAAATTTTCCCTTGCCTTGCTGAATTAACCCAAGAGTTTGGTTGTTATAGAGTCACGTGTGTTACAAAGAATTTTTCCTTATAAAGTGAGTCAGGATTTGTTTTTCCAGTCATTAAAAGAGTGCCCAAGAAGTCCATGTTCCAAAATACCATAAATACATCTCACTTGTTGTGAGTAGTGACTCTGAGTTCTCTGTTTGTGCTTATGTGCACCTTTGGAGAGAGGCTGAAAAGAATTAAGGTGGAATTGTAGAGGGGATAAAGTAGATGTTTGGGCTCCTATTATTGAGAACATAGTCAAAGGAATAATCTATATGAGACCCTAATTAGTGGGGTGTTGGAAACACTGAGAGGGGGGTGAATCAGTGTTTGTCTATTAATTACGTTTCAACAACTTAAACATAAATCAAACATACATAGAATGAAGCTTAACATAAGAACTCATAACACATGATATGATTACAGGGAAACCTTGATCAGAGGAAAACCCTGGTGGGAATTAGTACCCACAAATATTG